>CM076580.1:967960566-968560566 GCA_034641835.2 Pinus albicaulis | reverse complement strand
GGAAGCCGAGTCTGCCGCCTTTTACCCATGATACACCAAACACAACATTCGGGGAGATTACCTGCACATACGTCAAGTCCTTGGTTGATTTCTTTTTCATTTTTTAACCAAGGTGTATATGGCAGTTCACGGATATCTGGTACACCCATCTACCTATACTACCAGAGCAATCATTTTGATCTTTTCTGACTCATTAAATTTGAAAATATCGTCAAGCGCTTGTCCTTTCATGCTTGTTTCCAAAGTGAAAGTGATAGTCACCTTTTGCCTGTTTCTTGACTCTTAAAATATGAAATGGTAGAATTTTGTTTCAATGCTTTAAAAATTAACTACCCACGAAATATTCTTGGTTAAAGTTAGTTTCCTTAGGGTGTTGTTCTAAAGTCGTTTCCAATGGCAACTTTTCCGGAGTCCACCAACCAAGGAATCCCCTCCGAAGGGAATCCTGGTCCTTTTCCTCCTTTTGGAAATGTTGGTGCTCCTTATATGGCAATGTTGTCCCTTCCTGGGTTAACTATTGGGTTTCCTGTTTGGTTGTTTTCAACCTCTGTGGTCTTGAATGTCCTGGCTACTGTTCAATCAATTTCTCCACCTGAACAACATCATGTTGATTCCAAGGTGGAACTCTCCCCTTCTTTACCTGTTTCTGCATCCTCCTCTTCTGCTTCGCCTGGTGAAATTCTGGATTCTAGTAATCAGGTGGATAGGAAGGAGAAGAAGAAGACCAAGAAGAAGAAGTCAGATAAGCGAGATGCTAATTCTGCAGTTGTTTCTTCTAAAACACCTGCTCTCGATGAACCTTCCAACCCTCCACGGAAAGTTAGTTAAGTTACCTTGCATGTTGTGCCAGGGAAACCATCTTCTTCGAGATTTCCCTGGTATTCCCAAGGTGCTCAAAGTATGGCCCAACATTCGTCCACCGTTGCCTTTGGATTCTGGGAGTCAGGTTGGGGGCACGTCTTTAGCTAGTACTAGTAAAGCTCCTAAGAAGCAGGGTAAGATCACCAATCCCTGTAAGTTGTGTGAAGGGCACCATGCCATTCACCTTTGTCCGTATATGGATGAAGCCAAGAGAGTTTTTGACAACTTGACTATCTATGCACCTTGCCTTTTGGCTGGTTACAAACATCTTTATTTGAGTCCTTCACCAGTTGATTCAATGATCAGTCAAGATTCATCCTTACTTGATCCTACTCCCCCGAAAATTCACCATCATGAATTCATCCCTGACCAACCATTGGTCATGGGATTGGTTGAGATGGCCCTATCTGCAATGTACCAGGTCTTTTCTGTTGAAAGTGGATCTCACATCCCTCATGTTCTTATTGTTTCTTCAGATTCCTCAGACTTGGAGAAATATTTTCTTGTCCCTATACCTCCAGAAGCCGCTCCTCCACCTCCCGTGATGGAGGTTCCAGAGGATATCCCTCTTGACTCTGGGATGGAGGTCGTGGAGGATGTTCCTTCTTCTTCCATAACACCAGGGGAAGATGATCTCGGTCCGATGGTAGCCCCTCCAAGAAGTTTGGTCGCTTCCTTCGATTTGGGTCAATTCACAGGTTATCGCCTTCCTTCTTATGTGCCCTTTGAGATCACGGTACATGCCTCCCATCTGGTTGTACCCAACACCATTATAGATGAAGGTGTGTTTGTTAGTATTATATCCTCGACTACTTGTTAAGCTTTCGGTTCGCCGCTGCTTGTGCCTGTTACACAGAATCTATTGGCATTTAACAGAAGAACTAGTCAACCGTTAGGGATCCTCCCAAAGTTGCCTATTACTTTGGGAGGGAAAACTGGCCATATGGACGTGATGGTTGTTCCTAGCCCCTTGGAATTTAATTTACTCCTAGGCTGCAATTATACTTATGCCATGGGAGCAGTTGTCTCCTCCCTCTTTCGTGTGATGTGTTTTCTGCACCAAGGTCGGATCGTGACCATCGATCAGCTTGCGTTCTTTGGTCTGAATATGGAAGCTAGTCCACCATCATCCCTGCCGGATCTTTCTCTGCCAATTGTGTCATCTCCGCCGCATGTCGATTATGTGGCTACTTGTCCTATGCCCGTATTTAGTGATAGTGCTGTTGTACATCGTGTGCTGGGGGCATTGGGTCCAGACTTCCAAGATGTTTTCCTTCCATTGGACGGGAAACCCTTGGAAGCTATGAATTCTTATTCATTATGATGAGGCTTGTCAGAGCATGGTTCATCTACTTGTTTCAAGCTCCTTAAACCATGAAACAAGGTTTTCGGAGCATGGTTCATCTACTTGTGTCAAGCTCCTTAAACCATGAAACAAGGTCTGTCGGAGCATAGTTCGTTTTCTTGTGTCAAGCTCGTTAAAAAATGAAACAAGGTATTCCGAGGATATTTTTTCTTCTGTATCAACCTCATTAAAAAATGAAACAAGGTCATCTGAGGATAGTTCTTTTAATGTGTCAACCTCATTAAAACAATGAAACACGTTCTTGTTCAATTCAAGTGTTTGTTTAGATCTCATAAAATCCCAGTCGAGTCTTTCTCTTGATCTCGTAACTTGAACCTTCACTCCATCTGCCTTTCATATGGACTGAAGATTGGGGGGCATGTAACTCGAATTGAGTCACCATGCTGGGGGCATGCTTGCTTTTTCAAGCATAGTTTGTTTCCGTTTCAAGCTTGTGTAAAAATGAAACCTGTTTCAAGCATAGTTTATCTTTTTTTCAAGCTTGTGTAAAAATGAAACCAACTTCAAGCAGAGTTTTCTGATTTCAAGCTTGTGTAAAAATGAAACCATTCCCGTTTTACCTCTTGTGATTTCCATTTTATCAACCTGTTTTGTCAGATGAGCCTTGGTTTTCTCATTCCATCGTCCCCATCTGCTTGGTCGATCATACGCCTTCACTTTATTGTTTTACCCGTTCCCGAGGAACTGTTGCAATGAGTGGTCTTCTTATCCAGCCAATTAACCTTTACTTTTTTTGAGCAGTTCCACCATCACCGGAACCAGTTGCTACCATTTATACCACTCATTCCTCCAGGAGGAGTCAACTTTCAGCTCTTTTCTGACTCTCTAAACATGAAAAGATTTCCGAGTCGCTTGTCGATTTGAGCTCATTAAATTGGTTGCAAAATGACATCTACCCAGTATATGTTCACCCCTTTTTCAGGTTGGGATAGATTATTTACGAAAAATGAATAACCTAGCCTATCGCGACTAGAAGGTTTTCTACGACACAGTTTTCTACCTTTTCGGATTTGAGGAACTATCTACGAAAAGGGACTGTTGGAGTTTAATTTTCCACTGTATTTTCAAACTCTCTAAACATGAAAAGATGCCGAGTTATTCCTTTGTCAGACTCGTTAAAACCTAATGACATCGGATTTAGTCGTAAAGACAATACTCGAGTTCTTCCTTCCTAGAGCTCGTTAAATGTACTAGGTTGGATTTGTCCGAAGGACAAACTTATATCACAAGCATATGATATCCCCTTCAAGCTTGTTTTCAAAAATAATTGGGGTACATGCCAGAAATGGTGGGGAAAAATGAAACCAGTATCATCGTCGTGTCTGCATTATGTCGCACTTGAACATGGCACTTGTCTGCATTCGTGTCGGGTTGGGGACATATCATCTCGTTTTCTGCTTGCCTCCCTAGGTTTGGGTTATCCTTTTGACCTCTCATCTTCTCTTTGCCTCGTCATCATGACCTTAGATATTTTGATGTCAAATACTGCCAAATCCAGTGTCGTGCTGCCGATATGTTCAAGAGAAGTTGACCTATGTAGTTTCAACCCTCCTCTGATTCTCGTTTGATCCTGACTCACAAACATTATGTTCCTCTGTCTCGCATCGATGACGTGGGAAACACTATGGCCCACCTTTGATCAAGGTCACTTCCTGTCGACTTCAGCTCATTATCTAGGAAGCCGATCTAGAGAATCCCTTCAGGTACCTTGGAGCCTGCATGCCTCAATGGTAGGTTCTTCGCATACGACGCAAGGTTTTCATCATTGGCCTTCGATCGAATGATTCTACGAGTGTTCGACACCAGCTCACTGTTCACATTTCGTGGATTGTACCTCTAGTACCTTGAGGGCCATCGTCATTATTGGTGGTTCCTCTCATGTCTGTTAATAGCTTTCATTATTGCCTGGTAATCAGACGATGTTCTTGCATGTTCGACCCCAGCTCACATGTTCACATGCTTGAACTTGTACACTGTTCAGATCGATATGGAGCGCAAGACCCCGGGTTTTGTCTGATGGAATCCAGGCTGTGGTTTTTGTGGATTATCATGATTGGTTACATGACTCATTGATTGATTGTGGATTATCCTAATTATTGTATACTCTATCATGGATAGCTGCGCCCATACCACATATCATGTATCTAAGATATCAGTTGTATTTGGCTACGTAGGTTTTTCAATGGCAGTGTTTTCAGTTGGTCACATTCTCATAAAGAATTTCACCTCTCTCTCTCTCTCTCAGGCCTCATGCTTTATGGGGCATCTATTACATAGTAATCTGTCACCATCCCTGCAATTTCCCATCCCGCACATTAGAGGGCCTTTTTTGTGACCTGTGAGCAGTGAAATAACTTGAAACCACTTTCATGGCATCCCCCTTGATAAGGAAAATCATTCCTCTGAAGAAAGTTTGCTTGGAAAAACCCTAAAAACTGATCTTTTTGCCTTGGCGTGACTAGCTAGTTCAGCCCTCACGCCAATGGGGAAAATCCACCAAAGAGGGCATGCCAACTGGCGCTCTGTCCTAGTGTCTTGCTCGTGCCAAGATTAATAACAATTGTTTTTTAAAACTAAATGGCGAAATTTTGATTCCAAAAAACTCCTGAACGAGTCTCTAAAATGAATTGGGAGGTTTGGCTACGGATCTCCATGTATTGGAGGTGGTTTTCCACCTATCATGGAAGCTTCCTTGAGGACAGGGCCAATCCCACAATTGTAGGGATCCCTACTCCCTTTCCACCATCTATATAAGCTTGCCATTTTCCCTTAGCAAGCTAGTGCTAGTAGTCCTAGAAGCAAGAGATAAATCTGTAACAAGGAGACTATCTCCAGACAACCTTTTAGAGCCAAGCCGAAGAGAGAGAGCTTTGTCCCATTTCCGACGAGCTTCATTGAGACGTGCTCCGCTGTGAGCCCTGCCAAAGGAAGATCCAACGTCAGAGCTTTGGGTTGTATCTTTCCTTTGTTATTATTAATGATAAGCGACTTTGATTATGGTTTCATTCATGTGTCTTTGTCTTTGATGCATTGAATTACATCCTCTCTGACTGATGTATGGTTACAAAATTTAGATTCTATGTTATGTATCGTTGTGTTTCTTCGCATGTGTGCAGGTGTCCGGATGGGTTAAGCGGAAGGATCATGAATTTCCAAAGCGAAGGACAGGAAGAACCATCCTTTCTTCAACGACCATTACGTAGGACCTGAGGTAGGCAACTCGTTATGTTTTGTCATTTTTGTAACTAGAGACCTGCGTCACTGCGTGACTGATTGTTACTAGACACGATCTGGGCTACTAGGGATCGCCTCTGTCCGCAGAGGGGTTTTTCCTCTCCAAAACCTGCCTTTCTTCAAACCAAGATACCAAGTTGATTGCAAGATTATTTTTCCCTTTTCCCATCTATTGGAAAGATATGCCCCTTTAATGAAAGTCATCATGAAATACTTCACCTGTAAGGGTAGGTTTTCTAGGCTCTATTCCTACCATACAAGATTGCTCATGCATTTCACTAGGGCCAAGCTACTGCATTTGCCTTATTACCTTTATAGAAGTATTGATAATATGTCATACATTGTGCAAAAGAGACCTCCTTCACAACAAATGCAAAGTATTTCCCACCATTCTCTTATCAAGATGATTATGTTGCATCAATTAGAGCAACAGGTTATCCCATGGGAAGTGTTCATCGCCCATGATGTTTTCAAAAATCCACAGCCTCTTCCTCTGCAAAGTTTACCCTCATCATCTCATAAACCTTCCTCGATTCCTCCATCAACCCCCACTAACCATGATTCCTCATCCACACATCAATCCTCTCCCCAAGAGAACTTCCCTCCTTCAATTTCTCCTAAAGAATCATAACAAGAAGAAAGTGATGAAGAAAATGAAGAAAACAGTGACAAAGAGGAAAATGAAAACCAAGAAGAAAATGTCAGTCAAGAGGAAGAAACAAGTGATGAAGGAGAGGAAAATGAAAATGAAGAAAGTGGTGATAATGAAGAAGAAACAAAAGATAGTGAAGAAGAAAATGACAATGATAAAGAGGATATTTTAGAACAAGAAGACCATGAAGAGGCAGATAATAAAGAGGAAGATTTCGAAGATAAAGGCAGCAAGCCCAATAGTAAAGAAGAAATAGATTCAAGTAATGAAGAAAAATATGACAAGACAGGAGATATAGAAGGGGATGACAATGATCAAAATGAAAGCAATAAGGAAATTATGGGGGACAAAAAAGAGTTTTAGGAAAATGAAGAAACTGATGAAGGTACCTCTAACAGGGACCCCACAGACAATAACAATGATGAAACGACAGAGGCATATTATAAAGACAAAGGGAGTGAACCAAATAGTGAGGAAGAAACAGAGGCAAGCATTTAAGAAGTGGCAGATGCAAGCAGTGATGAGGCAGATTTTGAAAACAAAGGCAATGAGCAGAACAATGAAGAAGAAAAAGGTAGTGAGCCAAATGAAGAGGAAGAAACAAAAGACAGTCAAGAGATAGAGGCAGAATTAGAAGAATAAGTCAGTAAACATGACAGTGATAAATATGAAAGCAGTGAGAACAGTGGGCAAAACAATGACTTTGATGAAGAATATAGTTTGGAACAAAATGACAATGAAGAAAGTATGGAAGAGGATGGAAATGATGAAAATTCTTAAAACAGTAATGAAGACACTGACGAAGACACCTCTAACAGCGAAAACTCAGAACATGATGATGGCAATGATAATGTTGCGAAAACAGAGGAGGATAGTGAAGACACCATGATGACTGATAGCCCTAAGAATAATGACAACAGTGACACTATGAACCCAAAAAGCAGTCAAGAGATGGATGACAGTGGTGAAGATCATGATAGTGATGTTAGCATGAAGGAAAATGAAGTACCTCTCAAGAGGGCAATCAAGAACAAAATTAAGAAGACATAAATGCAGAGACCATTGATGAAGGGAAAGATAATCTTGAGGTCAGTCATGAAAGGAGAATTCTAGTAGAAAAATTTGAATTTCTTCCTCTCACATATAAAATAGGATCAAGGCAAGTGTTTGCTGCCTCCAAAAGGGAAGGGACCTTGCCATCTACATCAACTCAGCCACTAGACAAAGGAAAAAAAAGGGTAAAAGAAGAAGAAGAAGATCATGAGGTGGAGAGGGATTTTGAGATCATTCAGGTAGATAGTGATGAGGAGAATGAAGCAAGAATCACCAACATGATCCTACAAGATAGAAATGCACAAATCAAAGACCTCCAATCACATTTAGATAGGGCCAAAAGTATAAATGATGCACTTGACTTGGAGAATAGGTGGCTAGGAGCACGAATGGAAATCTATGAAGCTAGAGCCCTTAAGGCCTGGAAAGAAGCCCAAAAGGCACAAATGAAAATAGAAGAGTTAATAGGAACTTATGAGGAGAGCAGTGATGAGGAAGGACAATCTAAGAGAAGACCTAGAACCATGGGATTGAAGAAAACATTGGCTAAACAAAGGGAGGAAGAATCAGCCCTAGCAGAAAAACTCCCTTTAGATGAGATTTTGGCTATGGAGATAGCCCATGACTGGGAGCCTTGGTTGGAGAGAGTCAACATACACTTGGAGGAAAAATTGAAGAAAGAAAATCAAGGTCTTGACCTCCAAAGAAGAATGACTAAACATTATGCTTGAAGGAACCAAATTGCAAGGGTTAAACTGAAAAAGGCTCAAGACAAGCTCCAGGCACGAAAGGTAGAAAATGGCCAAGCTAGACTTGGAATCTTGGAAGAATATTCTCTATAGGTCTCCCAAAATCCATGAGGCACTCATCCACCAAATTTTGGAGAATTTTGACGAGTTTTTGTTTTTTGCTAATATTGAGACCATGCGGGTAGCACACATGGTGCTACGCTTTTTATTAGAGCATATTCAGGTGAAAAGGCTCAGATTATTTGAATCCTCATCTCAAATGCAGTATGCTCTCAAATTTTCAAATCAATTGGAGTTTTTTTGGTCCTCCAAAAGGGTCAAAAACACCCTATTTTTCACCATTCTGCCGGCTTTTCAGGACATGTGCCACGCCTTTACCAACCTTGGAATTTTTTGTTTTTGAACAGGTTTCAGAGGTCAGATCAGAGAACCAAGGGTGTATCTAGAAAGTAGACTTCAAGGGATTTCCAGCGTGCCATCACAGAGCCTATTCTGACATCGGGAATTCCTTCAAAACACTACCACAAGATGACCCATTTTTCCTACTCCTGTGCTACGCCCTTGGCATGGAAATTCCTCCTAAAACACAGTGCTGCACCCTTAGTAGAGGGAAAGTAAAAAATGTATGCTTGGAAAAATTTAAGAGGCTTTTCAGACCTCAAATATCATTTTCTTTTCTAAAAATGTCCGAAAATATATTTTGTTTTAGATATTTTGTGCCTTGGGCCTTGCAAGGTCTCAAGGACAATAGTGAAATTTCTCATTAGCCAATAGGCTTCTAGATAATCTATTAGGTTTTTCTCCTCATTTTTGATTAAATAAATCATTGAGAACTCATTGTAAATGTTGGCTTTTGATGAGTTTTGAGAGCAATACATGGTTCTTTGAGGTTGAAGAGCAATTTTGTGTTATGGAGCTTGTGAATGATATGCTTTGATTGAAGATGATGAAAGCTTGCTTGCAGGGTCCCTCAACTTGGTGAATTGTGATGTGTCTCTAATTTTTTCATGTTTTCTAGTTTATCATTATGTCCATCTTTCTATGTTTCAGTAGATCAGAAAAGTATAGACTAAGAAATGTTGTTTGAGGCACCTTAGTCCTCCTGTTTGCTACTGTCTTTATGTTTTCCTATGCTGGGTGTGTTTAAGGAATTCTTAGTTGCTCCTTAGGCCTCTTTATGCTTTTTTATTTCCTTAATGGACTAATATGCTAGTTTCCAAATATGTTTTATTGCAAGCCTTACTTATTTGATGCTATCTAAACTCTGTTTTGAAATATCTCTTTGAATTATTACTTGCTAGGTTAAGTCAAGGATGTCTTGTTCTAATCTTGCCCTTTGTCCATGCCTATTAGTTTGCGTCAAATTTATTTATACCATGATTGATGATGTCTAGGGGTTCCCTCTTAATTAGTTAATGTTATTTGTCATCTTATATGTTTTCAAACTTTCTAGGTGAAATCACTGAAGTTAGATAGGATTTCTTGCTTTTTGTGTTTCACTAAATTGATCATCTTGGATGTATATTTGTTTAAGTATTGTCATTGAGTTAATGGTTTTCCCTATCTCATGATTATTATCTTTTTCCTATCATTCTTTGAGACCTCCTTGTTTATGGGTATATGACAAAGGATTCTTAACTACCCTTTTCCCTACCTTGTTTTCCCAACTTAAGGTCCATTTAACTTCACACATAACCTTAAAATATCCATTGACTGCACTAGATTTGCCCTGTGATGTACTCTGATTCACTGTTGAGATATCCATGAACTTCATAGACTCCATAGCCCAATGATTTGATGACCTCTCATTCCACATATTCCACTTGATCATTTTACTCAACCAAAAAAACAAAACCCTGAACTTCACAACTAGCATAAAATCAACCAGCTAAAGCAAACAAGTTCACATCCTTTCCCTACAATAGAGAGAGCCCTCTCTGAGTCTAGGAAGGCTAGGTCCTAGGACTCCAAACACTGGTTTCATGTTACCTTGTGCATTTTGTGTAGCAATCTACTAAATCACGGGACCCTAAAAAGTTTTTATTGTTAAATTTCTTAGGTTGGAAATGTTGATTATTTACCTCACCATATAGGTTAAATTTTAATGAATGAAATATTTTTTCTTTTAATTAAGATCTTGCATTGATATGCTATTAGCCACCTCATTTTTTCCTTTGGTTAAGATAGATCAACTTCCTGAAAAGTAAAGCAAAAAAATTAAATCATATAAAAATCAAGTTCGTGTGGATAGTCAACAATTCTAAATTAGGTTTTTGCAAGTATTGAAATTGTTATAATAATTGAATATATTCATAATATTTCATAATTTTCTATACATATTACTATTAATATTGTGAACTATAAATAAGTAATATATATACACAATGTATATAATATTGTGAAACAAAATTTACAAAATCATCATTAAATTTAACCAATCATAATTAAAAAAAAACATTTTGTATTATTTATATTTTTCTAGGTTTTAGTTTTATGGCATTTTATTTTATTTTTTTGTCTTTTCCTTTGTTTTATTTTTTCTTTCAGATTAATATTAGCCTACATTATTATAATGTTTAATTAATAAAATATTAAGATAGTATTAGGAAAAAAATCTTCTTGATGGATGTACGCATTAACTTACAATTACATTCTTTGCAACTCCCCATTTGAAGGGGACACCAATCCTCTTTCACATTTGTAGGCTCCAACTTCCTATGACGCCAATCCCCTTTGAAATATTTTTGTAGGAGACTCATATCCCATTTGAGATCCCTGGATTGAATTTTATTGGATGCGAAGCCAAACAACTCCTCTTCAATTAGCTTCACTAATAGTCTCACCACTTGATAACTCTCTATCATGAAATCTGGTATGAACCATTCAATTTTCTATGCCACACTCTGAAATGAACCAATCAACACTATGTTCTGCACTCTGATATTAACCATTCCAACCTCTATTATTCCTTTTAAAGATAAATCATACTCATTGTAACTTTTTCAATTTGTTCTACTATATATTTATTATTATTTTTCTTTGGACTCAATGGTATTGAGATTGAGGCCAACAATACCTTCACCCCCATAACGTTCAAGTATTTAATTATGAAAATTAGTTTTCACCATTTGATTTTTCTTCTCCAGTGTCTTGGGCTTCACATTGGAGGAAAATCATTTTACAATTCAAATATTACAGTAATACAAGCCCTAATCATGATGGAGGGTCCTAGCCAAATAATCCTATCATATCCATTACACTCTCCATAGCTCTTAGATGTTCATGATTTTGTAATTTATTATTAGTTTATTTTTCATCCTACAAATCAATAGTACATAACCTAATGAAAATAGTTATAGGTTTTAATGAATTTAGGAAAACTAACTAATTCACCCATAAGACTTGAAGGATACAATTTTAAGGAATGTACATCACAAAATTTCACCTTTGTGTATATTTCTGCATTTACTTTTCCAATCATTTCAATTCTATATCTTCTAAGATTCTTTTCTCGCACTCATTTTCTCCGTAATGAAGAATCCAAAGAGGGATACAATGAATAAATCAAAGAAAATGATGGAGGCAACGTCAAGCAAGACATGGGTTCCAGAGATGGATTGCATCATGAACAAAAAGATGATATTTTTTTTATTGGTGCTCTACATGTATACCCTCGTGAAATATATTTCTTTTGGAGCAAGTTTTGACTAGAAAATAATTTTTATGGACCCAATACAAACGTCCACAACCTATTCATATCCATTGCAAAGCATGAAAAAATTATGTGGTAGAGCCCCACTATCCAAGACCTTCTTGACACCCAAATAAATCCCACATTTGAAGCTCTCTAATGCAGTTTCTAATTGAACCAACAATGGAGATAATGATTTTCTTGCTAATATCTCCTTAACTCTTGGAACTATGCCCAACCTTATATAGGACAATTTTTTGTCTTGTTGTTGATTATTTGTTCATTTACATGCCTGAGGACCTTCAACTTCACAACAATTTCGATTGAACTCATATTGTACACTAGTTCCTCGAATACTATCATTATTAATCAATTGTTCTAGGTAAAAAATCCCTTTTATGTGTGGAAGGAGAGTCTCTAAGTACACTTCTAGAATCCATTGATTTTGAGGATATTGGAGCATATCCTTTTGATTTATTATGACATATTAATAATATAATCTCAGTAGCTTGATTAGTTTGGATACTCCAACAAGAAATATACTTCTTCGTAGGAGTACAATAGTAGTTGAGATAGTTCCCAACACACATTGATGAGATACATAAATAATTCCATACATGATTTATCTCCCCATATATCAGAAGCTTCTTTGGTTTTGCACAAACTTTTAATAATGGTGCAGGTTCTTTTGAAGGTGATTTTCCCATTACTTTCCTTGGAGTTTGGAAAGTTGTAGACTTCACCATTTTTTTTATACATCTTGTTGCATTGCATTCATAGATGTAGAAACATTTGAAACATTTAATTAATTCTAGATATTTCCGAAGGGTTTTTCTTTGAAAAATCATTTCTTTATCTAAGGCATTGAGAAATCTCACATGGTTTTAGCTATTCAATTATTTCCATGTTTTTGTTATAAATGGATTGCATTAGTAGCAAAAACCTTTGTCATTCTTCCCACGAAAACAAGTGGTACGAAGTTTTGAGAATCTTCCATGTCATATGTAATATTAAATAACCGTTTTGGAGTAAAGAAACCTTAAACACCAAAGGAGAGTGTTAAAAACATATCTAGCATTCGTACATGTGCATAATATCTACCATAATTTTCATTTTCAATGCTGTCATCATATCTTTCAACTTCCTCCTTGGTAGCCCTAGTAATCTTCTACATAAACTTCCAATGATGCCTTCTAGAAATCAATCTAATCTTAATGCCTTGAACCATTCCTAAAATATATTGCACTTTTTTTGTTCCCATATTATATGCATTTGTTCGTGACTTCATCTCAATTAAAATTGAATCAATAATTACCAACATTGGTATTGTAAAGTACTCAACTCCTTTAAAATCAATGACAACACATGTTCAATAATCTTTAGCTTTGGTGTTAATGGAAACCCCACAAGACATATTCCAATCATTGATATAATTTGCTTAAAAAATTCCCTTATCTATGTGTTGGCTCCTCTTCTCCTTATCTTTTTCTTGAATCTTATTCTCCTCATATCTTCTTATTTCTCCCCCTTTGACATCAATGACAAAGGCTTGCATTGATTCATGAATTTTTTCTTGTTTTCATGGCTGCTGCTCCCCCTATGTTTATGTTTTATTTAACGACCTCCTCCCACATTTACCCACTTTCACCAGGTTTCCTAGGGTAAACATGAGTTGGGGGTCACTATGATAATACTCAACCTCCTCGGTGACCTTAAGGAAATGAGTTCGACAACTTAATACCTTACTAACTTCTCTTAGGTGCTACAGGACCTCCAGGAGTAAGCCAACCTCTCTAGGTATCCAACACCTGATATAACTCACTTTTTCCATGACATAAAGCCCGAGTCACTCTCTTTCCAAGGCCTCCATGTGACTATGGGTTCCCAATCGCTCCCATTAGCCTACATCCATGCAACTATGGAATTTTATGTTGAGTTCTATGCCAATGAATCTGATTTTTGTGCCACTTTTTTAGGGTCAGGACTCATCTATCTGCCCAAAACTAATTGAAACTTCCAGAGAAGGTAAATGAGATAAAAAAAATGCTTGTAAACCAAAAATAAAAACCATGAATTTACTTGACCATTCCCAACCGGGACTAGAATTTTGTCAAACAATTGGTGGATATGCAAGCTAGAGGTCATGAATGAAAGTTTGAACATGAGGGACTAAAAACCTATCTAAGGGTTAAAAAGAAGGGTCAATTCCTTCTAACATTAGCGTTCATAACACATTTTAGGTCTTGCATTCATTATTCATTTAGTTACAAGTAAAAATATGAAAATTTCCATAACTAAGATGTGTTATAAAACCATGCTTATAACCATCATATAACCAGATAAATAAAAATAATAGAACAACCATTAAAGCCACATAATATCTAGTACAATTCCTTTTCAAAATAATGATAAAATTATCTTTTATTAAACATAGGTAAATATCGAACATGTTCGAGACATTCATGTTCCACCCAACCATAGATTAGATGAACCAATTCTTTATTTCATCCAATCACCCCTGTGCCATATTCCAATTATGAATGTTGGATGTCATGGGTTAAACCAAACAAAACACAACCAAGGGACTCCATGGGTTAAACCACCTCCAGCATATACATACCATGATCTCACTTAAACCGGTGCCGAGATCACAAAAGTAAATGGAGCTTGGATGCCTCAGAATTCCTTCACCATTGTTGAGGAATTTCCTTGTTCCCACCCTCAAGATTTACCGTGTATCCTTTCATTATTTTTCAAGGGATTCCTAGGGCTTTGGGAATTTTACTCAGATGACCTCACCACAAATTTTGAAACCATCTAGCAATCCAAAGATCAAAACTAAGAACAATCCCATTACATCATGCTATCCATGGCAAGGCTAGGCTAAAATCCATTGTCGAAACCCGAAAAAATCCATGCGAAAGACAACAAAAGAACCAAATACCAACATGCAAATACCATGCATGTGAAAACAAACTAGGAAATCATACATGCAACCTGTTACCTAAAATTATTCCCATTGAATCTACTTGATCCTTGCCTTCTTTTGATTTCCTTATCATTCTTTTTTTCCTTTCCTTTCCTTTCCTTGCTCTTCCTTTCCTTGGTTTCTTTCTTTCTCCTCTTGGTGCTTTCCCCTCACTGCGACTAATTATAAAACTGAACTAACAAAAGGCTTACCAGTTGATGCTCTAAGGTCTTTTTATTGATGAGGCCTCTAATTTATTCAATTTCCCATTATTTTCCTTCATTTTACTCTTCACATGAAACGTTTTACCTTTCACTTTCATTTTCTGTTAATTTCATTTATTTTCATAAACCAATGCCAAAAATACTCTTTTGCCTTTCCAAATCCTTACCCATTTCCTTTTTGAATTTCCCCTTAGCCATAAAACATGAAAAGTGATGCCCACTAGGATATGTTTCCCAACATTCAATCTTTCCTTTATTAACTTTATTATATGAAATTTTAACTTAGAGTTTTTACAGACCCCTCCCCCTTAGGGGAACACCGTCCTCGGTGTTAAATGGCACCTATAACTAGAAAAAATACTGAAAATAAAAAACATACTGCCTATGGATATTTATAACCCAACTCATTGGAGTATTTACAATGAACAATCTATTGAAAACATGACGATTAGACCGTGTACTAGATCTTCATAAAACAACTCATTATGGTATTTACAATAACAACCACATATAGTTATGCACATTTTCTCAAACAGTAAAGAAAATGATATGATGTCTACATCCACAACAAGGGAGTCTAAAGGCTCACATAACCTCCCTTAAAGTAGTACTATGATTCACCTCCTTCACGAGAATTCCAGAATCCACTGCTAAATTCAAATATGCATCCATTATCCATTGTAATGATCCTTGTGCTACATGTTCCCTCAATGAACACTTACAAACTCATTGTTCTAGAGTATAATCCTAATGTGCATCTGATTCCATATAGAATTTATAATAACCAAAAAAAATCCATCCACAACCTTCCCTTCTCTACTACACAGTTCCTTCGGAAATCCAGTGACCCCCATTCGTGCAGTCACTCACCTTTCAAGTTCCCTGGTATCCCCTTTCCTGGGAGATCCATCCCTTGGCAAGGCTTCCTCACATCTAAAGTTAAAACAACCAAGGCACATACCTACCTCAAATAATCATACTAGTCATAGCATGCTCATGGAAATAAATGGACATTATTGGGTACTAGTGTCCCATAATGGCCATGCTCCTGAATTGCTTTACCAACATACTGCTACCTATTACAATTCCTTTTTTCTATTGTTGCTAATCCTTCCAGTCTGCTTCAATCACCCAAACCAGGCATTACCTTTCTTTCTGGTGAGGCCTGGTATTGCACCAATAGTGCTACAACTCCCAAAGGACACTCTACTTTACTTTATCAACCCAGGGTTCATACAAACTTGGAGGTGACAGTGCTATATATGCATCCAATGAATTCCACTCATGCCATCATCTTTTTAGTCCTATGAAGGGGTGCTACTGATAGTGCTTCTTCTAGGGGATGAATTTTTTCAAACTCATGAATGAAACCTAAGATTCTAAATCACTCAAGACCATTACTCTACCAGTAAGAAATAAACTAGTCTAAAGAATAAGGACACACCTAGCTATTTACAATAAATGAAATCCACAATTAGGCTAGAGAAATAAATAGAGTTAAACTAAGTCACATTCATAAAGTAAATTGTTGAATTAAACTTGCAGAAAGGGAAACCAATGTAAGCACACATTGTTGTGCCGAATGATTAATTAACCTCTAACTACTTCATGCTTGACTACTATGTTTTAACAATGCATATTTTTGTGAGCTAAATATGCTTGTAAATACTATGTTTTCTAGAAAATGAAGGAGGCACTGAGGTGACTTAAGAAGGTCTCAAAATCATGGATACAAAACTGAAGGTGCCTTGGACATTGTGTTAGGTCTAGGTTAAGTGATATATGGTTTCTGGGATGAAGAAATGGTTGACTATTGCTGCTATAAGATTTGCTACATGATTTCCTGTAGTGCTACAAGATGTCCTAAAACGCTACAGGAAACAGTTCTATGGTAGTTTTAGGCAAGAAATAATAAGGAAAGGGGTAGGAAAGGTGGGAATCAGGTGGAATCAGGTGGATAGAAAGTGTTCAACCCATTAACCAAGATCTGGACTTATTTCAAAGCTCGTCTTGCACCTCCAGGGTAGCTCTCAGTGTTGTGGCGAAGATCTCAAAAAACAGGGTTGAAGGAAATTTTGTTCAAAGTAGGTTGGTGGAGGGTGGAAACTAAACCTAGGGATGCTAGTGGAGTCATCCTTTGTTTCTCTACTCAAACCTACAAGCAAACTACATGTTCATGCAATTAACATTGATAAATATATGATGAAAAGGGTGGAAAATATGATTTGAATTTAATAAGAAAACCTAACTATGCATGTGAATCGGAAACCTAACTCAACATTCCTAACACGTTCATGATAAATACAACAACCTATCTATCCTTTGCAATAAACCATAAACTGAAATCAATTTTTCGTCTGTGGTGAAGATATACCCTCCTCAAGCTCTAATGAAAGAGGTGAGAGAGGGAAGCTTTCACACACAACTTTGGAGTTGTATACCCTACTTTATCATGATTTATAAGAGCCTAAATAAAAAAACATGAAATGGAAGAAAACCAAACACATCAAAAGGAAATGGAGGCAAACTAACTACAACACATGAAATAAACTAGCTACAATGGCATGGAAAGTAAACATAAATACACAAGAGGTATTGAGGCCAATGGATTCGGCCCTAACCCACAATCTTAGCTCTTTGAAGCTAAATTAGTGAAGGATAAAATGAATGCTCATTTGATTGTAGAAACAATCTCATTACATAGCCATGAAATTCACAAAAATTTATTACAAGATCTAAGAGTCTCCTAGCTATCTCCAAAATTTGAATCCTAATGAGCTCTTTCTCTGCTCTATTTAACGTAAAGGGTAGCGATCAACAACTCCCTAAGATGTAGGTGATTTGTACTCTTTGACTGCAAGAGAAGTGCAGCTTTGGTTCACTTGGTCTTCCACTTGCTTGGCTGCCTTTTGGTTTCAAGTTGTTGGAAGTAATCTTGAGGATCCTTTGGCTACCCTTAGGAGTTAAGTTGGAGGTAAAACCCCATATAATATCTCCTTGCTATGTACTCCAAGCTTTGATTGCACAATATTCAACAAAAATGGCATATCTTCATGATTATCCTTCATTTAAATTATATTAGGCATTCAAAGTATGACAAGGCTTAATCACCATCTAAACTAAGCAACATATGACCATAATGTAATTAAATGTGATAAAGAGAGACCAATAAGGATAAAAAGGTGACAATTGACCCCTCAAAAAATACCAAATTATGGTGCTCATCATCACCCCCTTACCAAATGGCTCCTCATTCTCTGAGAAACTTAGTCCTCCTTCTTCATCTCTTTTAGTGCCTTAATGGCCCCTTTGAAATCCCAAGGAAGAAGTGAAGGAGTTCCCTCAGGAGGGTAGAATCCAACATTTTTTTCTTCCTCTTCCCATTATTTGTCTTCCCAGCTTGGTATTTCCTTTCACCCAATCCTAGCAGCAAAGGTGGACTGAGTTTTAAGCCAATCCATTGGATCTTCATTGTCTGCACAAGTATAATGGTGACCTCTCTAGGGCATTTCTCAATATCTCTAGGGTATGATATTTCATGTTCCTGAGACTAAGGGGGAGGCTAGTCCATCTTCTTTTACTTTCCATTATGCATTCATCTCCCAAAAATATAGAAATGTCACCAAAATGTGTAATGGCCTATGCTTGGGTGTTGAGGTACTCTTCTGCAAGGCTAGCATCATTTTCTATCATAAGGTGATTGTTGATGACTCCCCTAGGGATGAATAGCTCTGCCCTTATGTGTAGAGTCTCTATGTTTTCTCTTCTCATCAACCTTTTTACCTCCTCTGCCCTTGACTCCTCATTGACCATCCAAGAGGCTAATATCATTAACTGCATGTGACCCAACTCTAGGGTTAGGGTACGAAATATTTAAATTGGCCAAAACAAGATTGTGCATATAAAATTATGCCAACTTGGTCTTGTCTCCTATGCTGGAATGATTAAAAAATTCAATAATCTACCTATAATTTTGAAAAGGTAATGATCCAGGAGATGTTAGTGTCTTAATCTGAAATTGCAGCCATTGTTATTTTAAGTAGATGGCATAGGACTTTGAAGGATGTCTATGTTGGATTGCCTCGATGCACAAATCTTCCATGGTGGGAATATGTAGGTCCTTATTCTAGAGTCAAATTTGTAACCTTTGATTTTCTTCCTATGTTTCTTGAATTTTCTCCTTTAAAATGGTTTCTCCGAGTCTCACATCAGTTAAATCCCTCCCCATTTCAGTGACCTTTTCTTCCATGAATCCTATATCATGCACACCTTTTATTTTTGTAATTTTCATCCAATGATGTGTGCATGCTCTTTCTTTCTCTAGCTGATAAAATAGGGGGACTGAAATATTTTGAGGAATCATTCTCCCCCCTTCAATAAATGTATAGTAGGAACTTAGATTTGGCTGAGGGCTAGGGTGTGAAATTGTTGCGATGTCTTTAGGGACATATTTTGGGGAGATAGGATCCTCCTTTTGTTCCTTATCTTCCTTCCCTTTTTCATCCCACCCTTCAATATGTGCCTCTTTTTCAACATCCTGCACCCCTTTCCCTTCCTAGGGTGCCTTATCTCCTCCCCCATGGTTTTCTTCTCTGTACGTGACACTGCTGGAGTTTCCTATAGCACAGAAAAAGTTTCCTATAACAAAATATGAGCCTGTAGGAAACTCTCCTTTGCTTGTTTCTCCTTTTTTTCTCTGTCTTGAGAGTATGTGGGGGTTAGTATGTGTTTAAGGGATGCCAGCCTTGAATAATTTCTCCTTCTATAGGTCTTAGGTGTCCTATCGGGTGAGGTGACCTCTTGAACTTTCCCTTATTATAAGCTTATCTCCTCCTCCTTTTCGGGCGACTCGTCAATTATTATAGGGCTTTTGGTTAGAGTTTTTGGCTTCCCTTGCTTTACCCTGGAACTCTTTCTAGTTCTGAAGTACATGGAGGTTTGTCTTTTTCTTTTGGCCTTCACTGGTGTGCTTAATCTGGCTAAGGTAGGAGCCACTTCTTTATCTGATATTTTTGGTGAAATGTTGGTTTATTTGGGAGAGGTATCAGTGGCCAACATAGGGTATAATGTCTATTTCTCCCATGTCTCATCTTGCTTCTTCTATTTTTCTTTTTCCTCCTCTTTTTATTCATCTTTCCCTTCTTTTGTTTCTAGGGTTTTTGTGTTTTCTACTGTAGTCTCCATCTCTTCCTCTTCTTCATCTTCTCCTTCTATCTCTTTAGCCTCCCCTCCTTATTCTTCCACAACCCTCTCTTCAAGACTATAGGTAGGGGTATTTCCAACTTGGGTAGCTATGAATGCTTCCCTATCCATATCTACAAATGTGGACCAAGGTACAGGGAGGTTCAAGGTACTTTCTCTCCATCACCTTTTTTCTCATTTCCCTAATTGAATGTAGGAGAAATTAGGGAATGTTTAGTATTTTTTCTAGAGGGATATCTCCTTGGAACTTAAGCTCATTCAATATTCTGAAGTGGGATCCATAAATCACATTGATTCTTCTGTCACAAGAAATGTATCTCATTATGTGAAATGCTACTTCATCCTAATGGTATGGAAGGCTTTCTCTTCTCACTCCATTTTTGTCCTAAATTAATTCTTCATTTGGAAGAAACAAGCTATTTTTGGCTACAACATTGGACACCCTATCTTCTCTATTCCACTTGACTCCAAGAGGCAAAGTTGTCACTCTGTTAATCAATTCAGGTGTAATGGTGATGCCTAGACCTCTCACCACAATGGTGGCCCTATTATTTTCTTGTGCATGTAAAGCCACCTCCTCATCAAAGCCCTTGAGGAGCTCGAACAATCTTAGCCACTTATGATTCCTAAAAATTTCCACCACCTAATGGTGTAATATGATCCTCTTGATATCTATGGGTTCCCTTGTGTTAAAACCTCCTCCCATTTTATGGTTGTGTTAAGAACGTGGTTGAATGATTTTGTGTGAGAATATTTGTGATGTGTGGCCTTAGAGGTTATAATTTTACATTAACTCACACAACCATGATTCTATTTCATAAATCAACCTCTTAAATTCTAAATTACTATTGTGACTCTGTATAAATTTTCTTGGAAAAAATTCAAAATTTTGGTGAGGTGACATCCACTTACCTCCGACCTCTAGTGTTTCTTGCATTGGATATGGTGGTTTTAGGTGTGAATACCACATGTGAGGGTTTACATGAAGACTTCAGCCTTGGTGCGGAGTTCTTCGATGACTCCTGTCACCCTCCTTCTCTAATTTCTCTTTAAATTCTCAATAGAATGAGGATAATGAGCCAAAACTTCCCTTTATTGAAACTTTAACAAATTTGGAGTAGAGTGGTGACTTGGACTTCGACATGGGTTTTCCTCTTTTGGGTCGTTGGTCCCTCTCCACTTAATCATTGGATTTTTCCTCAAAATAACTAGCATGTCCTTGTGAAATCAACCTTAACTGATTTTACTACCCTAGTGGCGTGCATACTTCACTTCTCGTTCACTTTAACTTCCCGAGGGTGGCCAAGTTAACTGGCCACCCTTTTTCCTTGTTAACCTCTAATTCTCGACATTAATTCATTTTGATAAGCATGATGCATAGCGAGAGGGTGAAGAGCCATACCTGAGCCTACATGTTGATGAGGAGTTTAAAACATTATTTGATGCACGGAGCTAGAGTTTGGTGATAGCCATGCTTGTTTTTCCATTTGCTATGTTTTTTTATGCATTGTTTTGAGTGAGAAGCTTATTTTGAGTGAGTTTCTTAACACTTTTATTTGCTTCTTCTTCTTGCAGGTATTGCATGGAGGTCCTCAGGTGCTATTTTTGTTGTGTTCATCCTCCTGGAGTCTTCTGGTTTTCATTTGGATCCATATCCATCAACTTATTCTCACATTTTAGGCGTGTTATGTCATGTAGAGGATTTCTACGGGAAGTGATAAACTTCCTGTAGTAGTCTCCTTTCTACTCCTTTAGAGCTCCACGTTGCTGATAAATGAGGGGAAATAGTGTATGGATGTTAGGGATGGAGATATGGAGTGATTGGAGTGATGGAGAGATGAGGGTAGAGGTCCCATGTCAATATATAGGTGACCTAGCTATTAATGGCGAAAAATGGGGTTTATAGAGTGAATATTAATGCATGGAGTGGAGTGAGGATTAGGAGTAGTAGGTATAGGAAAAAAAATATTATCATTATTTTCTTGAAGATTAGATTCCCTTGAGAGAGCTTCCTTTCTCACAGATGGCTTTCCTATAGCACCACAGGGTTTTTGGTAGCACAATAGGAAATCCCGTAGCAACTAGGACATCCTGTGGAAATTACATATAGGAGAAAATATGGGATTTTTTCTCATCTAAAGGGAGAAATGGGTGGATGGATGTATGATGTGGTTGCTTATGAAGTGTGCATGTAGAGGATAAAGAGGAGAGAGGAATAAAATTGTTTCTGTTTGTGTAAACTACCCTTGATCAAAAACCTGCAAAACCTAACTAAGTGAGTCCATAGGTGTTGTTTTCATTTTTTATCTTTCTCTTTATTTTTTAATTTCTCTTTTTTTTTTAGGACAAGTGGGCTGCTTCCATAGATTTTTTCAACCCACAAGCCTACCTTGGGCACCTCAAAGAGGTTTTCGCCCAAGGATTTTTTTTTTTTTTTTTTTTTGGCTCCAGGATTGCCTCATAGAGTTTTTCAACCCAGGAGTTGGCCTTGGATGCCCAAAGATCTTTTCACCCATGCCTATTTATTTTTTATTTTTTATTTTCTATAGGAAGGGGAGGCATTGGAAACTATGGAGCTTCCAATGACATACACCTACCTGTTTATGGAATTAATAAACACATCCTTATTGAAGGGCTTCTTGTACACTTTGAGCCTATAACCATTGACAAGCAGGGGGGTCCCCTCCTCATCTATGGTTCTGATATAAGCATTTCCATTGTCATATCATTTTTCCACTTGGTAAAGTCCTAACCATCTTGTCATTAATTTTCCTTTATCCTTGAACCTTGAGTCATAGAGCAACACCCAATCTCCTTCTTGAAATGTCCTTTCCTTAATGTGTTTGTCATGTTAAACCTTCCTTTACAGCTGAATTACCTCTGTGTGAAGGAGTGCCTACATTATGAACTCATCCAAACCAATTAACTATAGCAACCTTTCTTGTTAGGCCTTTTTGATATCTAGGTCTAACTCAACTACCATTCTCAACGTGTTGTACTCAAATTCAATGGGAAGAATAAATTTCTTCCGATAGAATAAATCATAAGGAATAAAATTATGGTTGTCT
Organism: Pinus albicaulis; assembly: GCA_034641835.2. Taxonomy (NCBI): domain Eukaryota; kingdom Viridiplantae; phylum Streptophyta; class Pinopsida; order Pinales; family Pinaceae; genus Pinus; species Pinus albicaulis. The sequence goes on along the minus strand of CM076580.1, from coordinate 968,537,498 downwards.
TCCAAGTGGTAATGTAAGCCCAAGTGGCTTCCACCAATCTGTCTACCCAATCTGTGTATCTCTTGGAATATTGGTGTAGGGTAGGCCAATAGTAACCTGCCTATAAAGCTTTGAAGGTTTTCCTTTTTGGAGAAAAGTGGCCTCCACAAGGACTACCATGACATGCCGAGAGGATGTCAAAAACCTCTTCTTCCCTCAAAAATATTCTGAGAACTTGGTTGGGACCAAACTTGAAGAGATTTCCACCAATCCAGGTGAAAGGGATGATTTTCCTGATAATATTTCTCTTATCCCTTGATGAGAGGTTTGGAGGGAAATTTTCAGCAACCAATTAGTTAGCTATGTCAGAAAACCAAGGAGAGAGTGTTGATATAGAAAATAGGTGTTCATTTGGAAGTTGATCATCCATCATCCCTTCATCATATGCATTTAGAGTTAGTCTGGATAAGAAATATACAACAAAATTATCCTTTCTTGGTTTACCAACAATTGTTAAGTAAAATCGTTGTAAAAGAAACAACCATGTAATTATTATAGCATTAACATTAGTTTTATTCATTAACTACTTGATGGCTACATGGTGGGTACGTACAAATTTCTGATAACTAGTAATATAATGTCTAAATTCTTTTAAGGAATGGAAAATGGCGAAAAGCTTCTTTTCTATGAGAGAATAGTTGAGTTCAACTTTGAAAAAATACTTGCTAATGAAATAGATGGCATAGGGAATTTGTCTTCTAACTGCCCCAAAGCTGCCCCCACAACTTTGTTTGATGCATTTGTGTGGATGTGGAAAGGCAGATCCCAATTTGGACCTCTAATAATGGGGGTAGTAGTTAACTTTTCCTTAATGAGCTCAAAATATTATTGACATAGAATGGGCCATAAAAACTCAAAATATTTGGCCAGTTATCCAAATAATGGTGAATCCAATTTGCTGAAGTCTCTTATTAACCTTATATAGTAGCCAGCTAAACCTAGGAAACTTCTGACATCTATCTGCTTTTGAGGAACTGTAATATCCCCAAATTGGGATTGTTAGCAATGCATGTCTTAAAAATGCATTTTTATAGAAATGGATGCTACAAAAGTAAAAATCAACCCATGGATCCCTTAGATATGATAAAATTTCATCGAAATCCAAGAGGAAATCAGGAACAGATCATTCTAGGTGGGGTAAACAAGTCTCCTGCACCCAGTATGGATGAAACATGCCCAAGAATGGGACTGCGGCAATATTAAACAACACTGCTTAAGAAATAACATAGTTAAAAAAAATGAAAGTAGGAGGAAAATATAGAGGCTCAATAAATTCATCTACATCAGCAATTCAGAGTTACATTGAAGCCCATGAGTTATAGAACAGAAAATAGAAGACTTTACTAGAAGAAATCCTCAAGATTGAGGTGCTGCAACCATGTAATATGACTGAACAAGCTTGAAAAAAATATTTTTATTGCTTGAAACAATAATAGATTACACTTCAGATCTAGAGCAGATCTTTGTACAAAAAGTTAGATCTATATCAGATTTGTACACTAGAAAGGCCCCTCTACAAATGCCCATTGGGTTTTTTAGCAAAACATGAAGTACATGGAGTAGATTTGAGATCTAAGGCAGTAGATCTGTAGAATGATTCAGAAATTATGAAGCAAATACAACAGTATTCAGATTAGATCTGAATATGACATGGATTAGATCTATAATCCATGGTTCACCAAAGTGAAGGGTACATTCCCAACACTAGAGATCTATCCTCCAAAATGTGCCAATACACCTTGCAACTTTCCTCTTGCAAATAATGCAGTTTAGGAAGATTAACTGTGCTGTAGGCTTTAGAACATGGTCGAGCCTCAAGCCAAGATCTAAAACTGTGCTCCAATAATCCAATACTCTCTTGCTAGGGGAATAGAAGGCTTTCCCACTGAAAAGAGGCACTAGAATGGCTTAGATATGAATAGATCTAGCCTCCACTTGTTGCAGCTTATAAAGACAACCAAACCCTCAACAGGATCTGCATTGTAGTTGGAAGAAGAAGGTTGGCCTTAAGCTTGATAGTGGACAAGAAACGCAAGTATCTTCCAAGAGCTCCTCAAGGAAAGAGAAGGATTCGTAAACAGGAGATCCTTGCGCTAAACAACACTATTCTCTACTAAATAGCCAAGAGAATGAGAAATGTCTAAATAGAAAAATTATTCAAAAATAATATGGTTATCAGCAACCTTCTCATGCTTCCCTCCTCTTCCTTTTATAAGATAGAGATCTTGCCAAACCCTAAACCATCTCAATGATTTAGCTCCTTTCACATGTGCCACCTCCAACTATGACTGCGATGTGCATTCACGAGGTTCATCCCCTCTAGACAACGTTGTTGGTTTGGTCCAGTTGACCCTCCCTTTCACACATAAGGGTGTTTTATTGAAGTAGCCCAGATTTAGCCTTCTTCACATGGGCATTGATTTATTCACTGATTTTAGGAGTTTTTATGTTCCTCCTTTTTACATTTATTCATGAACAAAAAAGTAAAGAAAAATTTAATATTCCAATTAGCTTGAGGCTAAATGGGAATATTATAGTCCTCCCCTCCAAAATGTTGCTTGTCCTCAAGCAACTAATAAGGTGAATGATGAAACTTCTTTCCTCCTCCATTGGTGACACGATCAAATGATAATCTTCTCTCATAAACTAAGTGATCACCAATCCATCCATAAATGACTTGCTCCACCAAGGTTGGCATGAGATGCAAACAACTCATCCCATAAGGAAATAATAAATCACATGAAACAAACATGGTTTGCCCAATGTCCTCCCTAAAATATAAGACATAAAGTACAAGGAGTGTAGTCATCCCATAGGGCACATACATGCCTTCCCTCCTTCCTCCATACATCCCCATAAAAAACACAAATACATCATCAATATAGGGGATAAAAACGATGTACATACAAACAGAAATTTGTGCAAATGGAGGTGGATCATAGTCCCACATGTGGAATCAGCGCAGATCATCCCCGGCTTGCATCAAATAAATATGTGGTAAGTGGTTTTCCCACCACTTACTTGCTGCCCATAACATCTCACCATATCGAAAAGTGTGAGATATGTTTGGTGCCTTAGGGAAGCACCCATCATGTAGCAAAATATCCCTCTTCCTTCCAAGGGAGTGGAAAAATTCAGAAATGTTTGTGGCCCAATATTGGCCATGAGGCTTACAAGATACAATACTCCTCCTTGGAGTCATGGACTGCATAAACATGGTGAAATAATGCATATAATAAGAGTATAAAACATATGTAGAAAGAGCATGTTCTTCACCAACCATCCTCCTCAAATGAATGGAGTGGTGCATAGATCTATTCTCTTCCTCAAAGAGAGAAAGAGAGGACTGATTTAACTCTCTCATAGAGTCATGTTGTTGCACCATCTCTGCATGGTTCATGCATCTTTGACAATGCTGATATAGTTCTTTTTCAAAGCCATCCCAATAGTAGCTCCTCATGATGATGTTGTTGAGCTTCATAGAATATGTGCGGCTGAAATAGAACTCTTCGTAATCCCTTTGTAGTAACTTCTCGTTGAGCTTGGAGGCTCTAGACAAGAATATCCTACCATGGTTATAGATGACTCCATCTAGGATTGAATAGCTTCCATCTTGGAGTAAGTCATCCAGAATCTTGCAAGTGTGAAGATCCTTGCAATATTCCTCCAGCAGTTGGGATTTCCAATATGGATCTAATGTGCCCAACAATGACAGTGTTGATAATGTGTCATCTGAAGTGTCTGCCATGTTGTTTTTCTTCTCCTTGACATTTCCCATGTCAAAGGTGTATGTTGGAAAACCAAGCCTCCCATTTTTCTCCTCCTTGACATCTCCCATGCCAAAGGTATAAGGTGGAAGGTTGTCATTCCTTCCTTGCTGCCCTGCTTGCACATGCACATGCTCAAAATGAAATGGAAGTTGTTGGAATTTAGTCTCCCATGGAAGGCTATCATCTATCCAAACCTCCCTGGTTTTGCCAAAGTATGCATGTGTGACCACCATCTCTCATCATGTATGAAAGAGGATCCTCCAAACAATTTTGTCTTCTGATTCAAGGATTGCCTTTCTTGCTTCATGATGGTGTCATCCTTCATTCTTGCAGCATCTTTTCTTAGTGCAATATGAGATGAGAAAATGGATAGTGGTGTTAAGGGAAAAATAATTTCCTTCTCCTTGTACCTTCCCCATACTCTTAGCATTGTAGTATGGTCTTCTAGTGCTCCCTTCCTCCTTGGATCTATGAAAGGAGCATCCATGCATGAAACATCTTTCATGAAATCTGAATCAATTTTTTTCCCAAGTGGTATACCACAAGATAATGATGTCTCATGGCTCATTCCCATGTGAACAATAGATTGGAACATCTTATGACTGCTTCCACTGTGCAATTCCATCTCTGATTTTTGAGTGGAAGTCTCATCATGATGGGGCATCACTCTTATAGATGTAAGAGTGCTTTTGAGTGGAGCAACTTCCCCATATTCTTCTTCATGTAATAGAAAATCACCTCCCATCATATTAGCGCTTTGATCCTTCATCTTCTCTCCTTTACCCACCTTCTACAAGATGTCATAGTCTAAGGTGCTCCCTTTAGATGTAGTTAACTAATGAACACCCATCATCTCCTTGGTGTCAAGAATATTGATCACAAAGGACTGATCTGTCATAGTGTGTGTTCCCAAAATTGAATGAAATTTTGGAATGCATTCCTTCCCTTATTTTGTCTTATTGTCTATCACCGTAGACACATGTTGCTCATTCTCTTGATGTGTAATATCCTTGAGACCTTCTTGCAAAGATACAAGAGCCCTCTTAGTGAACAAAATGGCTTCATCTCCATCTCCTAATAAAAATATATCTCCTCCTGTTATCATAGTGCTGCAGGAACCTTTGAGCTCTTCTTCTTTATTCTCCTCATCAATGGAGCATGTCCCATCAATAAGAGATCCTTTCTCTTGATCTCTCCTTGAAAAATGAAAACTCGTGTCTTCTTTTTTAGAAGAATTTTCTTGCTAAAGTGGGGCCTTTGCCCTTGGAAAATCATGTAGTAGATCTTTAACCCCTTCAAAAATGGTATGAAATGTATTTATCTTCATGGATCTCTCCATCTCATTCAAAGGTTGTGATTTATTGGGCTTAGTTTGTTTACCCAAAGAAATTTCAGATGGCCTAGAATCAAATATTTTCACTAACCTCCTAGTGAACTTTGCATAAGTAGAGATGTTTACACTTTTCAATGAAGAAGATTCAAATAACCACCAGGCATAAGCCTTACCTTGGAGGTGCAACACTGCTACTCTTATGGCTTCTTCTTCTAAAACTTGATGCAATTGGAAATATGTGTCAAGCTTCTTTACCCAAGACTTGGTTGACCTCTAAGGTGATCCATAAAATGTAGGTAGAAAATTCCTACCAAAAGTGGTTGCATGCACCCTCTTCTTCTCTTGTATATGCTAGATCTTCTTTCTTCTTTGAGTTGAAAAAACTCTGGGAAGCTTAGATTCTCTTTGAATCTTTTATACTGAGATTCATATTCTTGGAGATAGTCACAAAGAGTCTCCTCTTTTGGTGTCCCTTCTTCTGCTTCTTCTCTTACTAGGAATGTAGGCATGCTACAATGTTGCAGATCAAATTATGTAGTTGAATTCTCACACACAGAGTATGAAGAATTGGGTCTTCCCTCATGTGAAAATATCTTCAAGGGATCTGCATGTCTTTCTTTCCTCATTCCCCTAATTTCATTCTTAAGCTCATGAAAAGTTTGGAACAAAGTTTTTGATAACTCTTTCCCTTTAATTCTTCCAGATAAAGGGGTTTTACCCTTGTCTTCTTTTTATTCAATGTAATCAATCTTCTTCTATCATTTCTTTTCATGAAAATACATATTGGATTCTTAGAATTCACATGTTCTGCAAAGATTATGCTCTGATACCACTGTAATATCCCCAATTTGGGACTGTCAGCAATGCATGTATGAAAAATGCATTTTTTAGAAATGGATGCTACAGAAGTCAAAATCAACCCTTGGATCCATTATATTTGAAAAAAATTCATCTAAATACAAGAGGAAATCAGGAACAAATCATTCTAGGTGGGGTAAACAAGTCTCCCACACCTAGTATGGCTAAAAAGTTCCCAAGAATGAGACTGCATCAATATTAAACAACACTGCTTCAGAAATAATGCAATTAAGAAAATTGAAAGTACGAGGCCAATATGGAGGCTCAATAAAGTCATTTACATTAGAAATTCATAGTTATATTGAAGCCCATGAGTTATAGAACAAAAAATATAAGACTTTACATGAAGAAATCCTCAATATTGAGGTGTTGTAACCATGGAATATGACTGAAAAAGCTTGACATCGTTATTTTTATTGGCTGAACAATAGTAAATTACACTTGAAATATTGAGCAGATCTATGTACAAAAATTTAGATCTATATCAGATCCGTACAGTAGAAAGGCTCCTCTACAAATGCCCGTTGGGTTTTTCAGCAAAACATGAAGTACATGGAGTAGATTTGAGATCTAAGGTAGTAGATCTACAGAATGATTCAGAAATTCTGAAGCAAATACAACATTATTCAGATCGGATCTGAATATGACATGGATTAGATCTATAATCCATGGTTCACCAAAGTGAAGGGTAGATTCAAAAAACTAGAGATCTATCCTCCAAAATGTGCCAATACACCCTGCAACTTTCCCTCTTGCAAATAATGTAGTTTAGGAAGATTAACAGCGTTGTAGGCTTTAGAACATGGTATGGCCTCAAGCCAAGATCTAAAACTATGCTCCAATCATCCGATACTCTCTTGCCAGTGAATAGAAGGCTTTCCCACTGAAAAGAGGCACTAGAATGGCTTAGATCTGAATAGATCTAGCCTCCACTTGCTGCAGCTTACAAAGACAAAAAAAACCTCAACAGGATTTGCGTTGTAGTTGGAAGAAGAAGGTTGGCCTTAAGCTTGATAGTGGACAAGAAATGCAAGTCTCTTCCAAGAGCTCCTCAAGGAAAGAGAAGGATTCCTAAACAGGAGAACCTTGTGCAAAACAACACTATTCTCTGCTAAACAGCCAAGAGAATGAGAAATGTCTAAACAGAAAAATTCTTCAGAAATAATATGGTTATCAACAACCTTCTCATGCTTCCCTCCTCTTCCTTTTATAAGATAGAGATCTTGCCAAACCCTAAACCATCTCAATGATTTATCTCCTTTCACATGTGCCACCTCCAACTATGACTGTGATGTGCATACATGAGGTTCATCCCCTCTAGACAACGTTGTTGGTTTGGTCCAGTTGACCCTCCCTTTCACACATAAGGATGTTTTATTAAAGTAGCCCATATTTAGCCTTCTTAACATGAGCATTGATTTATTCACTGATTTTAGGAGTTTTTATGTTCCTCCTTTTTACATTTATTCATGAATAGAAAAGTGAAGAAAAATTTAATATTCCAATTAGCTTGAGGCTAAATGGGAATATTACAGTCCTCCCCTCCAAAAATTTTCTTGTCTTCAAGCAACTGATAAGGTGAGTGATGCAACTTCTTTCCTCCTCCATTGGTGACACGATCAAATGATAAGCTTCTCCCATAAGCTAAGTGATCACCAATCCATCCATCCATGACTTGCTCCACCAAGGTTGTCATGAGATGAAAACAGCTCATCCCATAAGGAAACAATACATCACATGAAACAAAAATGGCTTTCCCAATGTCCTTCCTGAAATATAAGACATAAAGTACAAGGAGTGTAGTCATCCCATAGGGCACATATATGCCTTCCCTCCTTCCTCCATACATCCCCATAAAAAGCACAAATACATCATCAATATAGGGGATCAAAAAGATGTACATACAAACAAAAATTTGTGCATATGGAGGTGGATCATAGTGCCACATGTGGAATCAGCGCAGATCATCCCCTGCTTGCATAAAATAAATATGTAGTAAGTGGTTTTCCCACCACTTACTTGCTTCCCATAACATCTCACCATATCGAAAAGTGTGAGATATGTTTGGTGCCTTAGGGAAGCACCCATCATGTAGAAAAATCTCCCTCTTCCTTCCAAGGGAGTGGAAAAATTCAGAAATGTTTGTAGCCTAATATTGGCCATGAGGGTTACAAGATATAGTACTCCTCCTTGGAGTCATGGCCTACATAAACATGGTGAAATAATGCATAAAATAAGAGTATAAAACATGTGTAGAAAGAGCATGTTCTTCACCAACCATCCTCCTCATATTAATGGAGTGGTGCATATATCTGTTCTCTTTCTCAAAGAGAGAAAGAGAGGGCTGATTTAACTCTCTCATAGAGTCATGTTTTTTCTCCATCTCCGCATGGTTCATGCATCTTTGACAATGCTGATATAGTTATTTTTCAAAGCCATCCCAATAGTAGCTCCTCAAGATGATGTTGTTGAGCTTCATAGAATATGCGTGGATGAAATAGAACTCTTCATAATCCCTTTGCAGTAACTTCTTGTTGATCTTGGAGGCTCTAGACAAGAATATCCTACCATGTTTATAGATGACTCCATCTAGGATTGAATAGCTTCTATCTTGGAGTAAGTCATCTAGAATCTTTTAAGTGTGAAGATCCTTGGAATATTCCACCAGCAGTTGGGATTTCCAATATGGATCTAATGTGCCCAACAATAACAACGCTGATAATGTGTCATCTGAAGTGTCTGCCATGTTTTTTTTCTTCTCCTTGACATTTCCCATGTCAAAGGTGTATGTTGGAAAACCAAGCCTCCCATTTTTCTCCTCCTTGACATCTCCCATGCCAAAGGTATAAGGTGGAAGGTTGTCATTCCTTCCTTGCTGCCCTCCTTGCACATGCACATGCTCAAAAGGAAATGGAAGTTCTTGGAAGTTAGTCTCCCTTGGAAGGCTATCATCTATCCAAAACCTCCCTGGTTTTGCCAAAGTATGCATGTGTGACCACCATCTCTCATCATGTATGGAAGAGGATCCTCAAAACAATTTTGTCTTCTGATTCAAGGATTGCCTTTCTTGCTTCATGATGGTGTCATCCTTCATTCTTGCAGCATCTTTTCTTATTGCAATATGAGATGAGAGAATGGATAGTGATGTTAAGGGAAGAATACTTTCCCTCTCCTTGTACCTTCCCCATACTCTCAACGTTGTAGTATGGTATTCTAGTGCTCCCTTCCTCCTTGGATCTATGAAAGGAGCATCAATGCATGAAACATATTTCATGAAATATGAATCAAGTTGTCTCCCAGGTGGTATAACACAAGATAATGATGTCTCATGGCTTATTAACATGTGAACAATAGATTGGAACATCTTATGACTGCTTCCACTGTGCAATTCCATCTCTGATTTTTGAGTGGAAGTCTCACGATGATGGGGCATCACTCTTATAGATGTAAGAGTGCTTTTGAGTGGAGCAACTTCCCCATATTCTTCTTCCTATAATAGAGGATCACCTCCCATCATATCAGCGCTTTGATCCTTCATCTTCTCTCCTTTACCCACCTTCTGCAATATCTCACAGTTTAAGGTGCTCCCTTTAGATGTAGTTAACTAATGAACACCCATCATCTCCTTGGTGTCAATAATATTGATCACAAAGGACTGATCTGTCATAGTGTGTGTTCCCAAAATTGAATGCAATGTTGGAACGCATTCCTTCCCTTATTTTGTCTTATTTTATATCACCGTAGACACATGTTGCTCATTCTCATGATGTGTAATATCCTTGAGGCCTTCTTGCAAATATACAAGAGCCCTCTTAGTGGACGGAATGGCTTCATCTCCATCTCCTAATAAAAATATATCTCCTCCTGTTATCATAGTGTTGGAGGAACCTTTGAGCTCTTCTTCTTTCTTCTCCTCATCAATGGAGCATGTCCCATCAATAAGAGATCCTTTCTCTTGATCTCTCCTTGAAAAATGAACACTCATGTCTTCTTTTTGAGAATAATGTTCTTGCTAAAGTGGGGCCTTTGCCCTTGGAAAATCATGTAGCAAATCTTTAACCCCTTCAACAATGTTATTAAATGTATTTATCTTCATGGATCTTTCCATCTCATGCAAAGGTTCTGATTTATCGGGCTTATTTTGTTTACCCAAAGAAATTTCAGATGGCCTATAATCAAATATTTTCACTAACCTTCTAGTGAACTTTGCATAAGTAGAGATGTTTACACTTTTCAATGAAGAAGATTCAAATAACCACCAGGCATAAGCCTTACCTTGGAGGTGCAGCAATGTTACTCTTATGGCTTCTTCTTCTAAAACTTGATGCAACTTGAAATATGTATGAATCTTCTTTACCCAAGACTTGGCTGAGCTCTCAGGTGATCCATAAAATGTAGGTAGAAAAGTCCTACCCAAAGTGGTTGCATGCACCCTCTTCTTCTCTTGTATATGCTAGATCTTCTTTCTTCTTTGAGTTGAAAAAACTCTGGGAAGCTTAGATTCTCTTTGAATCTTTTATACTGAGATTCATATTCTTGGAGATAGTCACGAAGAGTCTCTTCTTTTGGTGTCCCTTCTTCTGCTTCTTTTATTACTAGGAATGTAGGCATGCTACAACGTTGCAGATCAAATTGTGTAGTTGAATGCTCACACACAGAGTATGAAGAATTGGGGCTTCCCTCATGTGCAAATCTCTTCAAGGGATCTGCATGTCTTTCTTTCCTCATTCCCTTAATTTCATTCTTAAGCTCATGAAAAGTTTGGAACAAAGTTTTTGATAACTCTTTCCCTTTAATTATTCCAGATAAAGGGATTTTACCCTTGTATTCTTTGTCGTCAATGTAATCAATCTTTTTCTATCTCTTCTTTTCATGAAAAGACATATTAGCTTCTTAGAATGCACATATTGTGCAAAGATTATGCTCTGGTACCACTGTAATATTCCCAAATTGGGACTGTCAGCAATGCATGTCTGAAAAATGAATTTTTTCAGAAATGGATGCTACAGAAGTCAAAATCAACCCTTGGATCCATTATATATGAAAAAATTTCATCTAAATACAAGATGAAATCAGGAACAAATCATTCTAGGTGGGGTAAACAAGTCTTCCACACCCAGTATGGCTAAAAAATTCCCAAGAATGGGACTGCATCAATATTAAACAACACTGCTTTAGAAATAATGAAATTCAGAAAATTGAAAGTATGAGGCCATTATGGAGGCTCAATAAAGTAATTTACATCAGAAATTCATAGTTACATTGAAGCCCATAAGTTATAGAACAGAAAATAGAAGACTTTACATGAAGAAATCCTCAAGATTGAGGTGTTGTAACCATGGAATATGTCTGAACAAGCTTGACATCGTTATTTTTATTGGTTGAAACAACAGTAAATTACACTTCAAATATTGAGCAGATCTATGTACAAAAATTTATATCTATATTAGATCTGTACACTATAAAGGCTCCTCTACAAATTCCCCTTGGGTATTTTAGGAAAACATGGAATACATGGAGTAGATCTGAGATCTAAGGCAACAGATCTAGAGAATGATTCAGAAATTATGATGAAAATACAACAATATTCAGATCAAATCTGAATATGACATGGATTAGATCTGTAATCCACGGATCACCACAGTGAAGGGTAGATTCCCAACACTAGAGATCTCTCCTCCAAAATGTGCCAATACACCCTGCAACTTTCCCTCTTGCAAATAATGCAGTTTAGGAAGATTAATTGTGCTATAGGCTCTAGAACATGGTTTGGCCTCAACCTAAGATCTCAAACTGTGCTCCAATCATCCAATACTCTCTTTCCAGGGGAATATAAGGCTTTCCCACTGAAAAGAGGCACTAGAATGGCTTAGATCTGAATAGATCTAGCCTCCACTTGCCACAGCTTACAAATACAAATAAATCCTCAACATGATCTGTGTTGTAGTTGGAAGAAGAAGCTTCACCTTAAGCTTGATAGTGGACAGGAAATGCAGGTCTCTTCCAAGAGCTCCTCAAGGAAAGAGAAGGATTCCTAAATAGGAGATCCTTGTGCTAAACAACACTATTCTCTGCTAAACAACTAAGAGAATGAGAAATATCTATATAGAAAAATTCTTCAGAAATAATATGGTTATCAACAACCTTCTCATGCTGCCCTCCTCTTAATTTTAAAAGATAGAAATCTTGCCAAACCCTAAACCATATCAATGAATTATCTCCTTTCACATGTGTCACCTCCAACTATGACTGCATTGTGCATGCATGAGGTTCATCCCCTCTAGACATCGTTGTTGATTTGGTCCAGTTGACCCAGTCAAATGTCTCAATCCCTTTCATACATAAGGGTGTTTTATTAAAGTAGCCCAGATCTAGCCTTGTTCACATGGGCATTGATTTATTCACTGATTTTAGGAGTTTTTATGTTCCTCCTTTTTACATTCATTCATGAACAAAAAAGTAAAGAAAAATTTAATATTTCGATTAGCTTGAGGCTAATTGGGAATATTACAAGAACATGCACCCTTTTTATGATATTGATTTTGTCCAGGTCTACCTGTACTCCTCCATGTGATATTGAGTGGCCCAAGAGTACTCTTTTTAAGAATTCATACTTTTCCAGACTCAGGGAGAGATGCATCTCAATGCACCTTTTCAGCACTTTTCCCAAATTGAAGAGAGTTTCTTGGAATTCATCCCCATGATATTAGAAATCGTCCATGTAGATTTCAACAGAGTCATGGACTAGCTCAGATAAGATGCTCAAGACTTCTCTTTGGAAAGTAGCTGGGGCATTGCACAACCCAAAGGGAAGGAATATGTAAGTGAAGGTGCCCCAGGGACATCTGAAAGTAGTCTTGTCGTAGTCTTCAAGGCATATTTGGATCTGGTTATACCCACTAAACCCATATAGGAAAGAAAATAACTCCTTCCCTACAAGTCCATCCAAGACTTGATCTATAAAGGGAAAGTAGAAATGGTCCTTCTTAGTAGCTTTATTTAGTTCCTGGTAGTCAACAAAGATTCTCCATTTTCCATCCTTCTTTGGGACTAGGACAAGAGGAGACACACACTCACTGTCAGATATGGGATAGATGGAACTTGCATCCATTAATTTTTGTAGTTCTTCCTTCACTATGTCCTTTAGAGATGGGTCCATCCTCCTTTGCAGATATTTCACATGCTTTCATCTTTCTTTAATGATATATGATGTGTGCACACAGAGGGATGCACCCCTTTCATTTCATTGTATTCCCAAGAAAATTAATTATGGTTTTCTTTGAAGAGATGACATAGCTGCTCTACTTCTTTGGCTAAGATGGATAGTTAAATTTTAAAAGATTTTTATGAGCCAAATTCCATAGCCTTGGTTGTTTCAAAGGATTAATCAATTGAGTGCAACTCCATCCAAGGGTGGCTGTCATATTATTTGAATAGGTCATCGAGTGGACTGCCATTAGGGGGTTGGCTTTGAATGATGGCATCGATGAGCTCATCCTCATTAGGTTTCCCCCCTCTAAGTACAACATCTATGGTACAAATGGGGTAGGGCATATTTCTGTATACTTCATCTTCTTCTTCTTCATCCTCCAGCCGCAAATGTAGGTCATGGTCATAGGAATTATGGGCAGGAGGATATAATTTGATTTTTTTAGACAATGGCCCATCATTTATAGTCATGTTTCCAACTCGATAACTGATAAAAGCATCAACAATGGCTAACCAAGGTCTTCCTAAAATGAGAGGATATCCATTAAACTTGGTTTTTTGCTGGAGGACTAGGAAATTTATAGGTTACTCCCAAGATTCGATTGAAACAATAACATCCTCAACAATTCTTTCCAGAGCTATTGTGGACCATTCTACAAATTACAAAATCGTTGTGGTTTTCCTCAAAGTCCCTTGGAGGTTGAGTTTAAGCATAGTTTCCTTGTTAATTACATTGATGGAAACCCTGATATTAATCAAAGTATTGGGGACTATGACACTATGACACTATGAACTTAATGTATGTGTTCATCCACAAATGGACTACTAGGGTCCAGGTACTTCGGGAAGATCACTATTCCCAACATTAAGTTCGACACCTTTCCTACTACATTGATCGTGGGTTTATCTTTATTCTTTCTCCCAGGTTTCTTAAACCACTTTTCCTTGATGATCCTATTGTAAATAGGAAAATCCTTAATGGCCTAGAGAAGGGGTATTTTCACACACAAATTTTTTGGTTCTCCCAGAATTTCAGTCTCCTCTGTGGTGTGCTCACTAGAGTGGATCAAGCGCTCAGGAAAAGGAGGTTGTTGGATCTAAGTGTTACTCTCTTCCTTTTCCTCATCAACCTCTGTAGGTGGATATGGAGGATGATTGTCTAGGATTACTCTTCCCGACCTGAAATTGATATCATGTATCTCCACAACATAAGTTGGATAGGATGTCTCTCCACTGTAAACATTTATGCCTGCTTGTTTTTCGGGTTTATATTGAGTTGTGAAAACATATGAGGCAGCTTGGGTGGAGTAGAATGGATGAGCTGAGGTTCAGGTTGGGCTCGAGGTAGTAAGGTAGGTGGTTGATAATGTTGGGGCATCCACCCTTCTGATGGGTTGCTCCATTGAGGTGTTTAAGGAACATACTACTGGAATGGTTGGTTCATAGGCTCGAGGTGATATGGACCGATGCCCTTGATGCATTCTTCGATTTATGAAACATAGTTACTCTGGTCTTACTTCCCCACCATGATATGCATCTTTTAGCCCAGGTAAGGAGGGACACTTATCTGTGGCATGATTCTCTTCACAAAATAAGTAAACCTCTATGACATTTAGTGGACATCAATTCTGAGGGTGTTTTCTAGTACATCTAGGGCATAAAATAGCCAAGGCCGTTTCTGCTTCCTATTGCTTCCTCTTGAGTTTAATTTGGTCCATTTTTAGAGAAAAGGTGTGAAACATATCAATTTTGAAGTCCTCCAACATATTTCCAATCTCATTCTTGATGGAGGTGGAAGAGGAAGGGGTGTTGATCATGATTTGGCTAGCTCTACCTTTCTTCCTAGCTTCCCTAGAGTGATTCCTAAAGAAAATTTTGATATCCTCATAATGTAGTTCATATTTATCTCCTCATGATGGAATATTAAGGGTTTATATCATATCCTCCCTTATCCCTTGGAGAAGTACCAATTTAACTAATTCAGGATCAAGGGTGCAGTTGTCTATTTTGTAATTTAGCAGCAATCTTTCTTCACAATCCTCTAGGGATTCATTAGGTCCTAGAGTCATCCTAAATATTTCCTGCATAGTTTCTTTGGATCGACAATAGTTTGTGTATTTTTTGTTAAAGGAATCTTGCATTTGTGCCCATGTATTGATTTTGTTCCCTAGAAAACCCATGAACTAGCGCAAGCCTGCATCCCTGAGGGTGGATGGGAATAGTTTCAAATTTTGGTGATTTTAGGCATAGTCATAGGTCCTGTAGAAAATAACAAATTCGAACATGAGGGTGTCAGGATCGTTGGAGGTAATTCCATGGAAATTTGGAAGGGCTGAGTGTCTGATGTTCTTGATCCTCATTTTCCCATATGTTTCTCTAATGGGAAAGACTCCTTGGGTACCACTCTCATCCATAGCTTGAATTGGTGAAGCAAGTTCTTCTTCTCCAATAGGTTCTTCCAATTTTTCAAGAGACTCACCTATGTTTTTTTCAACCTCGCAGTCATTGAAGAAGAGTGAAGGGTGACCATGTGGGGATGTGGGGGTTTTTGGTAAAACATTGCCTCAGTTATCCGTACTCCTATGAGGCATGAAAGTCAAATTGTTTTGTACGTTCAATATTTTTTAGTTGAATTTAAAATAAAAGTAGAAAATAACCTAAAATAGAATCAAGGATCTACTTAAACACCTCCCCGGAATAAGCGCCAAAAATTTGTGAGCCCTGGTATTTCACCAAGAGTGTTGCAACCCAAAGGCTACTTTACTTTACTTTATCAATTCAGGGTTCATACAAGCTTGGATGTTACATTTATAAATATTCAGAATATGAATTCCACTCATTATACCCTCTTCTTAGTCCTACGAAGGGGTGCTACTGCTAGGGCTACTTCTAGGGGATGAAGTCTGTCACACTTTTGAATGAAACCTAAGGTTGTAAATAACTCAAGACCATTAATCTATCAGCAAGAAAGAAAATAGTCTAAAGAATAAGAAAACACCTACCTATTTTCAAGAAAGTAAATCCATAATTAGGCTTGATCTAGGTGGCTCCAGACACCCTCAGGAGATCAAGAGGGCTCATAAATGGTAAAAAATCAAGTGGTCAGATTGCTCCCGAACCAGGCTCAAATTGAAGTAGTCGTCGCCTTGATTCCAACGGTGTGAACAAATATCCAATATGAGCCTGTATGTAGAAGTTAGAGCAAGTCAAAGTTTTGGTCAAATATGGGTAATGGGCTAGGTTTAAGTTTCCCACGAATTCACTGTCAATTGCAGGGAACTTATCTCCCGAAGATGGGTGAAATTCTGGCCTCTTTAAAAACCCCAATGAGCCTTATTTTTGTTAAAAGTAAAAAACAACAGTTTGTTTTAAAAATGAAAAAAAATATGAAAATAGGGGTTGTGCACTACCACCCCTGCCACCCCCACATGGATCCTCATTTAACTATGTAAAAATTTCGTTGGGTGGCGGGTTGTCAACCTTGCCACACCCACCAAAACCCACACCAAATATACTTACAAATAAATGTTGGGAGGTAGGCCACCCCCAACGAACCCGCCTACCCACTAAAATACCGCCACCACACATATATATGGCACCATATTAATGGGTCAGCGATAATCGAACCCACCTAGCCATGTAGGCCAGCCCGATCCACGGGCGGCGCAACCCAAACCACCAAAAAAATGGTGGAACAAACAAATGGTCCAAAAATTACATAGAACCACCATATATAACAAAACTGTTAACCAATATGTTAATGCCCCGACCAATGTTCAATGACGCAGTTAAAAAATAGAAAAATCTGACTCTATTTTGGAGTGGACGGGGTTTGAACCCGACCCCCCTCCACATCACTCACTAATAAAACCAACAACCCACGAGCTATCACAATGTTAACTCTGCCAAAGTTTTTCTATATGAACCTTTCCATTTTTCATTCGACCCCAACGGAGGAGCCAGCAGACCGAACAGAGGAGGATGACCAGTGAAATTACCAGCGTGGAGTTCGAGTTTAATTATATTTTATTTATAGGTGAGTAGCCATGAGCCATGGAGATGGTGGAACCATGCCCTAGGGAATCTTAAAGGCATCAAAAATATTCCTTGAGGTTCCAAACTTATAGGAGTCAGAATTCTACAAAATTTATGTCGATTTTACACCTCCCAGCGATAGGAATCTGATGGCGATGTATTTTGCAGTAGCAGAGTTTCCCATTTTCAGACACTTTCCATATTGGAGTGACAGTGTCTGATTTTCAAGTGTGGACAGACAATTCAATGCCCCTTGATGCCATGAATTCGATGGTGCAACCAAATTTAGAAGTTGAGCATCTGCTTCTTTAGCCAACTCTAGGGGTTGAGGTATATGCAAATTGATTATATACCTATTTTTTTTCTGAGAGGTATTATTATTTCTATATCCTTTCTTGATCCATGTTGCGGGATCTTGTCTTTACTTCATGTGAGATTATGTCATGATGATAGAAGGCCCATTGTGAGTGAGAGTTCTCTTAGCAGAATGTCTCGTGGAGAGACAAGCCACTCATGTTGTGGGAAACTCCTTGTATGAAAATCATCCATGCACATCTCCCCATTTCCAACACTATATGAAGCGACCTATCCCATTTTGACACTAGGCCCAGAGACGTAGTCCAAATTGGAAAAAATCCGTTATCAACGTCTTGTGTTCTTATGCTGTTGATGGTTGTATTGCCTCATATCCTTTACAACATGCATACGTGTTCTTGTATGCTCTTTTAAAATGAAATCTAACAACATCATAGAAGTAAAATATCATTAGTAAATATGGTAGCTAACAAACCCAGATCAAGTGGTATCAAGGCGGTATTCTTGGTGATGTGACTTGCGATCATGGAAAATGATTGAACACACATCAATGGAGGATGGAAAATACATGTACGTGGCCATGCTCAGGATGTCCAAAATGGTGGACATGATGTATGAAGCTCATGAAATATGGGAGAAAGAAGAAGCAGAAAGCGACAATTCATCCACATCTTGCAGTGAATATTCATCGCCTTCACTGTCTTCTCATCATTCAAATAAGGAGGTCAACCATAGCATTCAAGCAGATAACGTCGAATTTAAAGTTATTCTATGATAGGAGAAAGAGGATAAGAAGAGAGTGTAGCTTCATTTTCAAGTCGTAGAGGAAAACTTGGAACAACTGAAGCGCAATGACCAAAGCCTTCAAGAAAATGATGTTGAATTGAGGAGGCTTCTACAAGAAGAGAAATAGGATAAGCAAAGACTGTAACTTCATCTACGAGCTACAAAAGAGGCCTTGGAGGAGTTGAAGTGCAACAAAGGCTTGAAGAAGCCATCATCACCTGTTTCTGAATCGACATATGAGGTAAACAATGTTGATGTTTCTTCAATTCCGTTTTCACATGCTATCATTTCTAGGGGAACTGTGGAGATACCCATTATAGTAACTAGAATGAGACTCCTCCTTAAGATGGGTTACAAAGGAGGAATACTTGGTGTTAATGGAAAATGCATGATTCAATCATTGGAGTTTGTGCAAAGACTTTGATTAGTAGAATTGGGATACACTGAAGGACAATGCTCAAAGGCACCAGAAGCTTCCAATGCATGGTTGAAACCATTGGGGAAAGAGAATGATGGGAACACTTCACCATCATCCTATTACAACGCACATTGCAGAGAAAGAGCCGAGTCAAGCTCTCATCCCCATGATTGCACCAGAGACCAGCAAGAAAGGTTAACAAGTCTTGGTATTAGGATGTTCATTTTTATTACAAGCATGTCACTAACAATGAACATAAATCATGGCATCAGAAAATGTGAATTTTTTGTGGATTGCATAACCATGTCTTTGTTAAGTGTTCCAAGAGAATGGAAACACGAAAGAGGATGAGGTGTGAAAGGCCTTATCCATAAGAAGGAAAAGAAGAAGGTAAAGTAGGTTTGGAGGAAGAAAAATCATTGCAGTCATTACGACAGAAGTGGCCATCAAAGAACCACGTGTTGGAGGCTCCATCCAGAGCAGTGCCTTAAGGACAAAGAATTAGTGTAGGAAGCGATTAAAACAATTGTTAGACAAGAAAATGCGCCACAGAGAGATGAGATTTTTTTGCCTTATTTTGTAAATCATATGTTGGATGCTAAAATGTAAAAGTGATGATGTGTTTTCCATCACTTATGAAGAAATAATGAGGTTTTTTTCTTGTATTTATAGTTGGCATATTGATTCCATTTTAATGTAAACTTGACCACCAAGTATGTGTTATACACTCGTGGCAAGCATGGGATGCTTGGGTCATAGTTGGTCATTTAATTGGGCATGTAATTTGCAGAAGAATATATTATAGTTTTGTAGAGGATGCAAATGTCGGCTCATTGCTTATGGCTCTGAAGGACAAAAGTCAAGGAGAATGAAGGGTGACCTTTCAGGACACTTGTGGTGCAGAGAAGGTACAAAGCGACTGCAGATTATTTTCATGCTATTGGTGGACCAAAAGCTCCTCAATGGGGAGGATTGATCCAAGTGTCTCTAGACACCCTCAGGAGATCAAGAGGGCTTAAAAATGGTCAAAATTCAAGTGGGTGGATTCCTCTCAAAGTAGCTTCATATTGAAGTACTCGTCACCTTGATTCCAACGGTGCAAATGGATTTACAATCCGAGCCCATATGGAAAAGTTAGAGATGGGTAGTGGGCCAGGTTTAAGTGCCCCACGTGTTATCACTCCACCGGATCTTTGAGGCTGAGAAGGAGACCAACAAAGGTAACCACAGACTGCTTGGACCTAGTAGCTAGCCATACTAGGCTGGAGAAGGATAATGAATATTTTATGCTAGAAATATTAGGCTATAGGGTTTGATTTTATTTTGAAGGTTTTCTAAATGGTGAATTAGGTATAGGAAAAACTAGGTGAGGGCACTGAAAATTAGACTTGTAGAGATGAGATGGGGAAAGTTAGGCTCACACTTTAGAACTTTAATATATTCTGGTGAAAATGGTAGACTGATAGGGTGTCAAAACGAGCATAGGAATTATGAATTCATTTATATCAGAAGAAAGTGAAACATAACTGTGATAATTTCTCCAAAATACAACATTAAAATAATGAATTCTTCTTATCAACTTACAAATCAATCACATAAGATATGGAAATGAAGTATGGAAGGAAAAATACTTTCAAAGATATGAAAACATAAGAGGTGACACTGCTAAAATACATACCACATGAATCCCACCAAAATAGCTACAACTTTGTCTATTAGTTCCTGCCAAAATCACTGAATACAATAGTGTTCAAAGACCAATTCTACACCATCCAATCATACAAATGGAAAATAAAATGAAATATATAGACCAAAATTTTTTATTCCCCACTCTCAAGGGTCGAATCCATGACTTGTGGAGCTATTCCCCAAAGTCCTCAACTGGAATCCTAATGACTAGAGAGGTCAACAAACTCTCCCTATCTTGATGAAACTGATTCATTTGACCCAAAATCAAAATTTTACTTGATGTATCTACCTCTAGTAACTATAATAGACATAATTACATTTGATTTACACATTTAAATCAGTAAATTTCATGAAATTCATCAATCAACTAAGAAAAAGTCAAATTTATGAAGATAACAGGAAACTGTAAAAAGCACAACATGAGTGAAAAAAGTGCAGCATGCCCCTAAGAAAAGTGCAGCATGACCTTCAAGCTGACTTTTTATTGCCTTTATGAAGTCCAAATTGAGCTCAAGATATATCATTTGAAATTTTTTTCTTTCTATTTGTCGAAAATTTCCTCAAGCACTAAAAATGATGGAGTTAAGCCCATGAAAACCCACTTTTTCCAAAATTGTTCAAAAAGGACAGTGTGTTGCTGAAAACACTAGTAGAAAGGTGTTTTTGATGATGTTTTTGGGATTTTACACCTATCAAAAGCTTAATTTTTTTATTTCCAGGAGTCAAAATGTGATGTAGAGACCATTATTTTTCCAATCCCACTGAGTTTGGAGGCCTCCAAAAAAAGCGTAGTGTCGCCCACGCTACATTTTTTGCACGGTGACTGTGCAAAAAACTTATAAAATTTGACTAAAATGCCCCAAATGCCAAAACATTCTCCAAAAAAAATCAAAATTACTGAATGAGGTCTTAATGAAGTGTGTCTTGCTACCAAGGAGGCATCAGTAAGCAAGTCAAGTTTACTCTTCTCTTTTTGGCTGATTAGGCTTTCCTTGAGCTTATCCTGCAATTGCTTAACCTTGACATTACAAATCTTGTTTCTTGTATGGTAGTGGTCACCCATGTGACTCAACATCTGATTGGCCTTGTTGGCTTTGTGAAGGAGATTTCATATGTGTATGTTTACTCTGTCAAGCCAAACTTCTCTATCTTCATTAATTTCCATGACAATCCTTTCCTTAAAGGCGAGTTCCTCTACAAGAAGTGCCTCCTATTGTTTTTCCTGCTCCAATGCTCTTTTTAGGCCCCTTGTTCTTCATCTTTTCCTTGTGGTGTGGGCTTCATCCTCATTAGACTCATCATATCCAATCACTGCTTTACCTTTGACATTTTTCCTCTTAGCTTTCAACAATTCCATTTCCAAAAGTACTTTCTTTTCCTTCAACTGTTGGTTCTCTTGCTGAAGAAAGGAGATGACAAACTTGGACCTTGCTAAATTGTCTTGTAGCTTCCTGATTTTGGCATATTTTTCTTTGATGATCAGGTTTAGGGTTTCATGTTCATATTGGGACTCCAACTCCACCATCTCAATGTCATGGTGAAGAGATTTTATGTCTTGGACAACTGTCTCCTGCTACTTATTATATCAATGTTTTGCTGATGTAGAAGGAAGGTCCCTTCACAATTTGTGGAGAAAACACTTGCCTATGTCCTCCTTGATAAGTTTTCACCTCTTTGTCCTTTTTAATCTTCTTAACGGTAGCCCTGCTAGATGACCTAATTTCTTTTTGTGTAACTAAAACTGATGGTGGAATAGGTCTCACAGGATGATTGGGTGGTGATGTGAAGACCTCTGCCTCAATGAAATTCTTCCATGAAATGTTCAGCTGTTTGAGGTAATGAAGGACAATTATTTTGATGAGTGAATGATGGAAAAGACTGTTCATTTGAAGCTCATTCTCTCTGTGTTGTACCTTGTAGGCCATCTTGTTAATTCTTCGGTACAAATAATAGGGAATGTTGAGTAATTTCACCCTAGTAAAATGCATGAGTAACCTAATTTGTTAGTTGTATAGCCTTGGGAATCTTCCATCATAAGTGAAATATTTAATGATTAATTTCATCAAGGGAGAAAACTTATTAAGTAGCTGACCAAAAAGGAATATTTTCTTGATGTTGTCTTTTTGGGGTGCTTTAAGGTAGGGTTCATATAGCCAAGCATACAAATCATGAGTTTTGAACCACTTTCCACCTACATTAGGTATCCCTATTGTTGTTTCAATAATGTTTGTAGAAATGGTGAATGATGCCTTGGTATTTCTGTAGGTTTTTGATGAATATCCTCATCAAATTAGGATGGCTCTACACCCTTTGGACCATTTCAAAAAACTCAAAACAACCTACATGTTGGAAGCAGTTGACCACTAAGGGTGATGACATCAATTCCCTGGTGTCTGATGGCTCAAGCCTTAAAATTCTCCCTCCTTTATTGTAGGTCTTTTTCTCTTCATCCATGGTGTTTCTCTCTTCCTCCATGGATTTTAGTTTGCTAGAAACCTTAGGGGAGAAGGGGAAGGAAAAGGGAATGGGATGATGGCGTTAGGGAGTTGGGATAGGTGTCAGAAAATTTACAGAAGGGTGTTAGGGAGTTAGGAACCTTAGAGAGGTGATGGGGAGTTGAAATGACAAGGGGGATGGGCTAGGGAATTTAATTACAGGGATACAGTCTAGCTGCCTAGAAAAGTTCAGCATAGGGGTAGGGTTTTAGGGAATATGATTTAGGAGTGGGGAATGAATGGATGTGAGGGATGTGGGGGATATTTAAGGGTGTGAGGGAGGTAAAAGAGTCTAGGAGAAAGCAAATTAACCTTGCAAACTTGAAAAATAGGGTTTAGCCACTAAACATAACATGGAGACAAATCAAGGATTTTCACCACAAAAAGAATGAAATATATTTTAATAGGAGATGTTGAAGACTTAGACTTACTTGTAATAGCTGAAGAAAACTTTAGTTGCCCCTTAGAACCCTTGCAAACAAGTTTTATGGCTGTAGGAGTGAAAATGTTGCTTCACCAGACAAAGAGTAGTGAACAAAGAAAAAGCATTGCGTATTCAAGAAAAGTGCAACGTCTTTGGAAAAAGCGTAGCATGCTCACTTGAAAAGTGCAACACCTTGAGGAAAAGGACAACGATGGACCAGAAACTCAATTTCTTGAAGCAAAGAATGGTTTTTTGACTTGATCAAGTTGAGAGCTCGATGCTGAAGAGTGAGAATGAATGCCTTTTATTCTTTTAGGGCCTTTTAAACTTGGACTAGGATCATTAATTAATCATGGACCCACAT
Source organism: Pinus albicaulis (assembly GCA_034641835.2). Lineage (NCBI taxonomy): Eukaryota > Viridiplantae > Streptophyta > Pinopsida > Pinales > Pinaceae > Pinus > Pinus albicaulis. The sequence goes on along the minus strand of CM076580.1, from coordinate 968,513,763 downwards.
TTTACTTTTTCAAAATCAACCTTTCATTTCCTTTTTGCTTTTAACCTTGAACTTGATCTTTGAACTTTGAACTTTGAAATTTTGGTGGCTTTGGAACACTGAATTTATTCTTGGAACACTTGCTGGTGGAACTTGAGAATTTGTAGCAACTTGGCACTCTGAAGTACTTATTACAAATTAAGAACATAAAATTACATTTTTTTTTTGAAATCAAATTTATTGATGAAATTACTTTATTTTCACTCCTCCACTTGCTTGACTTTATGCATGGAATGATTATTTGATGACCTTAGAACCCTAAAGACCTAATGGAGACTCTGGACTGAATGAAACCATGATGAAACTGAATTTAATGATGATGAGAAGTTATCAATGATGGTACACTCAGTTGAGAGGTGAAATGAGCCAGCAATTAGTAAACTTTTAGGAGTAAAAATAGACCCAGATCTACATCTAATGACCAATTTTTTGCATGATGAACAAATGGAATGACAAAAATTTAACTATGGGACCCTAAAAAGACATAATAGGATTTCATTTGATCACTAGGGGTAGGATGCAAAAATTGACACTAACACCACCAATTCGCCGTCAACTGGAAGGGAACTTAGCCTAATGACCCTTTTTTTTGTTAAATGTGAAAAACAACAATATTTAAAAAAAAAAAATATGAAAATAGGGGTGGCAAGCTTCCACCCCTGCCACCCCCACCACCCCCAAATGGATCCACATTTTATTGTATAAAACAATGAAAATAAAGGTAGCGATGCGGGCCGCCCTTGGTGGACCCACCTAACCACTAAAATAAAACCACCACACATATATATGGAACCATATTAATGGGCCGATGAGAATCGAACTTGCCTGGCCACGTAGTCCGGCTCGATCCATGGGCGGCCCAACCCAAACCACCACCAAAATGGTGGATCAAACAAATAGTCCAAAAATTACATACAACCAACCATATATAACAAAATTGTTAACCAATACATTAACGCGCCAACCAATGTTCAACGATGTAGTTAAAAAATCAAAAAACCTGACTCTATTTTCTAGTGGGTAGGGTTTGAACCCGACCCACCTCCACATCAATTTCCAATGAAACCAACATCCCATGAGATATCACGTTGTTAACTCAACCAAAATTTTTCTATATGAACCCTACCATTTTTCAATCGACCCAACGGAGGATACAACAGACCGAACAGAGGAAGAGGACCAGTAGATTTCACCAGTGTAGAGTTTGAGTTTAATTATATTTTATTTACAAGTGCGGAACCACGAGCCATGGAGATGGTGGAACCATGCCCTAGGGAAACTTGAGAGCATCAAAAATATTCCTTGAGGTCCTGAACTTGCAGGAGTCAGAATTCAACAAAATTTATGTCGATTTTACACTTCTCAACGACATAAATTCGATGGTGATGTCCGTTTCAATAGTAGAGCTTCCCATTTTTTTCCATTTTCCATATTGGAGTGGCGGTGTTTGATTTTCAAGTGTGGACAGTCGATTCTGTTAGGGTCCTATAATAATAAGGTTCATAATTTTTGAATTAACTTTGATAGTCTTGTAAATATGTAAATACCTTGCTTTCTGCAAGCCTTTTTCCCATATTTGAAAAAAAAAACGAGGCTAAAAGTCCTAAAAGAAAGATCAAAGGACTTGGAAAATAATAGACCCCAAAAGAAAAAAGATATAAAAATAAGACCTGAAAGTGAGCAAGTCAAAATTCCACTACTATTTACTTTTACTGCAAGAATAATGATTATGTGTAGATTGTTCAAAATGCCATAATCCATGATCAGTTAAATTATTTAATCTTAACTTTTCATGCTTCGAATCTGATGTTTTAGATAGAGAATAAAGGTATTTCAAACTATTTAAACTTGAAAAATCAGTAGATAGTTAGAGAATAAATGAGGAGTTCAACAGTTTAATTTGAGCCCTTGGATGAAATAAGGTTAGAATTAGATAGATGTATTTTATTTAAAAGAAAAATGGATTTAGGATTACAAGCTTAAATGCACCCATGAAAATGAAGTAAAAAAAAAATGTTAGCATAATGATGGGTAGGTATAAAGCATTTGTGCAAGGCATGTAATAAAGCATCATCAGGCAAAAATTACTAATTTCTCCTCCCCCACAATAATCCAGTATTCTAAACCTTCAGTCAAAGAGGCTCAGAGCATTTCTCTGACTTCTGTTGGGACTGGACCCAAGGCTTAATGACTGATTGGCTAAAAGTATTGGATTCCTTACATAAAAACCCATTTCATTAGCATATTCACCCTTTTCCAAAACTATAAACCCTTTTCCTAAGTAAAATACATCTCTTCTTAGAAAAGTAAAATCCCCCTTAATTAATTTCATTTTCATTCAAAAAACACTCAAAAACCCACAAAATACATTTTATCCTAAGTTTATGTGTAAAAATCAAAATGGGACAATTTTAAGCTAAAAATGCCTATTTACACTTTACTTAGTTTAAATTCTATGTATTTTCATTTCATATTAAATTCTAACCTAAAGTATTAAATCCATTATAAATACCCCTCCCGTATATATTATTAAATCCATTATTTAAATATCCTGAAAACCCCATTTTTTATTGTTAAACTATGGTTTTATATTCCCATGTGCTAATTAAATCCCTGCCTTTCTCCCCATAGGTTAAAAAAAATATATGATTAAAATCCTGCTCCTAATAGACATAAATTTTTTTTTAATGTTTTATATTCCATGTATTATAATCCCGTGCAATTTGTTATTTAAACATTTGTTAATGTTTTATGTGCCACATTATAACATTACCCCGCCAACCACAATAAAATATTTGTTTTTATATTAAAAACTTACAGTTTTTAATATGAAAATCTATCCCTCCGCATATAAAAACCTGGGCCCCATGTCACACTACTGAGCAACTATTCCATTAAATCTGCACCATTCACGTTAAAGCCCTCACATCCAATGAAGACCAATCCATATCGCATTTTTAACTGCATGAATATAACCCATTTCAAACTATGTGAAATGGGTGGTTTTCCAACTTTCTCCCTCCTCCATGCGTCCAAATCTTATTGGATCACATTCGATTCAACCAAAACCAATTACCGCCCAAACCTACGTGATAAACACCTATGTTTTTTGCCTTTGAATACCAAAACCAGCCTCTATTTCGATGTGACCTCCATTTAATGCAGGCTCTTTTAAACCTAAAACGTCAAATAAATCTCCATACTACGCTAAATCAAAACCTTTTCCGCACTATTTTCCTGTATTCATCCTCCCGACTGAAGAAATAAGCCTGCACACTACTTTACATCCAGAGAACCTGCAAAAGCCTTGCATTAGCTGTCAAAGATTGTAGAAAGCTCCTAGGTTGTTGCCAGAGACCTTCAAAGATACCAGAAACCTGTTCAAACGCCTCAAAACTTGTTTAAAAGATCTGATACCTACACAAACAGGTATTTTCTGATAAAAGAAAACCTGTTATCATTTGAAAGGAATTTTTGAAAGAATTAATCCCGGTAAAGCCAGTTTACGCAAAGAAACACCTTCTAGTTTCCCGAAAAGAGCGAATTCCCTATCAAAATTTTTATAAAACCCTGTTTTCAGTATTGTAAACTAGTTTTTAAGGAAAAATTCAATTTATTGTAGCCATTGCAGACATCATAATAATCCAATTTTTCCCAGAAATCCTTTGGAGGTAACCCCAACCCTTCTGCACCCAATTTGAATCAATTTTGGTCCAATATTTACCGAAAAAAGCATAAGAAACCCTTGTTTCTTATTTCATAAACCTATAAGAGTCTGAAGAACAGTTGAAAGCCAAAATTGAAGTTGAAATTCAAAAGAAAACGAATTTGTGCCTATTTTTCATCCAAGAACCTCTGTTAAAGTAAAAAACACTTCTGTAAACCATTTAATCTTACAAAAGAATCCAAAAATCCAGAAAAAGAGAGTTTCAGTTATCCAGAAAACCTAAAAAATGTCAAAATACAATCCAACCATGTCCTCCAAGACTGCAATCACGGTAAATCCTCTACAACCTCCTATTGTAGACATTTAACACACAACTTTAGTAGATGTGGAATATAAAATAGCAGATCCAGTTGTTGAATTTAATTTGTTAGACCTCCACTGCGGAGTTATGAAAAGTCATTGGATCAAGTTGAAGAAGTCCAAATTTGGGAGTCAAACCTACCCAAATATGTTCTACCAATCACTCATCAATGTGCAGAGGTTATTAGGTTGTGTCAGAGTTATTATTCACCTAAACATAGAGCAATTGTAAATGCAAACAAAGAAGTACTTTTGACAATTATTTTTGAGTCAACAAACTAGATGCTATAACTTAAGCCTGATCCTAAAGTTGTTCGTTTGTCAATAGAAGCACTTACAAAGTTGTACATTGGTCTTGATTTTCCCAAAAGGATTCAGATTTTTCAAGTGTTCATGCCTTTACGTGTTGAAATTCCACAAATAAACCCTCTATATTCTACTTCAAAATTTCTAGAAGGGTCTAGGCATGTCATGTCCATGCTATCATTTATCCTAGGGTATTTTACAGATGAGCATACAGATGAGTCCATCCTAGGGTTTCTATCTAATTTTGCACCACGACAACCTCCTTATGTCATTTTCAATTATGTTGAGTATATAGCTGATAGTATCCATGATCATCTTGTCAAATTTCCAACTAACGGAGCATTTAGGTATACATCCTTCCTTTTCCATATGTTTTTATACTTCCAAATAGACAAGTTCCCTATAACCCTCCAAAAGCTTGATATAGAAGAAAATCCACTTTCAGTCATCTTTTGGACTTCTTTGATTAGAAAAGAGTCCATAGAGTTCACTTATGTAGAGTTCACAGATAACTTTGTCCATCCACTTATAAATATGTTGACAAATACAGAACAACCAAGAATTAGTGATGAAATGAAGAAAGTTCTACAGCTATCAGAGCACACTAGAACTGGTGATTGGTACTTATATAAAAAAATAGAGAAATCAGAGTTTTTGGGTCCAATCTGTTACCCTATAAACTTCCTAAGTATGTGCCAATTAGAATTTTTCCTTAGAGTATATTAGGCAAATCTTAAATTCTGATTCTATAAACTTCCTAGTGGCCAAAAAGAAGACCCACTTTAAGTTGAAGAATCATGTGGGGCCATTTATTTGTACTCACAGATATGCAGAACAAGAAGCAACAAAAAAATTACTTGAGTATAGATTTGAAGAAAGCTTCTCATGGAAATATGATCCACAAGGAATATTAAGTAAAATGAGGGTTAAGTGCAAAATAACACCTTATATTCATGAGAAAAAACCAGAGATTGAACAATATGTAAATCGAACTAAGTGGCTAGAAAACACTTTGGTAGCTGCAGTTAAATAGGGAGATACTAGTCACACCTTACAAACTACAAATCAAGGAGAAAAAGCTACTAAGAGAGTTAGAGAAGAAGGTACATACATTGCTGAGACAACAACTGAGACAATGTTTAAATTTAGATATAATAAAAATATTAAAGTCAATTCAGTTGAAAAAGGAAAAGTGACCATAGAAGTAGAAGACACAGATGTTCCAGTAACAGATACAGATGATGTTACAGTCAATAAAAATGAGCCAGCACAGAGATTTTAAATGAAGAAAATCATGACAATTCAAACACTCAAGTCATATAGAAACAACAAAGTTTGGAGGCATCCTCCTCAAAGACAACAGAAGAAAAAGATCTTGACATCAAAGAAAAATATAAGAAGATTAAGACAAAGAATGAAAAAATAAAAAATGAGATTTATTCTCAGTATTTGAAGAAAACACCAAGCATTCAGAACAAACTTTTATCATATTTTGATTATTGAAACAAAAATTTGATTATGTAAGTGCTACAACCAACAGTCAAGACTCCCAAGACAGTGGCATATTACAGGAAAGTTGATCTTGAAGTACCAACAGAAAGAATTGATGCACTGGATCAAATTGAATTTCACAGGAAAACTTCTGAGATGTTATATTCTACAATAACTACGAAGGCTATGAGTGTCAAAAAGATTCATAATACCATAATAAACATGAGAGATCAAATGAAGGTTGAAAAGGCCTCATAATATGCTAAATATATTAGGATTAAGTGTTTAGAATAGTTGGTTATTCAAGTAGGATATGATCTTGCCAATGTCAAAGCTACAGAATAGTTAGTGAAGAAAAATAATGAAGATATTGCAGCACTAAGGAAACAACTCAAGCTCATCCACAAGTCAAAGAAATATTACAAGAGCAAAGCCAGAAGGATGATATGATGAATTTAATTCTACAATTACAAGAAAAATAAAAGAAATGGAAATCCAAATGGACAAGCTTGTCCATGAAAGAGAAACTACAAAAGCACAGGAAACTCCTACAATATTTCCCATGGTAAATATAGTTGTGCCTTCAACTCTTGTAGAATAGTTGGCACCCAAAGTACCAATGGTTACTGCAGTGCCAGTGACTTCATCTTCTACTTCAGCTACAGAGTCATCTACATCAACAATGCAACCAACAGATGAGGCTAGTAAACTAGTTAAAGCCTTGGAGGAAATGTCACTTCAAACCAATGAGGTCAACGGATTGAAGAAATTGATTGAAAATCTTGAAGACACAAAGAAGCTAGCCCAAATAAATGCTAAAACTCATGAACAAAGGGCTAACAAGTTAAATACTAAGTTGAAAAATCTACAAAAGGACTTAACCTTGAAAGAACCAATGTCTTATGTGAAGAATCAGTCATGGAGTAAAATCATTGAAGCCATCAATGATGTTTGGCCATCAATCTAGGTAATATATGAGTAGAGGGATTTACTAAAGGTAGCACAAGCAGAGATTCAGAAAACAAAAGATGAGCTAGGTGACAAACCTGAGCAAGCCATAGAATTGATCAAGTTTCTCAACAGTAAAAACAAGCAAGAGTTGGAAGAAATAGAAATTATTGATAGGACAAAGACAATCCTTGAAATAAGGAAAGTCATTTCAAGGAATAATCTGACGAAAAAACTTGAAGAGAAATGTGAAAACATGAACATAGCCATAACCAAGTTTATGGTTAAATTTGAAAATTTGAGGCAAAGAGGTTTGCTAAACATTTTGGTCATTAATGATAAACTCTTGCTACGGGACGACTACAACAAAAATATTATATATTATGCCAAAGAGCAACTTAACAAAACAGAAGGGCAAGGAATTCCTATAGGGAAGGTTTTACATAGAAGTTTTGAAGACTTGTTTTACCTTCAGCATGAGATAAAACACCTTTTTGTTATAAACGACATTTTCCAGATACACTTAGGCAGATGAGAACTTTAGGACGCTGAAAAAGATACAAATTCCTAATGATGAAGCTTTGCAATCACTCACCGACTTACTGTAAATTCAAATTGCAGATAAAAGAATAAAAAATTTGGCTGATGTTTTCACAGTCAAAACAGAATTTATTACAGCAGTAAGGCAGTTTTTATAGAGGTTAAAAGAGTATCAAAGTTAAAGAGTATCAGAGGTAAAGAGTATAAGATAAATAAGATAATATTTCAAAACATATTTGAAATATCTGTGCTAGCAAAGAGGACACCAAGGCAGCCAACTACAGCTAATCCACAAACATATTTCTATTTTATTTGGATAAATAGGATAGCTTGTTGATTTGTTAAGTAGCTGTCACTATTTTGTTGTAAAGATATTTTATTTTTCCTTAGATAATTCCTAGAATCATTATAGGATATTTTGTAAACATTTTTGTGTAAATACTTCACTCTTTGAAGTATTAGTGTGGAATAAATTGCTAAAGATTTATATAGTAATTTTTGTTGTACTTGAAGGCTTTTTGTTGCAAAGTTCGAGTAGCAGACTGGATCAAATCATCTAGCATCATATTTCAGGATTCATGTGATGAGCCATTGAAGTGAAGTAATTTCTACTTGTTATTTTTTATCTTCTCATGTATTCATGCATCCATTATTTATTCTAAATTTGAATGATAAAACAGGAGTATTATTTTAGGATTAGTTAAAAGCACCATGTCTTTACTGTTTATCAGTTTTATGTTTTCTGCTGATTTCCAGAGTAGGGAACCCTTAATTTCTCCCTCTTTCGAATGATCTCTGACTACTCCTTCCTTATCCGGATTAAAGAATCCTTCATTGCTCTTTATCCTGATCAAACCACTTCACCAAATCAGCCTTCCAAGATCTTCAAAGACTCATCTATCTTGCCCTGAAAACATTTGATTTTTTTACCTTGATCCTGGTTCTGTCTGCTTGAATTTCGACTCCTTAGCCCAATGGACAAATATATTTCCCACTATCCATATCATTAAGTGACTTTTCCCACCAAAACAAACCAAATCAAAACAAATTTTCACAATCAGAACTAGCCTAATCTCTTGTAATCAAAACAAAGTTAAATCTTAAAGAGAGAGATATATCTAAACCCTAAGAAGGATAGATCTTAGAGTTTAAAAGTTGGTATGTGGTTACCTCTAATGTTCTTAGACTTTAAATCAAAATCTTACAAGTTAATAATTATTAGAGTGATAATAGATTCTATGCCCCTCGATGCCATGAATTCGATGGTGCAACCAGATTCAGCAGCTGAGCATCCACTTCTTCAACCAACTCCAGGGGTTGAGGTGTATTCAGTTTGATCATGTACCTATTTTTTCTGTGAGATGTATTATGATTTCTAGATCCTTGGTTGATGCATGTTGTGGGATCTTGGTTTTGCTTCATGTGAGATTATGTCATGGTGATAGGAGGTCAATTGTGAGTGAGAGTTCCTGTAGTGAAACGTTTCATGGAGAGATAAGCCACTCATGTTGAGGGCACATCCTTATATGAACATCATCCATGTAAATCTCCTGATTTCCAGCACTATATGAAGGGACCTACCCTATTTTGACACCGGGCCCAGAGACGTAGTCCAAATTGGACGAACTCCATTATCAATGTCTCGTGTTCTTATGTTGTTGATGTTTTTCTTCTTTCCAATCCTTTACAACATGCGTACATGTTGTTTTATGCTCTTTTAAAATTGAATTCTATCAACATCACATAAGTAAAATATCATGGGTAAATCCAGTAACTAACGGACCCAGATCAAGGCTATAGCAAGAAATAGAGTTAAAGTAAGTGGCATTCATAAAGTAAATTGCTGAATTAAACTTCCAAAAAGGGAAAATGAGCTAAGCATGAATTTATAAGCCAAATGGATAATTAACCTATAACTGCTTCATGCTTGACTACTATATTTTAACAATGCATCTATTCATGAGCTAAATATGCTTGTAAATACTCAGTTTTGCGGCAAACGAAGGAGGCACCGAGGTGGCTTAAGAAGGCCTTGGACTCATGGATTCAGATCTAAAAGTGTCTTGGAGGTTGTGTCAAGTCTAGGTGAGGTGAGATATGGTTTTTGGGCTAAAGAAGTGGCTGACTGGCACTGCTACAGGGTTTCCTGTAGTTCTATAGGATGTCCTGAAACACTACAGGAAACAGGCTAAGGGTATTTTGAGGCTAGAAATGATGAATAAAGGGGTAGGAAAGGTGGAATAAAGGTGGAATTAAGTGGATGGAACGTGGCCAACACCTTGGGAAAGATTACAAATTCTTTCAAAGCTTTTCTTGCACCTCCAAGTTAGCTCTCAGTGTTGTGGTGAAGATCTCAAAAAAGGTGAAGATCTCAAAAAACAAGGCTGAAGGTGATTTTGTTGAAAGTAATTTGGTGGAGGGTGGAAATTGGAGCTAGGGATGGTTGTGGAGTCCTCCTCTGCTGCTCTACTCAAACCTGCAAGAAAACGACATGTTCATCCAATTAACATTGACAAATCTATAATGAAAATGGTGGAATAGATGGGTTGAATTCAATAAGAAAACCTACCTATGCATATGAATGAGAAACCTAAATCAACATTCATAACATGTTCCTAATAAATAAAATAACCTATCTATCCTTTCCAAGAAATCATAAACTGAAAGCAATTTTGGGTCTGTGGTGAAGATCTGCCCTCCTCAAGCTGCAATGAAAGAGGTGAGAGAGGTAAGCTTTGACACACAAATTTTGAGTTTTATATGATACTGTACCATGATCTACAAGATCCTAACTACAACAACAAGAAATGGAAGCAAACTAAACACAACAAAATGAAATGGAAGCAAACTAACTACAACACGTGAAATAAACTAGCTACAATGGGATGGAAAGTAAACATAAATACACAAGAGAGACTAAGGCCAATGGATTGGTCCCTAACCCACAAGCTCAACTCTCTAAAACTAAATCAATGGAGGATAAATTGCATACTCATTTTATTGTAGAAACAATCTCATTACATAGCCGTGAAAGTCAAAAAATTTTATTACAAGAGCTAAAAGTCTCCTAGCTATCTCAAAAATTCAAATCCTGATGAGCTCTTGCTATGGCATATCTAACCTAAAGGGTAGCTACCAAAAACTCCCTAAAAAATAGGTTATTTTTCCCTTTGTCTGCAAGAGAAGTGGAGCTTTAGTTCACTTGGTATTCCACTTTCTTGGATACCTTTTTATTTTGAGTTGTTGGTGTGGAGCGATAAAAAGGTGTCTTTGTAACTCCTAATTACCTCACATTAATTGTCAACCCAGGGACGACTTTTTATTTCAAGAGTGTACTCAGTCTGAGGCGGCTATTTACTCAAGAGTAATGTTTTGCAGTATAGTGCTTAAAATCCAAAAGTAAATGAAAGATTGAAAAAGAAATCCAACAATAACACAAACTCAAATGCTCTGAAATCCAACTATTCACTCAGCAAACATCAATTGAGGATACAGTAGCAATAACTCATTCCTCTAGAGATTGATGCAATTGAAAAGGCACTCAAAAGAAAGATCATCAAACTGGGAACTAGACAGCATATGTCAATGTTCACTACAGTCTTAGACCTTCTGCACACCAAAGCAAAGATAATGCAAATAACAAGAAATGGAACATCGTCTATTTCTATCAATAGGATTGAACAACAAAACTCTATCCTTGTTTAACTGATATATATTAAATCAAGCATAAATAAGATCTACAATCTGCGAACTTAGGCAGCGATAGCCAATGTCCTTTACAGTTGTTGATCTCTCACACCATACTAAAGCAATAAATTGAAAATGATAAATCAATAATGCTGCTAACAGAAATGGAATAAACACACTTGCTGTAATAACATTTAAAAGGAAAAAACAAATCCTTGCGGAAAAGGAACAACAACTAAATCTATTGGAAAACTGAACAGCAAAGCTAATGAAATAGAAATGCGCAGCAACTACAGATGTAATTGAATCAGCAACCTTAACCCAGCAGCATGAACATTAATCGCAGTTATTGAAGCAACAACAATTGAAATTATAATTGAATAGTAACATAATTGACAACAATTGCAATTACAAATAAACAACAATTAAATGAACCACAATCTTAATCAGACAGCGCAGTATTATATTAGAATTAAGAGCAGGACAATTCAAGTTATGATTAATAATTTTGTCACTACGCAATCCAATTATGATTTCACAATTCTGCAAAATGTTCATAAACAAAAGATTGCTGAATAACACAATTTGAAGAAATGAGAAGGAAACCAAACCATCACACGGAAGAAATCGGAAAGATAAAATACAGCAGCAGCGTACTCCACCAGAGGCTGGGCCCTTAGCCACCAGCGGATGCTGCTGGGCTACTTCAGATGAAAAGAATGAACAACTCCCGAATCAGGTATTAATCATTAAAGTGTGAAATCATTACAACATCAAATGCTTGAGAATTACATCATGCAACAATCCTTTCTTCCTCCTATCCTATCATGAATTCTTAATTCTAAATCTCTAATTCTAAATCCTCAATTCTCCATCATTTTTCCATCTGAAATCATCCCCAAAATCCCCTCCTCTCTGATCTCTGTTCTGATTTAAATAAAGAGAGATCAGAGAGCAGTTACAATAAAGATAAGTATAACATGATTTCTATTACAAAATTGGTTTTCTTCTAACCATTTGATCAACAAGAACAAGGCGAATTTGGCTTTGCAGCTGAGATTTGGAGGACGGCCGCAACAACAAATCTGAGAAAATCATGCTCAAAGAACTCTACGTTTCTCTCAGTACAAGCCGAATTTGGGCAAACCGTTATTTATTAAAGTTAATTGGGTCCATTCTGAACAAAACCCATGTTCCGGATTTTCCAGATTCTGCTTCATTTGCTCGAAATCTCAACCGAAAAACCGTCACTTCTTATTCCAGCGAATTTCTGAGTTGGCACTTTTAATGATCAAATCTTCAATCTGGAAATTATCTTGGAGGCTAAAAATGGTGAATAATGTTACAACTGATTTATTAAAACTATCATTGATAAAATCATGCATAATCATCAATTTATTAGAAATAAAGGAGAATAAATAATATTCATTCATAAAAGCATAAATCATTATAAAATGGATTTAAATAATAAATTATAATAAATGACATGATGAAGAATGGTAGAAATGGGTGGAATAAGCGTTCACAAGTGATAATAATAATGGCATATTAACGGCCCAACATACCCCCACACTCAATATGTTGCATGTCCTCATGCAACAAAAACCGAATATATTGCATGTCCCCATGCAACCCAAAGACAAAAGCCCATGTGTTAACCAAGCAATAAAAAATATGTTCATCTCAGCTCATGAAATGGATAGAACAAATGAATTCTTCCTTAATTAATACATATTCACTTTTAGTAATCTTGATGAAGGCATAACAATTTTTACATTGACATTCAACTATATGTATATATGAAGTTGCAACAAAATATGATATGAGTAACATCAAACTTCATTAACCATTTTCTCAAAAACTACAAACCAGCTTTTGTTGAAATTTTGCAAGTAAATTTATAATATATGAATGCCTTTATGATCCAAAAATCAGACTGTTTTGATGCATGGATCATGAGATATAAACAAAATGACTGTAGCTGAGAGTGCATGATTTCCGAAATTTTATGAACCAATATTTCTTGAAATTGTCTAGGTTTGTATTAATGATACGTCTGCATTTTCCAAAAATCACAAGAATTGAGTTCATAGTTTTAAAAATATTATGGAAATCAATTTCTGCACTGAAATTGTATGCCTTAAATGAGAAAGAAAATTGAAAACATCCATCATGCGTAGCAATTCCTCCCCCTCTCTGAAAAATTAGCATGCCCTCATGCGATGCTAGAAAACAAATAGAGGTGGTTGCTACCAGCTGTTGAATTTTATGCTTGGTGTAAAACAACATGGAATAAGGGAGGTGGTGAGAGTGAATAAGAATAGCAATGGATGATAAAGAGGATGAATAACATGGTCATAAGAAAGAAATGAATGAAAGGAACACTCCCCCATACTCAAAAATGATATGTTGCTGAAAAATAGGAAGTGGTAAAGATGTGGAATGAATGATGATAAATAATGCTCAAAATGGATTTTTATGAAATTCTCCTAAATTCGTAATAAATCAGAAAATTATGCGATTTTACCTCAAGTTTTACCTCCAAAGATGTGGAATGACATATATGGACTGGCATTTGTTGAAGCAGAGTTGGTGCTGAAAGTGATGCAAAAGGTGGAATCCAGGTGAGCACATCATGGCTGAAGAATTGTTCACGTTCGCGAGTTGCTCGAGCCTCTTCTATTAGTTGCAATAGTGTGGTCATGCTGTGAATAGAATTCTGCCCATACTTGTTGTTCTCCTGTAAACAAAGCACTATTTTGCATACAATATTATTGAATCCATAGTGTAAGCAATAGATAAGATGCATGCAAAAATTTCAATCAGAAAAACTTATCAAATCAACAAGTTATGGCAGAGTGCAGTAATCATATCACATGCAATCCCATAATGCAGACATTCCCCCTTCCAATTGGAAAAGGAATTCCATGACCATAAAGCCTATGAAAGGTGTTATGCTGACGGCAAGGCATGGGAATGAACAATATATCAGTAAATGAAGCAGAGTACACATATCAATGATAGGACAACGAGAGTTATGATTATAATGAGAGCAGAGTGTGTAAAGATAGTTATGAATAAGAGATAGGACGCTTTGGATTGATGATAAGTTACGAAAAAGAGAAAAAGGACAACAATATGCCAAAAAGATGCTTTGCTGATGGTATTCTAGCTGAAAAATGATGTGATTGATTATAAAACAATTTCTCATGCATAAAGGTTCAAAATAGGGAAAAAAAATAAGGAAATAACTTCTCTGATAAAAAGAAAAAATAAGAAAAGGGTATTATAGTAATAATTGACGATAAGATATAACTTCAATACCATAAGCAGAGCCGCTGCTGCCAGCAGGCGTCCATAGCCTCGGCAGGGTTGTTTTTTAACCCATATGAGCCAGAATCCTCAATTTATAACTAGAGAGTTACATTGTTGTTCTACAGAAGAGATCAATGTGCTGGCGTGGTAACCAGATAACCACACTGCCATTCACTAGGATGTAGCAAAAGTGATCAGGCCGGCTCGTGATGAGACCTCCTGTTCCAAGGATAATTTGACTATCCAATGGATCATAACCCTGGTGTGGTGGCCATAATGGGAATGTCACTTTCTTACAACCTTATGAACATGTTAGGCTGGCTCGTAATGAGACCCCCTATCCTCCATCTGTGAACAAAATTTTGTTGTTATTACACAATTTTATGATAAAAAGAGGGAGGCTCAGTACTCCTTAAGAGCAGGGATGGTGGAAGAAGTTGAACATGTCAATAGAAAAAAATATACCCATAATCTCATTTATTACAGACAGAGAAGATTATAACCAGGAAGGGTGGAACCAGCATGGTATTAAGATGATCAATCTATATTATGTTCAACAGAAAACAATGCAGTAAAGTAGTATATAAATAATTGTGTCCCTTTTGAAAATAATCTATCATCAAGGAGTTGTCCTGTTAAAGATCATAACATGAATGATATTAACTTGCCTCAATAGAATCCATAATTCTTGTCCTCATAAAAGTAGTGTACTTCATGCCATGAAGGGGAATCAGTAAAATGTGGTTGAGATGAACTAGGAATAGTCCCACAAGAGGAAGGAAGGGTTGCTCCCAAAGTGTTGCTTCTTTGAAGGAACAACAAAAACACTCAAAAAAGTGTTGTTCCTTGTAGGGAACAACAAAGGAAATGCACACCAAAAAGAAAAAATACACACAAAAAAAGTGTGAAAATGCAAATGTCGTTTCTTTGGAAAAAGGAACAGCAAAAACGCAAGTGCCGTTCCTTTGGAAAAGGAACAACAAAAACGCAAGTGCCGTTCCTTTGGAAAAGGAACAGCAAAATGGACAATCATAACATGCAAACATGCAAAAAAAACAAATTAGCTGTTCATGGCATTGATGCTGAGGATGAGTTACACTTTGAATGAAGCAACACCTGAAACACAAAATATAAGAGAAATTAGAAAAAAAAACAACAAAAATAGTATGTAAATAAATAAATTAAGTTACAACAGCTATGATGTTATGTCAAAAAAATGATTTATTCAAAAAATGTTTTGGCAGCAAAGACATGACATGAATCTTCAAATAGAAATCAATTCTTCATTTGTTCTATTATGAATCCATTGGGTAATGAGTTGGATGAAATTCCTTTGTTTTATTAAAATTTGTTTCAAGAATCACTCGTCCATAAATTGACCACCTTTATTTTCCCAAGACCTGCAAAAAACGAGTGTCTACCTGCAAGAAAACATTAAATCATGGAGAAAGAGAGGTGCGCGGGCTCCCCTAATCCAAGAATTATGCAAAAAAACTAACAAGTAGTTACTTTGTAGAACAAATCCACGGAGAAAATAACAAAGTAAAATATATTTGTTACCTGCGGGAGAGCAGTGGCCAATCATGCTAACCTGCAGTGTTTTAGTCACAACTTCTTTGTTTTTCGTCCAAATTGAGTGATTCCAAAGCCAAATGAGAGCTAATTCAAAGGTTAATCTCCAATAGCAACAATTTTTAAAAATTCAATGATATGATATGTCAATTTTACTTAGAACAACCTGCATAACAGAGTCATTTTCGCTTACCCCACTTAGAACAACAGTGAATGTTTTAAGCATAGATTCTTCGTTTGATGTCGGATTCGAATGATTAAAATTGGAAATGAAAGTAGATTCATTTATTTATCTCCAATAGAAACAGGTTTTGAAGAAAAGAAGAATTGATAGGTGAAATACTGTAAGGAACATCCGGAAAAACAGAGTTTTAAGGGTGCTGATTTACGATAGACAGCCAGTATTTTGATAATAACTTCCCCATACGATATCGAAAATGAGTGATTCCAATTGAATTGGAAACTAGATTCATAGGGGAATCTACCATAGAAACAGGTTTTAAAAATATGGTCGTTTAGGCCTCCAAAAACTGACTGTCCCAACTCTGTTCCTGAGCTGCCCGCTAGACATCCGGTCAATGTTTTGGTTCTAACTTTCTCGTTTCAAATCCAAATTGAGTGATTCAAATTGGGTTGGAAAGTAGACATCAAGGCCTACTTAGGATAGAAACAGGTTTTAAAAATATTCACTTTTGGCCCCTCAAAACATGACTGTCCCGACTGTTTTTCCAGAAATTTAATCAAGCCCGCAAGCCAACAAAAATGATATTCAAGCATTTTTTCAAATTGGTGATAAAAAATGAATATAAGTGTTTATATAATTGTTATTTGCAATATAATTCATCTACATACACAAATAAATGGAAATATTTATCACCGATGTTGATTTCGATAGCGTGTTGCAACAAAAAAACAACTATTTTTACAAAAAAAAATAAAATGCATTTATTTATGTCCTTATTTTATTTTATTTTATTTTCTCCACTATCCTACTCTTCTTTGAGAATCGAATATGTTTATGTATAAGAGTATTTCCAGTGGAACCATTTTAGAAATAAGGCCTCTAGTATGCACATACCCAAATTTGAAAAATACATGTTGATAAAAATTAGGGTATGAGAAGCCAACTTCCCTTGAAAAGATGGAGTCAAAAATTGTTGAAGTGTGGGGCAATGTTGCAAACAAGTGATGGAGTGAAACCAATCTTCAATATATCCGTTACTTTATTGATTTCCCATCATACCATGAAGTTCTTGAGCTTTTAAAATGGTTTGTTGGTGCAACCTAGAAGAAACCTCATTTGCTTCCATAGCTTCTACAATTTTTGAATTTGAAACATTCTGAATCTCATTGTAAGTTTTCTCTAATGGCGCATGTGAGATAGAATGGGTGGGAAGGGTGGGTAAATTTGGCAGTTCAACATTGTAAGCATGTTGTATTGGTTTATTGTGGTGAGGGTGTGGAATTAGTTGAGCAGGAAATTGTGTATGGAATGGAGCATTGTGATGATGTGGTTGGTTGGGTTGAGTGGATAAATTTGATATGCAAGCAGGATGTTGTGAAAGAGCTGGTGGAGAATATGGAGAATGTGCTTGTGTTACAAGATGAGGGAGAGTAGTCATGCAATCATAAGGTGAACCATGCCAAATTTGTAGATAAGTTTGGTGGTTATATTGAAATTGACATGGCTGTCCTAGAACATGAGTATTCCATAATGGATTATGCAAGTAAGAGAATGGAGAAGAAGTGTTTTGAACCATACCTGTTGACCTTGTTGTAGCTTCCTTATCTCTTTGATATGCTACTTCCATCCTAGATAAGGAAGAGTGAGTATCTATGGGCTGCTCCTTTTGGTCATGAGGAAAAAACACTTCATCAAATTCTTCATTTTTATGAACCTGCAAAACATCCAATTTTGAGCTTAGAGAGCTAATAAAATCAACTTTAAAATTTTCAAATAAATCATTGATTTCAGCTCTTATGTCTCCTATTCTTGTAGCAGATTTGGAAAAGAAAGAACAAACATCTCTAGAATTCTTACCAGCCTTGGAGATTCGTCTTGAATACCTTATGCACAACTCACAAACATCATCATATGATAACTGAAAAACATCACCTTTTCCTATCAGATTTAAGAGTTCTAAAAATTCATCTTTGATTCCTTTAAGGAGTGTTTTTAAGATCTCTTTTTCCAAATGCTTATGCTTTGATTTTTGAAGGTTATAATGAAATCGATTTACATAGTCCTCCAAACTTTCATCTTCCCCTTGTATCATACTGAAAATATCTTCATTGGATTTGCAATAGTCTTGGTACTTCTTCAAGAATATGTTCTTCATGTCCTCCCATGATTGGATGCAATTCCCACCTAGGCTCATGAACCATCGGAGAGCTGCTCATTTTAGAGTAAGAGGAAACACTTTCAATCTTTGATCATTAGTACAATAATCATATCCTCTACAAAGTATTTCGAACTCAAATAAGAATGTATGTGGATCTTCATTTGCTAAACCATGAAAATTTGGTAAAGATGGGGGAATTATGTGCATTTGTGTCACTCCTCCTAGATCTTTGATAGGAAATTCAAAAGTAGAAACGTGAGCCATTTCTTACCATAATATAAGATGTTCTTCATGTGTTTCTTTGAGGCTCCTTCTTCAAATGTTCCTGTCAATCGGTTAGTGAAATGGGTGGTGCTTACATCACCACTTGAATGAAATCATGTGATTTATTTTTCAAAATTTCTATTTTTTCCCTAGTCACTCACACAAAAGTTCAAACATCTATTTCTACACAAAAAATTAACAAATCTGCCGGAAAGCGGGCGGGGGAGCAGGGCTGTTACATGCTTCGTACGCAGGTTCTTACCTTCCGTTTTTAATACCCAATTCTCTCCTAGCAGGCACTCATCAGATTCACACTACTCTTTAGAAATGGCTACACTCTCCCCGGCAACGGCGCCAAAATGTGGAGTGATAAAAAGGTGTCTTTGTAACTCCTAATTACCTCACATTAATTATCAACCCAGGGACGACTTTTTGTTTCAAGAGTGTACTCAGTCTGAGGCGGCTATTTACTCAAGAGTAATGTTTTGCAGTATAGTGCTTAAAATCCAAAAGTAAATGAAAGCTTGAAAAAGAAATCCAACAATAACACAAACTCAAATGCTCTGAAATCCAACTATTCACTTAGCAAACATCAATTGAGGATACAGTAGCAATAACTCATTCCTCTAGAGATTGATGCAATTGAAAAGGCACTCAAAAGAAAGATCATCAAACTGGGAACTAGACAGCATATGTCAATGTTCACTACAGTCTCAGACCTTCTGCACACCAAAGCAAAGATAATGCAAATAACAAGAAATGGAACATCGTCTATTTCTATCAATAGGATTGAACAACAAAACTCTATCCTTGTTTAACTGATATAAATTAAATCAAGCATAAATAAGATCCACAATCTGAGAACTTAGGCAGCGATAGCCAATGTCCTTTACAGTTGTTGATCTCTCACACCATACTAAAGCAATAAATTGAAAATGATAAATCAATAATGCTGCTAATAGAAATGGAATAAACACACTTGCGGTAATAACATTTAAAAGGCAAAAACAAATCCTTGCGGAAAAGGAACAACAACTAAATCTATTGGAAAACTGAACAGCAAAGCTAATGAAATAAAAATGGGCAGCAACTACAAATGTAATTGAATCAGCAACCTTAACCCGGCAGCATAAATATTAATCGCAGTTATTGGAGCAACAACAATTGCAGTTATAATTGAATAGTAACATAATTGAAAACAATTGCAATTACAAATAAACAACACTTAAATGAACCACAATCTTAATCAGAGAGCGCAGTATTATATTAGAATTAAGAGCAGGACAATTCAAGTTATGATTAATAATTTTGTCACTACGCAATCCAATTATGATTTCACAATTCTGCAAAATGTTCATAAACAAAAGATTGTTGAATAACACAATTTGAAGAAATGAGAAGGAAACCAAACCATCACACGACAGAAATTGGAAAGATAAAATACAGCAGCAGCGTACTCCACCAGAGGCTGGGCCCTTAGCCACCAGCGGATGCTGCTGGGCTACTTCAGATGAAAAGAATGAACAACAACTCCCGAATCAGGTATTAATCATTAAAGTGTGAAATCATTACAACATCAAATGCTTGAGAATTACATCATGCAACAATCCTTTCTTCCTCCTATCCTATCATGAATTCTTAATTCTAAATCTCTAATTCTAAATCCTCAATTCTCCATCATTTTTCCATCTGAAATCATCCCCAAAATCCCCTCCTCTCTGATCTCTGTTCTGATTTAAATAAAGAGAGATCAGAGAGCAGTTACAATAAAGATAAGTAATAACATGATTTCTATTACAAAATTGGTTTGCTTCTAACCATTTGATCAACAAGAACAAGGCGAATTTGGCTTTGCAGCTGAGATTTGGAGGACGGCCGCAACAACAAATCTGAGAAAATCGTGCTCAAAGAACCCTGCGTTTCTCTCAGTACAAGCCGAATTTGGGCAAACCGTTCTTTGATAAATTTAATTGGGTCCGTTCCGGACAAAACCCATGTTCCGGATTTTCCAGATTCTGCTTCATTTGCTCAGAATATCAACCGCAAAACCGTCACTTCCTATTCCAACGAATTTCTGAGTTGGCACTTTTAATGATCAAATCTTCAATCTGGAAATTATCTTGGAGGCTAAAAATGATGAATAATGTTACAACTGATTTATTAAAACTATCATTGATAAAATCATACATAATCATCAATTTATTAGAAATAAAGGAGAATAAATAATATTCATTCATAAGAGCATAAATCATTATAAAATGGATTTAAATAATAAATTATAATAAATGACATGATGAAGAATGGTAGAAATGGGTGGAATAAGCGTTCACAAGTGATAATAATAATGGCATATTAATGGCCCAACAGTTGGAGGGAATTTCGAAGATCCTATGGCTTCCTTTAGGAGTTAAAGAGGTTGTCAACCCCCCTATAATCCCTCATTGTTGTCTTCTCCAAGCTTTGATTGCACAATATTTAAAAAAATTGCATATCTTTGTGATTATCCTGCATTTAAACCATATTTGACATTCAAAGTATGACAAGCCTTAATCACCACCTACGCTAAGAAACATATGACCATAATGTAATTGAATGTGATAAAGAAAGACTAATAAGGCTAAAAAGGTGACAATTAACCCCTCAAAAGATACCTAATGATGGTGCTCATCACATTCCTGTACCAAGCACATAATTTCCATTAGACTGAAAGGAATTGAAACTAATTTAGATGATACATCATTGGTATTCCGTTAATAAGATACACTTGCTATCTTGTTTACTTCTTGTCACAACAAGTCAAACTAGTTATTTGATCAAATCTTCATGTATAAACATTTCACATTCGGTTATCTCAAAAAGCAACCATTGTAAATTAGAATAATAAATCACATGTAACCATCATAAACCAAATCCATAGATCACATGCATAAATTAAAATGAAGTAAAATATTGATACTTATCTTCCAATGAATATTTGCTTCTTCCTTTCTTCTTTATCATTTACTTACACACACTCAATTGGTTGACAAACCCAGAAAGAACCCAGTGCATCTTCTTTAGGAAACAAGGGAATTAGAAGACTAGACCACGTACTACCTCAATATCAACAACAAGGGTATCTCGTGACTAAAATTCCTCAACCCTCAATATCAACAACAAGGGCATACCAGTCTCGTACCTTCTTGTCTCATCACACTGTACAACACATACACATACATAGTGTATAACGAAGCACATACACCTACACCTGGTGTACAACATGACACATACACCTACACATGGTGTACAACACAACACATACACCTACACCCAATGTGTAACAAAACACATACACCTACACTTGGTGTACAACTCAACACATACACCTACACCGGCTATACCACACATCACATACACCTACACTCAGTGTACGACACATCACATACACCTACAATTGTTGTACAACATCACACATACACCTACAACAGGTGTGCAACATGACAAATACACCTACACCCTGTGTTGTACAACACAATACATACACCTACACCTGGTGTACCACAAAACTCATACACCTACACTCAGTGTACAACACCACACACACACCTACAACTGGTGTAAAATACAAAACATACACCTACACTTGGTGTAGAACACAATATATACATGCACACCATATAATACCAGAAATACACATGGCACGATACAACATTTGCACAATACCTATAATACCATACCAAATATACACAACACAACCTATATGACATGCACATAATACCACATGTACAATAATACATGTATAATATCTTCACAATACCACTTGTACATAGCGCCACCTCCACAATGTGTAAACGATACCACATGTACACGTCACCATATGCAGAATGTGTACACAACACCACATGTACACACCACGTGCACAATGTGTACACAACACGACTTGTACACACCACCAACTGCACCATGTGTACATAGCACCACATGTACATACCACCATATGCACAACATGTGCACAACACCACATGCACATAACACCATATGTACCACACGTACATAGCACCATATGCAAGAAAAAACACATGTACAATCATGTACACTGCACCATATGTACAAACTATATACTACACCATATGTACACAAAACCCCATATACAACATGTACATTACACCAAATGTAAATAGCACCACATATACAACATTTACACTACACCATATATACATAGCACTACATATATGACATCTACTTAGCACCATTCGTACCCAGCACCGCATATGCAATCATGCACACAACACTATATATGCAACATGCACACCACATCATATGTACACAATACTACATATGCTACAAGTACACAACACCAATAATTCACATCATACGACCACAATATATTTACCAAGCAACCTTGCTTCTGGTGTCTTCCAACTATCCATGCTTGTACCAACATGTTGTAGATCACACTATTTTCACTTAGTTGATGTATCCCTCTATATTACCTGTCATATAATAACCGTAGGAATACACACATAATAACAAATATTATCCACACGATACTGATGTAACACCCTCTTCCCACGTCTACCTAAGTAACTAACGAACTGGGGTAAACATGTGACGAGAGGCTACTAATATGATATTCAATTGCCTAGATGACCTTAAGGAAGTGGAACTGATGGAAACACCAAAAACACACCTTACAATACCTCACTAACATCCCCAATGGGTAACCCAACCTCCCAGGGCCCTGTTCCTTGAGGGGGGACTTATTTTTAGCCCCTTTGAGGCTAAGCCGCAGACTTGTAAGGGGAAGAGAGTAGCTCTAGACCCTAGAGCCATGGGATAGCCTTGTCAAGGTAGTGGTTAAGGCCAAAACAACCAATTTTCCTACAGTATTTGTGTCACATTTTCATCCCCTAAGCCCAGGGCACTACCCATAACTTCATGTAACTTCAGGAGAGGGTAAATAACATTAAAACAAACATATGGAAGAAATCACATCAATCAGAAATAATCTGAACCCACCTAGCCATGAAATTAATTTCATCAAACATGTCACAAACATATCATCGACACATATAAACAATAGATTTAAACAAAGGGGTATCTTTCTAATCTGAGCATGGATAAGAAGCATTGATCCCCTACACTATAAGCTATCATACAATCAATTTTACCATAGATACATGGGATATACATTCAATGAAAAAAACATAGATAAAGATATACATCATCAATAATAAAATAAATGCTTATAACCAGCAGAATAACAATAGAAGTACCATGGATACAATAACAATGAAATCCATACATTACTAGTATATTTTCATACTGGATACGAGAGAAATGAGCTCTTCATTATTGAATGTGAAACCAATTGGATATGGGACTTCCACATTCCACCATAGATTGGTTGAGCCAAATATACTTCAAAAAATCACTCCCGTTCCATATTCCAAGCATGAATGTGGGACTTAAATCAAAAGAACCAACCAGGGCATACCGAGGCTAAACCACCTCACCCTCATCAAATAGAAATAATAATTTACCATGATCCAACCCATATCACTAAGCCAAAACCATAAACATGTCATAATTGGATTTATCATGATCTAACTCGGATCATTAGGCCGACAGAGGCATGGGTATCACCTGATTATCCCCCACTAAACTGTGAGTAATTTTCATGTCTCCTAGTCTCTCAGGCTTTACCAAAACCCAGATTCTGAATTAGGGGTCACTAGGCCCTAAACCGATATATACTCTTTAGGCTTTACAACAATCCAAAACTCACGATTCCTAGGCCTAAAATGGAGAGTAAGCCACCTCTATGATTTATTGTATATCCCCTCATTCGTCGTTCGAGGATTCCTAGGCCCACAGAGGAAACACAATCCTATATTTACCACAACCAACACTCTGGATCAAGGGTTACTAGGCCATTGGCTTTACCGTGATGCTGATTTTGGTTGAGGGACCACTAGGCCATGTGATATATCAATTCAAAGGTTCACCCCACTCAGTTTTGAATCCATCTGACAATCCAACTAAACCAAAACATGAGAACTCCACAACACCATGGCTATCTAGAAATGGTAAGGCTAGGAGGAATACATTGTCACACATGGAAAACCCCGTGCCAAGATAGGAAACAACCAAATGCAATTAGATGCATGTCAAATCTACTAAGGAAAATACATATGCAATTCAATACCTGCAACGAATAGTGTTGTAGCTACATGATCTTTCCTTTCCCTGCTTGATCTCTGCCTTCTTGCTCCAAATCTCCAAGCATGCCACACTCACCAAGAGTGCTCCAAGAATACTCTAAGTATTCAACAGTATGATAGAGAGAATAATGAGAACAAAAGTTTTCCAACTGATCCTCAGAAGCATTTTTATTGAAAATGCCTCTATTTTCTTCATTTTCCCATTATTTTCGTTTATTTTCCTCCTCACATGCAACATGTGACCTTTTATCTCCCTTTTCTCCTAATTTCCATTGTTTTCATAAATAAATGTGCCAAAGATGCCATTTTGACTTTCGAAATACTTTTCCTTTTCCTTTTCCACTTTACTTCGCAATACTAACTGAAATGAACACCTGCTAAGATGTTTTTCCCAAAATGCAACTTGGAATAAGTGTCCCATCAATGGTGGTTACTATTTTTAACTTTTATTACATCGAATTTTCACAAGGGTTGTTACAAAACCCTCCCCCTTGGGTGAAACCATCCTTGATTTTAAAACGCACATATACCTCAGCAAAACCACTAAAAATCAAACATACTGCCCATGGAGCTTTATAACTTAGCTCATTACAATATTTATAATGAATAACCTGATCAAAAGAAAAACCATCAGGACAATCATATCATGTACTGGAGCTTTATAACACAACTACTTATGGTATTTACAATAATATACACATATGCATGTTTCTTGAAACATCAAATAAAAGGATACGGTGCCTGTATCAACAACAAGGGAATCGAGAGGCTCACAGCTCCATTGTAAAAGTAATACCAGGATTCACCTCCTTCTCAGGAAGTCTAGAATATACTGTCAAAGTAAAAGCTACATCTAATGTCCAGTGCTACAATCCTACACTAATGTACTCTCAGTGAATAATTACCAGCTCATTGTTCCAGGGCACACTCCCAATGTGCGTTCTATTACATATGGAAATTCTAGTGACCAAAAAAAATCCATCTCTGACTTTGCCTTCTCTGCTATGCAGTACCTTAGGCCATCTGGTAATCCCCTTCCATTTGGTCACTCACCTTACAAGTTCCCCGGCATCCCCTATCTTGGGTGATCCATCCCTTCGCAAGGCTTCCTTGCATCGGAAGATATAAAAATCAAGGCATATACATGCCTCAAAATGTCATACCAGCCATAGTATACTCATGGAAATCAATGGACACTACTGGGTACCAATATCCTAAAATGGCCTTGCTCTTGAAGTATTTACCTACACATTGTTGCATGTCCCAATTCCTTTTATTGTTGATTCTAATTCTTGTAGTCAGTTTCAACCACTCCAAACTGGGAATTGCATGCTCTCCTGTAACAAGAATATAATTTCCATTAGATTCAAAATAAATTGAAATAAACTAAAATCATACCTCATGGGTAGCTCGTCAACCAGGTACACTTGTAATCTTGTTCTCTTCTTGTCACACAAGTCAAACTAGTTGTTTGATCAAACCGTCATGTATAAACATATCATATCTAGCTAGCTCAAAATGCAACAATCATATATCAAAATCATAAATCACATGCAATCATCATAAATCACATGTAACCATCATAATTCAGAATCACATATCACATGCATGATAAAATATGGATACTTATCCTCCATTGGACTGTACTTCTACCATTACTCTTTCTATACACACAAAGGATCGGTTTCCACACTCAGAAAGCACCCAATTCCCTTGCTTCTCTTTACTCCCGCACACATACACACAATGCACATCACATCACATACCTCCACACAAGGCATACAACACCACACAATGCATACACCCACATCTGGCACACAAAATAACACATACACTTACACTCGGTGTACAACACAAGGCATACCCCTGTGCCTACACCAACGTACAACATATAGATCTACAACTAGTGTATGGGACAAAAAAATACATAATCATACACTGGCATACAAAATATACACTTACACCCTATGTAGAATGCAACCAAATAAATATACATATGCGTAAACAAAGTGAAACACATGAATATACACGTCATGATACCATGACTACACCATGCACATACATAGTACTGCATACCCACAACACCACATGTATGACATGCACAAAATACCACATGTATACCAGTACCATATGCATAACATGTACATAGTACCACGTATACACACACTACATCCACAACATGTGCACAACATCACATGTACATGGCACCACCTGCACAATGTGTACACAATGCAAAATGTACACTACACCATCTGTACAATGTGTACAAAATACCACATGTACACAGAACCACATGCATGACATGTACACGACACCATATGTACATAGAACCACATGCATGACATGTACACAAGACCGCCTACACAAAAAACCACATTTATAACCTGTACATAGAACCACATGCACACAACACCATGTCTACAATCATGCAAACAACATCAAATGTGCATAACTCCATATGTACGTCATGCACACAACACCATATGTACATATAACCTCATATTCAACATGCACATAACACCATACATACACGTCTATGCATATCGAACATGCACACACCACCATATTGCACACAACACCGCATATCCATCATGTACATAACACCATCTATACCTGGAACTATATATGAAACATCATATATACAACAGGAATACAACACCATATGTACACAATAATACATATGCAACATTACACATCACCATAGGTAAAATCACTGAATATACAACATGCACAACATATAGACAAAAAAAACATTTTACATACATAGACCACACATTGACCCCACAAGCAACCTTGCTTCTAATCTCTTTCCACTATCCATGCTTATCCTAGCATGTTGGAGATCACACTACTTTTAGTTCGTTTATGTACCCCTCAAATTTATTTGTCCATAACATAAACATAGGCATAGTACAAGCATATAATATTAATTCATTTCCACATGATAATGAGCTCATAGATTTTTCATAGCTACTCAACCATTTGATTCCTTATAGCCGTGAACCTCTTCATGACATTTACCTGCATAAGAAATCATTCCTCCACAAGAATGATCCTTGAAAACCCTTTCATACAATGACATAAATACATACATACATACATATATATATATAATCACTAGCATAAAACAATCATGATAATGTTAGACAACTTCATACATACGTATAAACCATCAACATAAAACCATCAAGATCCATGACGACCCTGTCAATCAACAGTGTACATACATACATACATGCATTTATACATATATATACACCATCATAATTACAACGTGATTACCAAATAGCATAAGGTTTAGGTTGAGAAAATTTCTTTTATCCATGCACAACATGCACAATATTGAGAACAATAGTTCCCAATATAGTCAATGTATCTAATATCTTAGATCCATTTACTTTACCGTACTTGATTACCTTTCTCATGACTATACTGCCACCATCAATTCAGTAGAATGGATCCAACCAGTCCAAATAGTTTTCATATTATTACCTTCCGCTGCACTTACTCCTGCACATAGCCTCATTCGGATCTTATATTACTTGTTGGGTACCACAAAGCTCTCACTAAGCTCCATAATCTTTCCTCTTTCCCAAAATACAATGATAAGGAAAAGAAACAAACAATAAGAAAACTACGAAAAACAAATAAAAAAAACACACCAAAAACAAATTGGCATAGCTATGCACCAGACATAAAAAAACCTGCAAACCCAACTCAAAATATCACAAAAAACCAAAAAAACAAGACTAACAATACACACCATGAATAAATCCCCATGGTTCCCAATGCCTCCAAGTGAAAGCTCAACCCAAGCCTTCTTTAAAATTTCATCAAAAAATCGTTGCCATGCAATCCCCTGCATCATACTATCACAAACACATAACTATTAGCGCATAAATAAATATAACAATATACCAGTTATCTTACCTTGCTACTTGTGAATTTTACCATATGCTATCACACCACCCTTCTTATAATCAAGTACATATCAACTACCTCAAGACATAGTGTTATAGTGCAACCATCTCAAAATGCGATCATTCCTTCATGCAATCTCATAGATGCAAACTCATATCATACAACTAATAAAACATGAAAGTAGGCGACATACACAAGCGCACACCTTGATGCATCTCAAGGGAAGCTATATTTTCTACACAATCAATATCGATTAGCATAGTATAACTTCACAAACATCAAATAAACCCTAAATAAGGTCATGATATACATAATAGTAACTATATAACATGTTCACATCATAATCTCATAAATAGATGCCATTCATGCATAGAAATCACATATACACAATCGGTCTAGACATAATACAACACACTATCAAAACTAGGTTGATTGATACGTGAATTTCATAACCCTATCCATCTGCATGGACCAACACAAATTATCATAATGCATATAAAAATAAGTCATATATCATTCTTATCAACCAAATGTAACCTAATCATCAAGCTAACTATACAACAACAACAAATTAATGTAAAACATACTCATCAACAAGATATAACCTAATCATCAAGATAACTATACAACAATAGCAATGCACATAACCACATGTTACTATCACTCATGACTATCCGACATATGTGTATATAACTACACTAATCAACTAGCATCTACCATGCATGACTAACCCATGCATGTACATATAACTTAACTAATTAACTAACATCTATCATGTATGTAACCGTAACGACAATAAACTAACATATATATATATATATATAACCCTAATGCATATTACAATCCATGAATCACATACCTGCATGCTTGTATGATGATCTTCTCTTACCCCAAAATCTAGTCTTGCAACTTCACTTTATGGATCTACATCTTCTATCTTAGCCAACACATTAGAATTATAACATAACATTATCATTATGATGACCTAACTGCATACAATGATCTTATGCATAACCTTCACTATGAAAATGCAAGCTTGACCATATGCACCCACTTGACATGTATAACCAAACATGAACGACCAATGAATGTCCCACATATAGCATCACACAAGCAAGCATGCATGGACACTACACAAGCATCACCAATATGTGACCTAGCATAAATAAGTAATACATATACAACATGTAGCGACATTTAAGCAAGCATACACGGTCAATACACCAACATGAACAACACATAACTAGCCATACACACATGATGACACATGTTGACAAAAACGCCATCAACCCTTCCACGTCGACACCAATGCCACCATGGCCAACGCAACACGGATGAAACAAGCACATATATACCTAAATCATACTAAATTCATATGAAACCAAAATTAATTCATGATCCACACAACACCCATCAGTCCAAGAGTTGAACCATGATCTCATACAACTCTTTGGTATCATATATCACACTAAGAGAACATAAAGCAAACACCACCATCATGCATACACAACAAGGAAATAGAACATAAACATAGTTAACATATATGCAATTGAAATGTATGCATGACAAACACACGGATCCCAAGGAGAGCGCAACCATGCTTTGATACCACTCTGTAACACCCTCTTCCTACAGCTACCCAAGTAACCGACTGTGGGAGCGGGGTCCCCTGGGACACATTTTTTTACATAATTTTGTTTAAGTTTTTATCTGTGCGCTGCGCGATTGAGTCAAGGGGCTTTGGGGTGGGACAAAGTCCCTAATTTTTATGTAAATGGGTTTAAGGGTAAACTGTGTGCCTCAAACCATGGTTTGAGACCATTGTATCTGTGTGCTTAAGGATTATAAATAGATAGATTGAGTCCAAGGAAAGAAGGCAGTTAATGTAATGTTTTGGATCTAAGTTTATGCATCTGTAATAAGTTGTGAAGGGTTTGTCTAGGTTGGGTTGAAAGGCTCCTGCTGGTTGTGTGCGTGGAGACCTAGTCTTGGTTGTATGCAGACTTCGCTGGCTGTGTGAGCAGAAGGGTTATGTAAGGGAAAGTTTGATATGTATTGAATGGATCTGAATTAATGCAAAGGAAATATTTTGGCAAACTTAATGTGTTATGAAACTGAGTTATTTACTATTTCTATTTTGTTAATATCTCACTGGTTGTGTTGCTTATTGATCATTGCACAAATATATTTCTTATAGTTACATTGATGAATGATAGATTTTCTTAAGTAGTTACATTTCTAGATCTGGATCTGTTTGTGTTATAATTTATCTATGCTGAAGGATCTACGACTCTATATTATTATGTTAAGGATTGTGCACATTTTGAGATTCCACTCTTGACTGTGTATGCATCTATTTATAGTTGATATGAATATGCATTCGATTTTCTTAGGACCACTTCATTATTTTCTTCCTCAGGGTGTAGAAACCTGGTTCCAGCACCCCTCGATATTGATTTAGGTGAGACTTTTATCTGCGCAAGTAGGTCATTGCCGAAAAGGCGAGTAGTTGGAGGGATTTTTGGTTTATCCATAAACTATGAACTTGGATTAGGACCCCTGAAGCCAAAAAAATGGTTATGTTGCCAGGACTGGGATCATTTTGAGGGATATTTGATGTTGTGGCATCCTTCACAAAATAAATTGCAAGATTGGATGCATAGAAAGATCCTTTAATTCGCACTCCAAGAGAATAGAAGCACTAAGCTATCTGAAAAACAATGGGTACAAAAATATATTTATACATTTATAAATAAGTGCACGACCTACAGGAGTGGTGGTCATGTTTAGCTAAATTCCATCACTGCATAAAAGACAAATCAATCACTAAGTGCACTCCTGAATTGATCCAGCAAGTAGAGAAGTTTGACAATAAGATCGCCCATGCATTAAATCATTGGATTGATCGTCTCTTGGGAGGATTTGCGATTGAATTTTCCATTAATCAATTTGTGTCATATTATGAAGTAGAAATAAGGTTTTTCAAATGGCCTAGAGGTAAGTTCATGCGCTCATTGAATTTATTTATGAAAACTCTATAATGTGAACGTGATTTTCTTTGTGAACATAATGCTTGAATGCATCAAAGAGGTCGAACTACACACAATGCAAAATTTTACCGCAAAAATTATGATTTTTTCTTATAGCCATCTGAAGCCGAGATCTGAGAGTGAAGGTGAACCTGAAACTAGTAGCTCAAGCAACTCTGAAGAAGAAATCTCATCACACCAGAAACCTTTGACCCTCTTTCCAACTCCATCCACTCCATTTATTCATTCACATCACAGATCACCCACTCCACCATAGATTCCATCCCGACCACCTCCACCTCCCCTTGAAGTAGATATTGTTTCACCAACAAAGTTACCTAATTTCAGAGGCATTGGAAATGAGGAAACTGATCACTTCTAGTTTGTGACAGAGGTCGTATGGCAGGCTAAGAAAATTAACAATATTGATATTAGGAAGGCATAGTTGGCTACTACATTCCAAGATAAAAGAACAACTTAAGAAAGCTAAGTCATACACGTAGTTGGTGACAAAAATGAAGGAGATTCATCAAGAGGCTAATGGATCTATATGGGAGGTCGATCGAAGGTTGAAGCGCACCATCAGAGATGGTGGATTTGTTATTGATCATACTCAACATAAGGAATGGTTCATTGCTATATTGCTCCCACATTTGCACCAGTCCTTAGGCCAGCAAAATATTTCCACACAATTTGAGTTTGTGGAGGTTGCAATGAAATTGGAGGCTACCCCAACACCTATTGCACTAGGAACTCAACAGATTCAGAATCAGTTGGAAGCCATGCATATAGGAATTCAAAGCCTGTGGAAGGATAAGGGAAAGGAGGTCTGCAGAGAGGTGTGGTTTATCAACTATAACGTTTCTAGGCACCATAAAGATGAGTTCCATGTCTTCCAAAATTATATGAACGTTGGAGTTCCTAGTCCATTGAAGAATCTCGTGTCATGCACAATCTGTCAAATTGTTGGATTACATGACACACATTCCTGCCTAAGGATCAAAAAATATTTACCAGACTTGAAGCAGTTGTTTTGAATTTTTTTTTCATCTTTAGGGCATGATGAGTAGCATTATTTCACTTTTGATATGATGTTAGATAAATTTGAAATATATACAATGCAAGATGAGCCTACATCACTAGCATCCCCTTCTGGTCGTGGAGGATTTCAAGGCATAGGAAGAGGTTGAGGAGGTGGATCAGCTGGTCGAGGAAGATGACAGGTCATTTTATATAATTGTGGAGATGTTGGAAATTATGTGCACAATTATCGAAATCCAACAGGACAGTCCTGCAATTATTATAGACAATTTGATCATGTCTTAGAATATTGTCCTGTCTTGATTGCTAAAATGCAGGAAAAGAAGACACAGATTCCAAAATGGAACCTTGATATGGTTCGCGCTGAAACTTGTGAAGATGATCCCAGTGTGAATGTGGTTACTAGGAGTGGTGTAGCCATCAATGAAGATGAAGGAAAGAAACCAGTCACTGATGTATGGATACGTAAAGTACCTGAAAATAAAGAAGGATTTAATCTTCAACGCGCAAAAGAGACATTTATTGAAGCATAAAAAGAATTTACGGAAGGATGTGCATCAACACAAGGAAGACAAATGAAAGAAGTAGGAGGATACGAGGAGATCAAACCATTTCTACAAGCGTGTATAAAGTTACTGCACAATAATAAGGGAATAGAAAATATATACACTTTGATAGATAATTTCACAGAGAAAGAACATTTTATGGTATAACAATGAGAGGTCAACAAAGTATAGAAGAATAAGAAGAGAATTGGTAGGGAGATGCATATGACCACGCAGATTTGAGCTTATGAAATGGATCAAGTTATTCTATATATGGGATCAGATGCTAATGTTCTACCTGAGCAAACATGGCAACGCATGGGAGAGCTAAAGCTAGAATGGTTTACCATTAAACTGTGCATGGCCAATCAATAGAAGATCATTCCTTTAGGAAATTTTTCATAAGTTATGGTTAGTATAGAGGGTGTTAAGGTGATGGAAGACTTTGAAGTCATACAAATTGTAGATGATACTGATCCCTATCCTGTGCTGCTAGGATTGAATTGGGCCATTCACATGGATGGTGTTATCAATTTGAAGAAAAGGAGGATTGAATTTGAGAGCAATGGAGTAAGTGTAATCATTCCTTTAGATCCTGCAGAAGGAAAAAGATATATAGAACCACCGTGAGCCGAGGATGAGATTGATAAAATCTATAAGATGAACTTGTGCGAGGAAGATTGGATTAATCCAATAGCCAATGGGAACCTTATGTGGGAAAAGGATAGCTCATGCTTTTCAGATTCTGATGAAGAGCTAGAAAGTTGGCAGAACCATTTGCACGAGGTATCTGCATTGTGCTGTAATAGTGTGACCTTATATTTGCGATGTATAACATCTGAGGTACGTGATTTACCGCACCATAATGGGTTAACTGATATAAACATGTTTATAAGAGAGCTTGAAAGGATTATTCCTGAAGGATAGAGATTCCATGCTTTGGATCTTGGTTTGCACACTACTCCAGCAAGATGGTGGGGAAATCACCTGGAGAATATGGGTAACTGGGAGGAATGTGCACACATCATGAGGTTGTGGTTTCAATGTCCAATCATTAAAATGGAAGATGTATACCCTGGAAAAGAATATCCGCACAGACACTTGGAAAATGGAATCAGGTATGGGACGTAGAACCAAGACTAGAATGAATCCATATGTTTATTCACACATTAGGGAATGTGCCTACGGAATGGGATTTAGAGACAAAGTTGCACAGAGGCAACGGTGAATGGTATTCACTAACCAATATTTTTATTATTACATTTAGCTTTGAGAATGGATTTGATATCGTTGGAAAAGCTTTGATCCCAAAAATTGTTAATGTGCCGATGAATGAAACTGTGAGCTATTGACAATTGGAAATTTTGGCGTCTAGGGAACAGCATGCAGTTGTGGGAGCCTCACTCTCCTCCCCTACAAATGTCAGACAAGTGCACTCCATGATGGGCCTTGTTTGATATTACAGGAGTCACATTCCAAAGTTTGAGTTGATCATTGTTCTCGTGACTATATTACTTAGAAAAGATGTGCCATTCTGTTGGGACAACGAATGTCAGAGGATTTTACAGTTATTAAGAGATGCGACGTATACTACACGATATGCTTTGAATTACCTAATCAATAAGCCTATGTTGGGGGGGACGATATGTATATGGATCTCATTAGCTTTGTATTTTATGAAAAATAAGGTGCGATGCGCGCACGGTAGCTACGAGGAGGTTTACTGGGTCACAGAGGTGTTAAAAACTAGCCATTGGAACCGTAAAACTAGAAAAGACAAATTTATTACCATTTTTGGTAGTGTCTAGGTTGCATTTAATGAAGGGATTTTTCCAGATTTGAGACTATTTTGTCAGTATTGGAGCCTCATTAATGCAAAAGGAATCGTTGAAGCTGTGCCACAAGCATAAATATGACCTACGGGGTCGCAACAATTCCCTTTACTTTCTGAGTGAATTCTATGCTTTGAGCGCGCTGATTTTTGTTGTATATTTTTCATTTATGTTTGGTTTGGATCCGGGGTTGGAGGACGTCTTGCAACAAGTACGGTTGGGATATGTTATTCCCAAAAACATGACGGCCATGAGACCTAGAGATGACACTGTTGCACTTAAGGTCCCCATTGTTGAAACACCTGTGCCCTCCAAGACTAATAAGGGGAATTCGTCTGGTACACAAAAATATCCACAAGAAAATACCCCAGGGCCATGTCCTTCTGCAGTTGAGAAGCTAAATAGGTCTATGTCTAAGGTCCCTGAAACCATTTAGGAAGGAGAGGAGGATGTGGTAGAAGTGGCCCCATTCTCACGACTCACAAGCTATGTTTTCCCACACAAACCTTCAGTTCGAGTCCCCAAAGACCTAGAGAGGGTACACACATGCATCCAAATGCCATTGATCCATGAGAATGTACCAATAGAAGGGGACATGTTCACTAACATTATGTACCTCAGATTCGATGATTGGGACATCGTAGATATCCCGAAATTTCCAGAGCTTGCACCGAAGTTGTACCTTCATCAGATTACTTATACAGGAGGCATTGTGCACCTCAAGAAAAAAATATGGGTGCTAGGTCTGCAAAAGGAAGGCCTGCTAAATTTTCTCTAGATCCCTCATTTTGGGCATAGCCCCATAAATGATATCTACATTAGACAATTGCTCGCATTGGTACATGATGTGTTATGGTTGGGAGAGCACATCCCTATTGATGATGCCTTGATCCATAGGATCATAGGTCTACCTGATAAAGGTGTTGACCCTATTCCTGATTTTGGCGATAAGACGCAGGAGAAAACCGTGATGGACCAAATCAATAAAAAGTACCAAGGCACTTGAAAGAGCTGAGGTTTCGTGGTAGATGAAATAAACAAACCAACAGTTTGATTTCGTACGATCATATTGGCGTGCAAGATGATGCGCAAGTGCAAACCCAAGGAGGTGTCTATGCACTTCATTGTGCTCAATGGTTGGTGCGAGAAGGGTGTTATCTACAAATAGTCTAGCTATCTCTCCAAATAATTTTTATAAAATTTGCGTGAAGCACAGGAGGAAGGCAAGCATTTCCAACATGATTGGATTTTATTGTTGATTGTGCTAATTAGGTAGAAGACCCTTGAAGAAACACAATTACCAGAGGTTGAGTGGAAGATGTGTGAGGTTACACGCTATGTGACATTATGGAACTCTTTAGACCTGATGCGCGCCAGGTGAAATAAGATCTTTTGGGTTTTGTATGATGCTACCCTCTACCAAGTAGTAAAGTCAAATTTGTGACTGTCACGTACATTGTATGACCAGTACAAGATGGTAGCTGACTTTATATCAACATTTCACAACATGCATATCTGTACAAAGGGTGAGGTAGAAGGAGTATGGTATGAGTTACCATAAATAGTAACTGAAGATGTTTTTCTCAGAGTAACGGTTGAATGGCTACCGGCCTAGTTGTCACTGATCACATCAACGAAGCCGCGCACTAGCAGCCAGACAATAAAACCAACATAGAAAGTAACTAAGACATGAACAGAGAAGGTTATAGAGGAAGAAGCCACAACCATGACCATGGGTGAGACCATAGACCTTGAAATAGAAAAAATTCCAGAAAAGAATGGGTTTGTGCCACAAGAAATAGGGGAAGCTAAAACCTCAAAGGGAACCAAGCGCAACTCTCAAGCCGCTGGTGGATCGAGAAAAAAGAGGAAGGGTTACAAAGAGGTAGGGCAGGAGGTCCTGATGCTAAAAAGAGATGATCTCAATGAAATATCAAAAACTATCACGTGTGTGATCGAGGATCGCTGGATTGACATGGATATGTAGTACAAATCTACACTAGAGCTTATACAAGTTGGAATACAGGAGCTGAAGGTTCAGGCATGCTATATTCAAGTGAGTGTAGCTCAGGCGATCCACACCAATGCATAAGTTACGACTGCGCAACCATTATAAATTTTTTTACCAGTCTCTAGGGATGCCCACCTTCTTCAAATCCCTGTGCCATCAATTCAGGTGGACGCCAGCCAGTGTGCCAAATTCAGGGGATTAGGGGATATAAACATTAATATTTATGTGTTACCTGTAGGTAAGTTACACTTAATGCACTCAATCATCAAGTATGAGCTTTAGTACAAAGAGGCTACCATGCACAATCATAGTATGGAAGCCCAGTGGTAGGTTGGACAAGCACACCAACAATAACAAAATGTAGATGTCACATGCCAAGAAGCCGAAGCCGAGCAGGCTGCGCTAGAGGCAATAATCCATCAAATTTTCCAAGATATTGCATCTATCTTGGACACAGCTACGCCCGAGGAGAAATTAGAAGGATTGGTTGCTGCGGTGAAAGAAGCACACGCTTAGGTGAAAACAGTCCAAAAATAATACAAACAACAAATTGCAGATCTTCAGACAAAGTTTCACCCCGAGACTCCACTGGAGGTTAGCATGCAAAGAGCAGCTGAAGTAAAACAAGCCCGAGACAATATTGCTATTATGGTCACCTAGTGTGACAATTTGTTAGATGAAGCCATGAGTGTGTGGACCTCTGTGCAAAATGATCCATTTTTTCAGCAGTTGCACGATGCACTACATCAGAAGGAGAAGAAGTTTGAAAAGATCAAGATAGTGGCACCAACCTTGAATCTAACACAACACCTAGCTCATCTGCAGGAGTGTTAGACCATACAAACATAAATTAAAGAATTATGCCGAAAGGAACAACTACTTGAAGCATGCATGCAACCGTGGGCCGATGAAGTGCTTCAAATTTCGCAGACACTCGATAACACTCTGAAGACTATTCAAAAAACTCGACACAACATAGAGATGGCCACTAAAGGGCCAATCATAGAAAAAATGGTTCAATGAGCATAGGACACCACAATGCAAAGTTTGAAATTAGTGCTCCCTTTGAAATCTTCTGTCAGCACACTTCAAGCCAAGATCAAGGAGCAGGCGCCTTAGTGACTCGGGACGAGTGACATGTTTGTGTTGGGGCCTTGTTGGATTGGGGTCCCCTAAGGCACAATTTTTTATTTAATTTTGTATAATTTTTTATGTGTGCATTGCGCAATTGATTCAAGGGGTTTTGGGGTGGGTAAAAGTACCTAATTTTAATGTAAATGGGTTTAAGGGTAAAATTTGCGCCTCAAACCATGGTTTTAGACCATAGTATCTGCGCGCTTAAGGATTATAAGTAGCTAGATCGAGTCCAAGGAATGAAGGCAGTTGATGTAATGTTTTGGGTCTTAGCTTATGCGTCTGTAACAAGCTATTAATTGTTTGTGTGGGTTGGGTTGAAAGGCTCTTGTTCGCTGTGTGTGTGGAGACCTAGTCCTGGCTATGTGTGGACTCCACTGGTTCTGTGCACGGAAGGGTTATGTAAGGGAAAGTATAATATGTATTGAGTGGATCTGAATTAATGAAAATGACAGATTTTTGTGAACTACGTGTTATGAAACTGATTTATTTAATTTTTTTGTTCTGTTAAGATCATACTGGTTGTGTTGCTTATTGATTATTGTGTGAAGATATCTATTATAATTACATTGATGAATGATATATTTTATTAAGTAATTACATTTTCAAATTTGGATCTGTTTCTATTATACTTTATTTGTGCTTGAGGATCTGCGACTATGTCATAGTCTGTTAAGGATTGTGCACATTATGTGATTCTGCTTTATACAGTGTGTGCATTTGTTTATGGTTGATATGAATATGCATTCGATTTGCATAAGACCACTTCATTATTTCCCCAGGGTGTGGAAGCCTAGTTCCAGCACCCCCCCATACTGCTTTGGGTGAGACTTTGATCTACGCAAGCAGGTCATTTCCAAAAGGGTCAGTAGTTGGAGGGTTTTTTGGTTTATCCATGAACTCTAAACATGGTCAGGATCCCTCAAGCCAACACTAGCCAACCGGGGTAAAATTGTGACGTGAGGCTACTAATATGAGATTCAACCTCCTAAATGACCTTAAGGAGGTGAAACCAACGTAAATACCAAAAACATACCTTACACTACATCATTGAGATCCCTAAGGGGTAACCCAACCTCCCATGGCTCTATTCCTTGAGGGGGACTAATTTTTTGCACCTTTGAGGTTGAGACGCGGGCTTTTAAGGGAAAGGAAGAGGCTCTTGACCCTAGAGTTGTTTCCTAGGCTTGTCAAGGTAGTGGCTAAGGCCCAAACAACAAATTCTCCACCTGTAGCTCTGGGATTTGTGCCACATTTTCATCTCTCGAACCCAGGGCACTACATAGAGCTTACTCTAACTTCAGGAGAGGGTAGATAAAAATAAAACAAACATATGGAAGAAATCACATCAACCGAAACTCATCCGACCCCACCCAACCATGATAGGAATTTCATCAAACATGTCACAAACATAACATCTACAAGTATAAACAACGTATTTAAACAAAGGGTTCTCTTTCTTATCTGAGGATGGCTAAGAATAATTTCTGCCCTAGACCATAAGCTATCATACAATCAATTTTACTATAGATACATTGGATATTCATTCATAGAAAAAAACATAGATAGAGCCATACATCATCATCGATAAAATACATGCTTATAACCAACATAATAATGATAGAAATACCATGGATACAACATCAATGAGATCCATATATCCTAGTATATTTGAATATCGGATACCACAAAAATGAGTTCTTCATTACAGAATGTGCAATGAACCGAAGGTGGGATTTACATCTTCCCCTCGACCATAGATTAGTTGAGCCAAATCTACTTCAGCCAATCACCCCCGTACCATATTCCATGCATGATTGTGGGACTTAAACTGAAAGAACCAACTAGGGAATAGTGAGGCTAAACCACCTCACCCTCACCAAATAGAAATCGTTCTTTACCATGATCTAGCTTGGATCAATAGGCCAACACCATAAACATGTCATAACCAGCTTTACTGTGATCAAACCCTGATCACTAGGCCAACACAAGCATAGATATCACCATATTCTCTCCTCCTAAACCATGAGTAATTTTACTGTCTAATAGGCTTTACCGCAACCGAGAGTTTGTATGAGAGGTCACTAGGACCTAAACCGAGACATACTCTCCAGCATTTACCATACTCCAAAATCCAAGATTCCTAGGACTAAAATGGAGAGTAAACCACCTTTAGGCTTTACCATATATCCTACCATTCACTGGTTGAGGATTCCTAGGCCCAATGCGACAACACAATCATGGGTTTACCACAATCCACAATCTAGCTCAGGGGTTACTAGGCCAGTGGATTTACTGTGATCCAAATTATGGTTCAGGGACCAATCAGACATGTGCTATATTAATTTGAATAACCACCCCACTCATCTTTGAATCCATCCAACAATCCAGCTAAACTAAAACATGAAAACTCCACAACAGCATGGCTATCCAGAAACTACAAGGCTAGGTTGAATACACTGTCACACCTCAAAAAACCCATGCGAAGAAAACCAAGAACCACATGCAATTTCATGCATGTCAAATGTAGCAAGGAAAATACACATGAAAATCGATACCTACAAAGAATCTCGTTGTAGCTTCCTGATCCTGCCTTTCACTCCATATTTTCATTCTTACTCCAAACCTCCAAGTATTCCACACTCACTAAGAGTGCTCGAAGAATACTCTAAGTGACCAAGAGTATGAGAGAGATAATAATGCGAGAAAAATATTCACCTGCAAAATCTTACCAACTGATCCTTAGAATCCCTTT
Organism: Pinus albicaulis; assembly: GCA_034641835.2. Lineage (NCBI taxonomy): Eukaryota > Viridiplantae > Streptophyta > Pinopsida > Pinales > Pinaceae > Pinus > Pinus albicaulis. The sequence continues at coordinate 968,472,761 of CM076580.1, read as the reverse complement.
TTATTGAAGAGGCCTATGTTTTCTTCAATTTTCCATTATTTTCCTTCATTTTCCTCCTCATATGAAACCTATGACCTTTCATCTCCCCTTTCTCCTAATTTCCATTATTTTCATAAATAAATGTGCCAAAAAATCCATTTTTCCTTTCCAAAGAGTTTTCCTTTTCCAATTTCCTTAGCCATATCAACCAAAACGAACACCCGCTAGGATGTTTTTCCCAACATTGCGATTATTATTTTTAACTTTTATTACTTGGAATTTTCACCATGATGTTACAACCCACCTCGTATATCTCTACGGGATTCTCTTCCCACTTGATTCCATATAGACCAAGAACCTTTTCATGTCATTCACTTGAATAAGCAATTATTATTCCACAAAAATTATTCCTAATGACCCTGTCAGACAACGACATACATACATACATACATACATACATATCTACATATAAAAATTATCATAAAACAATCATAATCGTTGGAAACCCTATCATACATTGACATGCAAACATACATGTATACATATATAGACATCAACATAATCATGATCACAACATAATTACCATATAGCATAAGCTATAGGTTAATATAACTCCCTTTATTTGTGCAACACATGCACAACATTGAGAATAATAGTTACAAACATAGCCAAGGGATTTTACACCTCAAATTAATTTACCTTACCTTTCTTGTTACCTTTATCATAATTTTCCTACCACCATCCATTTACCCCAATGGACCCCACCAATCCAACTGGTTGTGATCACTTTGATTTAGCCACCTTTGAGTAAGTCAACAACGCTGTCCAGGAGGAGGAATATCCGTGACAAGGTAGCGCAATTTTAGAGGAGGCTCCACTTGCATGAGCTAGGTGGCAAGTGTGAATGGGACCCATGGTGAGAGGAGTTCATTTGCTTTATAAGGAGGAGATGGAAGTCCATTTTCATTATGCATTGGCTTATCATTTTCACAGGGTTTGCTAAGGCTTCCATACCCAGGCTGTTTAGCAGGGTTGTAGTGTTCTTGAGCACCTGGGTGTTCCTGGTCGGGAATCCCTTCCTCATCCTCAAGGAAGGAGAGGGTTTGAGCTCCATTTCCTCATTCTTGCATTTGGCCAAATCTACCTCCTTCAGTGCAACATTTCCTATTGGGCATAAAATGTTGTGTTGCTGGGTGCAACAATAGAGGAACTCATAGAGTCATTCTTTAGCTTATTCTTTAGTGGAGATCTAGTATATTATTTGGAGGGGCAGAAGAGGAGACTCCCAGGCATCATTTCAGATCTTTGGCACTAGGCCAATCATTCAATATCTCTCACAGTGCAGTCTAGGGCTGGAACTGCATTATTTTCATGTAGGCAGTGTTGGGAGAGTTCATAGAGCTCATTGGGAGGATTGTTCTTGAGTAGAGGGATCAACCTTCTACTAAATAGCACCATTAGAGGAGGGAAACCTATGTTTCAGATCTACCATAGCCTCATCATATGTATTCAGTGTTGCAGTGACATATTAACCCTAACAGTTAACTGTCACATTGTATTTTATCTGACATTTCTAGAAATCCCTCTTGGATTGGCTAGAAATCTTGTATTGGGGCCCATCTTTCAATTTTTGGGCATTTCCCTGTATCCTTCAGCCACATTACCATTTTTTATGCATTCAGTAGCTACTACTCTTATAGAGACTGCGTAGTCACTGCTTCTTGGCATTTTTTGCAGTTGCAGCAACTCATGTATTTCATTGCTTTATCATTCGAGATTGGTTCTCATAGCTTGAGTGGCTTGTCCCTCATGATTTTCTTGTATATTAATGCTGATATAATAATATAATGTTGGCTACATAACATTTCCCTCTTATGTTGTATTCATAATTGCATATTTTAATGGTTGTGTGCATGTACTGCTCTAGGCTCTCTCATTGAGAATTTTCTAAGAGACCTAGTTTGGGGAGATTTGAATAACCCATCTAGAGTCATTTATTTTGGCTCAAATTTTGGAAGAGAAGTTTTTAATGAGTTAATAAGGAAATCCAAGCCCCCTTTCAGATTTTTTTTACATTTTCTTCCTTATACAATGTCCTCTTGGACCATATTGCAGAAAATCCTGAAAAAAGGATATTACAGTGGTATGAAAGCATCAATATTTGCTCAGCCTGTGAAAAAGATTTAATTATATCAAAAAGAGGAGCTTCTCTCCATGAAGAGAATATTTACAGAGGAAAAAATAAAAGATAAATGATGGAAGAGGAGGTATCCCTTCTTCTTTTGCAAACCATGGAGGGTATCAGTGAAGACCTTGAGGAGATAGAAAGGGAAAACTGGAGAGATTTTCTAAGAGGGTTTGTGGATGAAGCAAGCCCTAGTTTTGACCATGTTGGGTGTGAGCATTCAGCCACACATGCAGATCCACAGTGCAGTACATTTCCCATATCTACTGTAGGGAGAATGGAGGAAGATGAGTCACCAAGGGAGGATACCTTGAGTGAATTTCTTTGGGAGCATGAATCTCAATCATGGAGATTCGAAGTGCACTGGAATTCCAAGAGTTTTTCATATTCAAGGGAGCAATATCCAGGAGCCCTAGAGGGAGAGAGAGAGAGATATTCTTTCTATCTAATTTCGATGGATCAACAAGGTGCAAAGCCACAGCTTGGGGAGAGGAGCTAGATGCATATTTTCAGCTACACCAAGTTGCAACCAAGGAGGCCATCACTATAGTAGCGCTGCATCTCAAAGGTATGGCACATGGTTGGTGGTTTAAAAATTTTGTTTCATATTATCATGCAAATGTGAGCTCATATGATGGATTCACTAAGGGTTTAGTGAGGATGCTTGATGAAAATCACTGTGAAACATCATGTATCAAAACATCAAACACTTTGCATGCATTGGAGGGAAACATGAGACAAACTCCATTCCATATTATTGAAGGGGATGAAAAAATGTATGATGGTTTGCTAAGGGAAATACCCCCATTGTGTGAAGGGCCCTCTTCCATTTGTGAAGTCATGGAGGTACTTCCTTCAAGAGATGACCAAGATATAGGGTCTCTCCTTGATGATGAGGTAATCTCAATTATTGATGGGGAGGATGAGCATAAGAGATCTAACAACTTGTCCCATTGGGAGGAGATCCATCACCACATGGAGGTGAAAGGGGAGCCATTTCTTCTATTAGAGGAGCCCTTGTATCTTTGCAAGGAGTTCCAAATGTTTCAACATGTGGAAACCAAGGCACAATTCCGGAGCCATATGTAATAGTTTTTAGGGATTGTGAGATGGAGGAGGAAGAGAAGGATCAGCATCAAGGGTTGATACACCCTTCTCTATTCTGGAAATCTTATACACAAGAGAAGGAGACTGCACAGCGCAGTGAAGAGAGTGACAAATCAGTCCACTCATACATGCAGTCCACTTTTGAACTTGATGTCTCATTATATGGAGGCATTCCACCTAGGAGGCCACTTGATCTAAAGTTGATGAGGGGCATATTATCACTTGATTCACCACTCTTGGATTCTAGAGAGGTGAAGAAATTGAAGGAGTCCAACACAGTGCAAAGAGTTTGGGATAAACCCAAGGATGAGGGAGACACTCTCTCATTTTTAGTATCACCAATTCTCATTAGTTATACTGCGCTGATAGAGTTTGCTGCAGGGATCGCGGATGGCATCTTCATGATGCTGGATGACTGCTCCAAATATTTGGAGAGGACACTTCCTTTGTGGAAGGACTCTTTCACATATGGGAGTGGATGGAGGCCACTCATGCTTACTTTGGCCCAACTTGGGAGATTCCTGTTAGATGACAACCTCTCATGGGAGGCCAACTTCCAAAGGACACCATCATTATTTGAGCATGAGCAGCTGCATGATGGGCATGGCAGCATTTTTGAGGATGAATTTGGGAAGGGGAATATCAAAGTAGTAGGCAGAAGCATGACGGGAGCTCCACATTGCAGATTACCAGCGTTGTCTCTGAGGAGGATAGATCCATATTGGAGGTCTCAACTCTTAGTAGAGTACTACAAGGATCTAGATGCATGCATGACTCTTGATGACCCAGGTAGAGGTGAAAGATATACAGTAGAGGATGTGGTCATCTATTCATATGGCAGAATCTTCTTGACCCAAGCTTCTGAGCTCAAGAAGAAAATGCTGCATGCAGCACATGAGGACTTCCTAGCTATGCACTTTGATGCATATTTTGCTTTTCTAGAGGAGTTCACTTGGGAGGGCATACAACATGATCTACATCATCATATGGAGAGATGCATAGCCCATATGATTTTAGAAAGGTTGGCACAACCATTTCCATACTCATTGGAGGTGAGTTAGAGCATTCAGATGAGCCATTTCAGCTCAAAGACTGGAGTACATGATAAAGAAGGTATATACTCTCATTTTGATTTACCTTTCTTTATTTTATATGGGCAGCTTGATGAGCTAAGGATGATCGCATCTCCTTATGCTCCTTATTATGATGTACTTGTGGTCCGTTGCAGCAATGGGAGTGGCTATTTTCATGATGGTTTGTGTGGAAAGCCACATACTTCTTGGTGTGCACCATTGGTACCAATTTGTAATTTCATGTTCTCACCTTATGAGATGTTTGTGGCAACAAAAAAGTGGCTGGGAAAGCACTTTTTGTTTTTAGTTCTGTTTGGGTTTCAAAATGTCACTCATTACCATACATTTTTTCACCTATGCTTCCATTATATCACCCATTATTCACCACCATGTCACTTCATTTTCCCTATTATTCACCATTAATGGGTCTAATTTATATTTTCCAAATATTATTTATTTTTGAGCATTTTTAAGAGAAATTATTGATTAAATATTAGAAAATAATATATTTTACATTATATATGGAAAGTGGGTTGTTTTTGTGACATGTGTAGGTGCCAAGGAAGCTTCCAAGACACCTTTATGTGGCCTTGAATGATCAAATTCGAATTTGAAGAGATAAACCTCATGGAGAAAATCAAGGACAAAAGGGGGTTATGTGTCTAGATGGTTGAGAGATGTATGGAACTAAAGAGAGATTAGTGGATGATCATTATGAGTTTGTTACTCATCACATTGTATAAATAGGAGTACAATCTCCTCCATTTGTAATCTTGAAGTTTTGTAATCTTAGAATTTTGGAGTATGTAATCTTAGAAGCTTAGAGTTGTAACCTTTGAGTTGGTTTGTAATGGAGATTTTGAAATAAAGATTCATACTTCGATTTTGCCTCTACATCTGAGTCTCCATTGAAGTGGTGTGCTTGTGGAGTTATGGAGGGCCCCCATGGTCTCACTTGCATGCTTATTTGCTTACTTTAGGTATAATTTAATTTATGTTTTTGTTTCATTTTAGCTTTCAAGTTTTTGTTAAATGATCTAATATTGGAAGGATCTTATTTGAGAGTGTTTTTGTAAGAGAACCATAAGATATCATACAATTATTAGATTTAGGTTTGTTTCATTTCAGTTTTTAAGTTTTGTTAAATGTTCTAATATTGGAAGTCTTATTTGAAAGTGTTATTGTAAGAGAACTGTAAGACCTCATACAATTATTAGATCTAGGTTTATTTCATTTCAGCTTTTAAGTTCTTATTAGATGTTCTAATGTTGGAAGAGATCTTGTAGAATATTTTCTTTTAAGAGAACCATAGATCTCAAACAATTATTAGATCTAGGTTTGTTTAGTTATTGAAAGAGATCTTAATGAATATGTTCTTGTAAGGGGACTTTAAGATCTTGGACAAATTAGGAATCTTTCTAGATCTATATATTTTAGATAAGCACTTCTAAGTTTACCTTCCCAGGTTGACATTAAATTAAACTCTAATTGACATCATCAATTGGAGCCAAACATTTTGGCGCCATTACTGGGGAAGTGCAACTAGAAGGATTTAGTAATTATTTTATGCATTTGTTTTTACTGGGCTAATTTGTGGAACTTGGTGACAACAGGTTCATAAAGGAGTTCAAAGTTTGGAGCATTTTTATTTTCACACATAGTTAATTTAGTTTTTATTTTAAACCCCCCATTTCTCACTAATCCATCTACGGATGAAGAATTTGACAATATTGAACAGGTACTTCTTGGAGAGCAAGGACAATAACCTTGAGCCAACTCTAAGACAAGATTCTCACATACTTGTAAAACATAACGTAAAAATTTTAAATCTTGATGTGAGCATTTTTGAATTTTTAATCCGTAGATGGCTTCACTGGAAGTATTCTTTTACTTAGGAAATAAATAAATCTTTCAAGCAAGATAGGTAGAATAGATTAGAAAAATAAAAATGAGTTCTCATTAGAAGTCATTCTCATTAGAATTTTATTTTAGTCTTATTTTAAATCATCATGAATAAATGAATAAATTCGCATTTCTATGTCTTGTTTCTGTATCACAGGTGAGCCAGGAGCTTGATTATCGAAAATCTTTGTCTTCTGAGAGTCTAAATGCCCCCATGACATTGCAGAAAGAGTATAGACAATGTGAGGTTTGATTGCAGAACTTAATTGTGTTTATTATCCATTCACGCTAACCTGCATAACTAAAAAAAATCAAGAGATTAGTATGCTCTCTTCCTGCGCTTCGTGCGATCAGGAAGATCAGAAAATCTATTGATTTATTCGAATAAAAATACTTTTGCTGGAAAATTGATTTGCATGAACAAAAAAAAAAAAAAAAAATCATCTTAAATTTTTTTTAGATAAAGTTTAATTTTTTTTAAATTTAAAAAAAATCCCACATAATAATAATAATATATATATCATATATATATTATTAAAAAGAAAATTTCTTTTTGAAAACTAAAATTTTTTTTAGATAGGTTAAAAAAAAAATTATGAAAAACATTGCATACATTAAATAAAAAAACAACAAAATTTGAACTGTAAAAGAAGCCATACGTTGCCTTTTCCACAAACAACAAATGTATTCCAAATTTCATCAAAAATCGATTTATGATATGCCTAGAATAATTATAAACTGGTTTTAACAGTAAATTTCATTGTATTTTCTGATATTTTGTCTTATCAAGGTTTCATTTACCATAACACAGATCACAACTTGAATTCACATGATGGGAAAGCAGTTCAATGAACACAATTTTCATCAAACAACACAGTTATATGGGTGTAATCAGAAAAAAAATGATTTCAATTATTTCACCGCTTTCATCATTCTAGCATTTAAGTTTCACAGGAATAAGATCATTCATTGTCATGATTGGTTCGTTTTTGCAAATTGTCAGCGCATTGCATTTCTTTAAAAAGATTACCACATGCTGCAATTCGTTGAAAATTTCCAGAGTCTTCCGAGTATATGCATATTGCGCATACCCTGCAATTTCTAGCCATCACAGTTTGTTCCGATTCTCCAATCTATGGCTCGAATATGTAAATCACTTATAATGTTGAAGCTCACACTCATGATCACATTTCTGTGATTCTCGCACCTGTGTGTAAATGACACTGTAGCTCAATATATATGATATTACATTACCATAATTCTGCATTTTACAATGATTCATATGACTCGGAGGTTGATATTCTGTGAGTGATGTTCAAATAAGATGTAATTTGGGTAGAAGTCCATGTTTTGCAGCGTGTGAGATCTTGTTTGTTCACTGGAAATCCCTACGTAACATTAAACAGTAAAGATGCCAAATTATTTCAGAAATCGTGTTGCAAGCAGAGATAAATTGTGAAAAATGCAAAGAGAAGGCGAATATGCCTGTAGAAGGGAGAGAGGAAAGGCACCAACGAATCATTCAAAATTGAGAGATCTATGGGCATCATTAAAACCAGCAAATTAGAAAAAAAATTGCTGAATTTAAACTCAGGATTCAACTTCTTCCATTGAATGTCTCGATCAATGGTGCAACATGAGTATGCACCTGCTGAAAATCCTATTGCAAGCGGCCTCGTTTTCATTTTGGATTCCTCAAACGCATGTGCCACTAACTAATAGGCAGAGCTATGATCACAACTCCATTTCCCTGACTAAAATGCCTCCTCTATATTCAATTTAGTGATAAAAAATCTGATTTGACTTATCTTGGAGAGATTTGGCATTTGCATTATCTTCTCCTGATTTTTCTAGACAAAAAGCCATATTTTTCATTGATTCTAGAGGATTTTGTGTGTTTTTTTTTTTAGAGATATTGGAAGAAAATCCATTTTAGTGTTAGTTTATTTTTAGAAATTTTCTTTATTGGTTTTTAATAGAATTTGTTTTTGTTGATTTCATTATTAAAAAAAAAAAACTCAAAATAAATAACAAATTAAAAAATTTTGTTTTTTAATTTTGTTATATAAAAAAAAAAAATTTCATTCTTTTCTTTTTTTATTTTATTTATAAAATAAAAAAATTTCCCACAAAATTCATGCAACTTTGAAAATAAATAATGGAACACTTGGAAACAAATTTCAAACATTTGGAGGATTTTATAGATGATGATTATCTTGTTTCGATGGCTTCAAGTTGGCATTAAACTCATAACATATTTCTGTTGAATGCTTTTATATGACATACTAATATGCAGAACAAAACATATCTTTCTAATGCCAATCTTTTTGTCGAAAATATTTCATCTCACACAAACAGGGAGTATTACTTTTCATAGTTATTTTTAAGAATGGATTGATATTAATATCATGATTAAGTCAATTTCAACACTTTGATTATCCATAATATGTTTTATTTGGTACGAAATTTTTGCGTAAGAATCATGAAGGAACTGGCCATTTCTTCTAGAGCACACTTATGTTTTCTTTCTGCCAAGTTTTTTTACAGGTTACAGGATAATCAAGTGATCATTAAGAAGATTACATTGTGACGACAGTTAGTCTTCCAAAGACTAAATTCATGAAAAATTCTAAAGACAAATCCATGTCTACAACCACTACCTTGCACCTCCCTTTTTGCAAAATATTTTGAATTCCACCGATTGTAAAACCATAAAGCATACCATTTCCATGTCCATTTTTCACAGCAAGAGTTCTTCTTCATTCACCATGCATTTCCTTTCATCTATTCCTAACTCATCAATAAAAGCCATTTTCCATTTCCATTTCCTTTTTCCTACCATTTTTCATTTCCGCCAATAAAACCCTGCTTCTATGTATATCATTGAGTCAAAGTCCTAGAGTCTAATTATCTTTGTAAAAAGACCTAGAGGCTTGCATGCCCTAATGGCAAGTACTCTTGCCAATGAACAATGGGAGTACATTAATATCCCTTGTTTGTTGGATCTTGTAGGTGACTCGACCACAACAAACATATTCGTACCTACAAATATGTGTTAGGCATCTTGACTCCCATTGGAATCAATGGTGGGAGCTCTCGTGTTGGCTAGTGGCATTCATTAATGGCCACTAAGCCAAAAAATTCTTACTATGTTCGACACCAACACATTTAATCACATAGTAAGATTTGTGCCATCGAGTGTTGAAGACTTGAAGACCCATATTTTGTAGCAGATGAAGCAGATTTTCGTTCATTTCTTTTTCATCTTGTCATGACTTGAGGACAAGTCAATAAATAAGGTTGGGGGGAGGAAAATGTAGCTTATATATTTTGTATACCTCCCAAGCCTTATATATTTTCAGCCATATTCAGCAGACTCATCAGATTCATCAGACTATCTAGTAGCAGATACGACAATACAGATCCATCTTTCATCCACAACTTGCAGAAGAAGCTTCAGATCAGAATTGCAGCAACTAAACATGCATGATTCATCCACTTCTGTAGGTAAGTAAGGTATGATGTTTTCTAACCTTTAATCTTGAAATTATTTTTAGATGCTAAAATGATGATATTTGGAAAATATTCCACTATTTCATTATTCCCTTTCTCATTAAAAATTGCCAAAAACCATCAGTTGGGGAGGGGGGAATTTCACACTTCATTTTTTTTCCCTCATTCATATTACATCTTAACCCACATAGTCTTCCCACAATAAAAACTACTACAAAATTATGCGCATATTAAATGACTTATTAAATATGATGAGCATATTAAATGACTTCTTAAAATGATTGATCTCAACAAAGTAAATAATGATTGTAAACACAAGAACCAATCATTAAAAGAGATCTCAACAAAGTAAATAATGATTGTAACACAAGAACCAATCATTAAAAGATCAAATGCTTTGCAAAAATAAAAGTTATCCAAAGAAGTGCAAAGTTAAAAAGAAGTCCATGATTGAAAGATGCTTGTTACACAAGAACCAAACATCTTGTAAAAGGAAGCTCATCTAAGAATCAAATCAGATAAGTCATTGTAGTAGCTTGCATGAGGACATGCAAGAGCTTCAGTTGGGGAGTATGTTTGGGTTTCAAAATGTCATACAAATATCACTCATTACCATACATTTTTCACCTATGCTTCCATTATATCACCCATTATTCACCACCATGTCACTTCATTTTCCCTATTATTCACCATTAATGGGTCTCATTTATATTTTCCAAATATTATTTATTTTTAAGCATTTTTAAGAGAAATTCTTGATTAAATATTAGAAAATAATATATTTTACATTATATATGGAAAGTGGGTTGTTTTTGTGACATGTGTAGGTGCCAAGGAAGCTTCCAAGACACCTTTATGTGGCCTTGAAGGATCAAATTCGAATTTGAGAAGATAAACCTCATGGAGAAGATCAAGGACAAAAGGGGGTTATGTGTCTAGATGGTTGAGAGATGTATGGAACTAAAGAGAGATTAGTGGATGATAATTATGAGTTTGTTACTCATCCCATTGTATAAATAGGAGTACAATCTCCTCCATTTGTAATCTCGAAGTTTTGTAATCTTAGAATTTTGGAGTATGTAACCTTAGAAGCTTAGAGTTGTAACCTTTGAGTTGGTTTGTAATGGAGATTTTGAAATAAAGATTCATACTTCGATTTTGCCTCTACATCTAAGTCTCCATTGAAGTGGTGTGCTTGTGGAGTTATGGAGGGCCCCCATGGCCTCACTTGCATGCTTATTTTCTTACTTTAGGTATAATTTAATTTATGTTTTTGTTTCATTTTAGCTTTCAAGTTTTTGTTAAATGTTCTAATATTGGAAGGATCTTATTTGAAAGTGTTTTTGTAAGAGAACCATAAGATCTCATACAATTATTAGATTTAGGTTTGTTTCATTTCAGTTTTTAAGTTTTGTTAAATTTTCTAATATTGGAAGAGTCTTATTTGAAAGTGTTCTTGTAAGAGAACTGTAAGACCTCATAAAATTATTAGATCTAGGTTTATTTCATTTCATCTTTTAAGTTCTTATTAGATGTTCTAATGTTGGAAGAGATCTTGTAGAATATGTTCTTGTAAGAGAACCATAGATCTCAAACAATTATTAGATCTAGGTTTGTTTAGTTATTGAAAGAGATCTTAATGAATATGTTCTTGTAAGGGGACTTGAAGATCTTGGACAAATTAGGAATCTTTCTAGATCTATATATTTTAGATAAGCACTTCTAAGTTTACCTTCCGAGGTTGACATTAAATTAAACTCTAATTGACATCATCAATTAGACACAAACAAGTTATAATACAGGTGGGAGGCTCACTGCGTTGGTCCCATGAGTGGATCAGCGACCCACTCTCTGGTTGTCTCATGACAGCTTGTTTTCATTAAATGTTGCTTCCTTGTGTTGCTGATGGTTGTATATTTGTGAGGAGCACTACTTGGAGAGTGTTGGAGGTATTGGGACAGCTCATTGGGAGCATGATTCTCCCCATTTTACATGTTTTAAATTGCAGGAGACACCATGGGCAAACCGTGATTGCCACATTGCTACTTTTCTCTTCTTGTGGGGAAAACCACTTGGAGAATTTGAGGGGGCATATCATGGATGATTTTCTTGATGGGGGAGCTTGGGCCATTCTTGGAGGCCCTACCACTTCATCCCAAGGACAGAGGTAGCCCCATATGTACCACAAATGGAGGGAGAAACATCTTGGGAATCAAGAGCTCAACTCTCCATTCAGCCCCAACACATTGCATTAACCAGGGGTTGAGATTTTTCTTTGGATGATAGCATGGGTGAGAGGATCATCATTGGGGACAAAATTTTCCCATGCATGTCATCACTCCTACCTTGAGGAGGCCATAACACAGCAAGAAGGTTTCCACCTACACCTTCTATCTTTCCATGATGTGCACCATTCCGGTTTGCATTCTTGGGAGGAAGCATTGGAGGATAGATTTGTTGCAGGATATCTTGAGCAGTGGTGGAGACTGTTGATCAGGATGCCACAGAAGAAAAGGGGAAGGAATTTTTCTCTCTCTATGTAGTTGCTTGAGGATAAGCAACATGTGGGAGGGGAGGACTGTAATGTTCCCAACTTTTAGCCTCAAGCTAAAAGGAACATTATAGTTTGCATATTTTTATTTTGATAAATAAAATGGGTAAGGAGACCCCTTAACCCCCTTAAATGGAGAAATAACACTCCTTGTGTGAAAGGAGGGTGAATAAGTGACTGGATTAAGCACCTAAGGGTGTGAATATGATCGAGATCACTTTGATTTAGCCACCTTTGACTAAGTCAACATCACTGTCAAAGAGGAGGAATCTCCAGGGTTGTAGTGTTCTTGAGCACCAGGGTGTTCTTGGTCAGGAATCCATTCCTCATCCTCAAGGAAGGATAGTTTTTGAGCTCCATTTCCTCATTTCGACATTTGGCCAAAGCTACCTCCTTCAGTAAAGCGTTTCCTATTGGGCAGAAAACATTGTGTTGGTGGGTGTAGCAATAGAGGAACTCATAGAGTCATTCTGTGGCTTGTTCTTAAGTCGAGATCTTGTATATTATTTTGAGGGGCAGCAGAGGAGATTCCTGGGCATAATTTCAGATATTTTGCACTAGGCCAATCATTCACTATCTCTCACAGTGCAGTGTAGGGCTGGAACTGCATTATTTTCATGCAGGCAGCATTGGGAGAGTTCATAGAGCTCATCAGGAGGATTGTTCTTGAGTAGAGGGATCAACCTTCTACTAAAGAGCACCATTAGAGGAGGGAAACCTATATTTCTAATCTACCATAGCCTTATCATATGTATTCAGTGTTGCAGTGACATATTAACCCTAATACTGAAATGAAACCATGAGGGTATTGTTTTCTGTGCACTGTACCCTCTGCCTTTTAAATCCTGAATTAAGGTTTAGGATCTTCAATGCTGAGCATGAAATTCCTCGATCATTTGACTGATATTTCTCTGCCGCCCCGTTAATGTCTCTATCTGCAAAATCTATGCTTTGAATAACTCTGGAGGGTTTGACAAATTTTTACCCCTACTTCTTTAATGGGAGTCTTGTCGGCATACTTTCCCAGGACTTTCTCCATGATTTCAGTCCCTGAGACATGGTCCTTTGATGTGCTGTAGTTACGGTAAGATAGACTGAATCATGGTGATTTATCACCGCTGTAACCCTGCAAAACCCGCAAACTCGTTAGGAAACCATGCGTGAGGATGGAGATGCAGTGGGGATGACTGCGTAGCAACACGACATGATGAAATGGCGGAAGAATGCGAGGTGGTGACGAAAAATGCAGTGGAACTATGGCAGACGGACTGGGCGGAGGTTTTTAACGTAAAAAAATGAAAATTTGTCTTATGACTGGAATATATAACGGGAGGAGGAAACATGTGACACACACATGGAATGGGTGACGTGGATGAAGACCGAGTCAACGACGGAGCATGCAAATGATCTGGACCGTTCGATCTCAAGACGAGATCAACGGTTGAAACTGCATTGGAGGGCAATGGACTGTGGGCCAGGGGTACGGTTTCCCCGTGTTATCTTCTGCACAACTTCGTGGAGTGACTATTGTCGGATGGATCGCCCCAGATCAGACGGCTCACAGCGATATCGTGCTGGGTCTTTGGATGAACAATAACGCGCGATGGAGGGCGGTTTTTGAGCCGTACGTGGGGACACGCGGCACACAATGTATGGAATCACTCTGAATTGAGAAATACCACTCGCTTCCGAAAGGTGGTGCGATGGAAACCAAGCAATTTTGACCAGTGGACGCAGGGCGGGGACCACCAGGACAGATAGACTCCGGACCGTTGATTTTACGGTTTGATCGGACGGTAGGCAGGTGGGCTATGGGCGCAACAGAGACGAATGAACGCCGTACAATCTGTACAGATCGATGGCTCAAAATGCACCCGATATACATTTGATAAGCGCCTTTTGGGCTGGCGCCTGGTCTACCGCTTGGGTTACGTGGAGAAAAGGATAGGTGGGGCTAGGGCCGAAAGGGGCTAGGCCTTATACAATTTCAAATGCGGGTTTTCAGCCTTTTATAGTGTGATTTGGGAGTAAAAAATGGCAACGATAGGCAGAAAAAGGATTCTTTAGGCCAAAAGAGGGAGTCTGAAAGGGTTTTTAAAGGGGATTGCTTGTCAAAATTCAATAGGGGGCTGACATGATCAACATATCATATTTCAGAAAATCCTGAAAAAGGGATATTACACCTTTTCTCAGTTCATTTTTAAATCTCTCTCTCTATTCTCTCTCTCTCTCTCTCACTATTGAACAGTTAGAGTTTTCTTGGAGCATTACAAGTTTGGGTCAGGAAAGGAAAAGAAGGAAAAGTGGAATCAAAGATCAAGCAAGGAAGATGTTAGCATCCAAATGTTCAACGATCGAATACAGTATTTCAGGTTTACTTGGTAGAAATCCTTGCTCAAAATTCCATGTTTTAAAATAAATTCTCAAATAAATTTTGTTCATTGAATGTTGTCTAGGTCAAATGTTGCTCCCTCCACCCAATCATGGTCATCATCAATTTCAAGGTCATGTCATTCATTTAAGTATATACGATTGTAGGTCAATTAACATATCCTCATCTAGGTCATGGTCTTGGCATACTTTTATTTCGTCATCATAATTCCAATCATGTCATGAAAGAAAGGAAAATAATAGTCATTTTCACCATTGTCGCCATCATGGGAGTTAGCAAATTAGAAAATAAAGCCAAAGGAGCAACTAGAAGGGTCAACTCATCATTTCATAGTTTCAAATGCTTCCAAGACAATAAGTAAATGCTCCTAAACTCTCTTTCAAGTGAATTTCTTCGAGAAAGGGTGGATTCCCTCTTCTAGGGTTTTCAACTACATTTTTGGTTTCATTGTTGTTTTTCTTGCTTCGGTTGGAAAACCCCTAGTTTCATCACCTAATAACCTTTAAACATAACTCATACACCTTACCAAATCACTACATATCATTCATACCTCTCATTGCAACCATTTTCACTCAAACCCTAGTTCTCACAATGCTTTTGCAGAGAAGAAAAGGTTAACTCTGTGTTTTAACCTTTTTTCCCTCTTTCCCATACCAATTTCCAAAATTTTCACTTTCATTGTTTTTCTAACTCACCATCCTAGTTCCCCAATTTTTTAGGGATTTTCCCTAACTCTATTCCATCAAATTTTTTAAACAAACACCATGGGAAATGAGAAGAAAAAGTACAACAAAGGAGGGAAAGTTTCCTGGTTTAAGCCAAATCATACCCATGTCATCATTTTTAGAGTTTCATGATCATTTGCTAGGGTTTACATTGCACAGAGGGACAATCCTACTTCCAATTTAGTTTATATATTAATTAAAATGAATTTAACATAAGTGAAAGCGGTTTTTTTCAATCATAGACCAATGCATAAAAACCTCTATCATTTTATGTACAAATGTTATTATTTGAGAGAAATTCCCAAAATACAGTTTCTCTAGGTCATTTTCTGCACTTTTCGATAGGCTGTCTTCAAGTCAATTTGTCAAAGGTTTTGTAGTACTTGATGACTCCATTGTGTAGAAAAAATATTAATATTTCCATCCATACTTCTTGCATCACAAAATATTTTGGGAAGGGTTCCAAACTCACTCTCAAAGAGCACACTAAGCTTCTGCTAAGAGCACGCTACACTTCTGCAATTTTTAGTGATCATCTTCAAACATGGATTTTGAGCAAATGAGAAAGTATGTTTAACAATGGGAGGAGGTTCTTTTTCATAACATAAAAAAAATAAAAACCTCTCTCATTTTTTCAAAAACCGTTATGGTTAGAGATATATTGATTCATCTTTGAGCCCTATATATGCAAAAGCATTTTGGAAATTTTGGATTTTTGGGAAATTTTGACAATTTCACCCCTACAGAAGTGTCGCACAGTGATGTGATTCTATCCTTAGAGGGTTCAAATGATATTTTATATACATGATTGGATTTCTCTTGGAATTTTCATTCAAAATATTATCTTGGTTGTCCATGACACCTCCTAGTTTTGAAGAAAAACTCAAAAAACACCCTATTTTTCATGCTTCTGCCACTATTTTTCCCTGTATGTGGCACTTCTGGAGTAAGATTGGAAAAATGAAGTTTTGAAGGCCTTGCAAGAGGTATTTTTTTAGTTTTAAGATTGGGCTGGATAAAGGACATCCAGGGCTACCTTTCCCAATCTCCATACCAGAAGGAAGATGCCTAAAAGTTAGCTAAAAATTCCCTCCAAGTCGTGCCACACTTCTGCTAAAAAACACGATGCTTTTGTGTGCCACGTGATGCTTCTGTCTTGGATGCTTTCTGGATAAGTTTCAATGAAAAATGATAAAAAAATCAAGGTTACAACTATCCCAATAGTTTTTTTATGGATAAGAAAGACTTTTTATGCTCCTCATTGTTGAGGAATATTGTAATTACTCATGGAGACAAAGACCCCTAGTTATTATCTAAATTTGAGGGGATTGTTTCTAACTTCTCTAAATTCTAGGTAATGACTCATTAGGTGCATTTATGATTTATTTTGGATCAGGTTTCGACCCAATCAGGTTCCATCTTCTCTATTTCCTATATGTACTCTAACTCAAGTCATTTTAGAGGTCGGATGGTTGATGTTGCAATTGTGGAGCTTATGTACAATATTTTTTAGTGAAATCAAAGACATGTTTCAACTATAATTTTGGAACTCCAGTGGTATGATTATTAGCATTGTTTTTTCTCATTAACACCATATATTTGAATGTTTATGCTTCCATGAAATCACATGTATGCTTCTATATGATAAACCTTATTTGTCTAAGAACAAAATTATTGCTTTTTGTGCTCTGTTTTATAAGATTTTCATAAAAAATTTACCTCTTCGAATGAATGAACTCATGTAATATGCTCATTCTGACTCTCTCTATATTTTCAAGTGATCTTGATTTATGCAGGAACACAACAGAATAAACATATAACCATAAATACAAAGGTGCAGTGGAAAAATCACTTCATTTCATTAATATCAAAGAACTAAAATTTTCTTATAGAAAAAATGGAAATAAACTAGCTAGGGCGCTGGTAGCTATCTCTAAGAAGAGATGTGGTGGCTATAGGCCTCTAAACTGAGTTAAAATGAGGCTCGAGGGCCTATTTATTATTTAGAAACAATGGAAAATCCTAAATATCCAAAACCCTAACCCTAGGAGATGAAGCGCCAAAACTATGGGCTCCATTTGGGTAAATTGGTGTTTCAACTTCCCGGGGACGTAAATTTGGCATACGATCTCCGTTTGACACGAATCATACCTCGTTAGAAAGATCTATCCGAGGAATAAAAATTTTGAGTGAGAAAAATCGGTCCACAAACCCATGTTTCTCTCAATTTTCCCAAAAATTTCGTTTAAGGCCTCAAAACAGCTCCAAAAGTTCAGGACCCGAAAAACTGCTAAAAATAATAAGTTGTGCTGAAACTGAAAAAGTGAAAGAGACAATGGTGGGGCCCCAAGTGGAATAGGCAGGTGACCACCAATATCCACCTAGATCATTCCTCCCCTCTTAGGAATCAATGGTCCCCATTTCGTTAATTTCCTCCATGAGATGAGGAAACTTCTGCTGAACTTGGTCCCTAGTGAACCACTTTCCTTGGTGCAGGAGTTGGCCAGTTTTGACAACCCGATACAGTTCGATCTTCTATTGGCGAGTGTTCTTGATTTTCATGTCCATGATACAATATATGGTGGCCTTTTCCATTCAGTTTGGGTTTAACTCTATTGGTGTGAGTTGTTCTGCAATGTCAGAGGTGTCCAGTAGAGGTGGGATGTAAGGATGAAGGCGGTCCACATTGAATATTGGGTGAAGACCAAGGAATGGTGGAATACTGAGCTCAAAGGAATTTTTCCCTATAGCCTTGGTGATGGTGTATAGCCCATATCGGAGTGGGCGAAGCTTGCGGTGGGGTCCAGTGAAGCGCTCCTTCTGCAAATGTAGCCACACTTTGTCGCCCACCTGGAAGTTGTGTGGCACCTGATGTTGATCATGGTGTTGCTTGTACTTAGAATTAGCTCTGTCAAATATGTCATGAACCTGTTGGAGGATGTGTTGGATGCGCTCGATGAAGCTATTTTCTTTGTCAACTTCCGACTGGACATGAGCCGAATCGGCCTGAGTAGCCGCAAATGGCATGGCTATGTCAATGGGACATATTGGCTGGAATCCCAAGCCCACCTTAAAGGGGATGTGGCCGATTGAGTTGTGGAGAGCCCGATTATAACTGTGTTGTACATAAGGAAGGCTCTCATCCCATGTGCATGGATGCTTGGAATTGTACATGTGAAGAATGTGTACAATCATTCTGTTGACGACCTCTGTTTGGCCATCTGTTTGGGGATGGAAAGTTGTGGACTTGGTGAGCTTGGTGTCCAGAATTGACCAAAGGTTGGACCAAAATGTGATGAGGAGCATGCTATGCCAATATAATATGATAGACTGCGGGATCCCAAAGTGCACCCACACTCGTTCAAAGAAGAGTTTAGCAGTGGCTTCTGCTGTGATATTCTTCTTGTAGGCTGCCATAATGGCCATCTTCGAGAATCTGTCGACGATCACGAAAATACAATCATTTCCATGCTTATTAGAAGGTAGGCCCGACATGTAATCCATGGAGATGGATTCCCAAGGTCGACTAGGGGTAGGTAGTGGAGTATATAGGCCTTGCTTCTTGATGGTCAGTTTGGCAATGGCATAAGCAGTGCAGGATCTGATGTGCTTCCTGACATCCTTTCGAAGGTTCGGCCAATAGAAATAATTCTGTAGTACTGCTACTGTTTTCTCGACCCCGAAATGCCCAACGACTCGACTGTAGTGTGCTTCCAATATCATCTTCGTGCGCTTGCTTGAAGGAACACAAAGGTATCCCAGGTGACATAAAAGAGCATCTTGGAGGTGAAAATTTGGAACTTGCGTACCCCTAAGAGTGCCTTGTATGTGTGGTGGAATTCTAGGTCACTCTCGTAGAGAAGCGGCCAATCAAAAGTCTCATGCCCACAAGAGTTGAGAACGGTGGTGAGCACCATGATCAGTGGTTGGCTAAGACAGTCTGCAACATTATTGGTGCTACCCTTCTTGTACTTGATGTTCAAATGAAACTGTTGCAGATATGTGGACCACTTCTGATGGTGATCATTCTGCAACTTCCCTTGTGTCTATATGAACTGCAGGGACCAGTGGTTTGTGTGGATGATTGTTTCCTTCCCCAAAATGTAATGATTCCATTGTCGACAAGTTTGCACAATGGAGTACATTTCTATGTCATAAGTGGGGTACTTGTGAATTATGTCAGACAATGTCTCACTATGATATGCCACTGGATGTCCCTGTTGATTAAGAACCGACCTAATAGCATAGTTAGAGGCATCTTTCTTGATCTCAAATGGTTGTTGCAAGTCTGGTAATGTGAGTACTGGGGCAGAACAGAGGCAATTTTTCAATTCCGTAAACACCTTCTGTTGAGATTCCAACCAAAATAAATTTTCTCTCACTCCTCCCTTGATGACTTGACTCAAGGGCCAAGTGATATGAGAGAATCCCAACACGAACCTATGGTAGAAATTAGCAAGACCCAAAAAGCTGCGAAGCTCTGTTATAGTGGTTGGGGCTGGCCAATCCCGAATGACTTGGATCTTGGTTGGATCCACATGCACCCCCATTTCATTAATAATGTATCCCATATATTGAACCTGGGTCATGCCAAAAGTGCACTTCTCCAAATTGGCACACAAATTATGTTGCCGCAGTGTTTGGAGGAATTGTCGGATGTGGTGGAGGTGCTCTTCCCAAGTCTGGATGAAGATCATAATGTCATCCAAGTACACCACTACAAATGAGTTTGTGAGTGGCCGCAAGATGTCATCCATCAACCTCATGAAGGTTGCGGAGGCATTCTTCAACCTGAAAGGCATGACCAGCCATTCGAAAATGCCTTCCTTGGCTTTGAAGGCAGTCTTCCACACATCAGAGGGTTCAATTGGTACCTAGTGATACCTAGACTTCAAGTCGATGTTGCTGAAATATTTCGCCCCTTTGAGTTGGTCCAGAAGGTCATCAATTCATGGGATCAGGTACCTATTCTAGACAGTTATCTTTTTCAGCACCTGATAGTCAATACAGAGTCTCCACATCCCATCCTTCTTCTGTACCAACATGATCGGGCTCCCACAGGGCGATGAAATTGGTCGGATGTGACCTTTCTGCAGTAGCTCCTGAATTTGCCTCTTGATTTCATCGTTCTCTAGAACAGAGCACCGATAGATTGGTCCATTGGGTAGCGGTGCACCTGGGGTCAGATCAATCAGGTGCTTGACCTGACAATGCAGAGGAACCCCTGTGGGTGAGGTGAAGATGTCCTTGTACTACTCCAAAACCTTGTCCATTTGTTGTTTTCATGCAGAGGAGCCCTGTTTGGAGGTCGTGGCCATAGTCTTCTTCTTTCCCTAGGGGCAGATCATCAGGAAAACGAATTTCCTTTTTTGGGAAATGAGCTTACTGCATTGTTTTGCAGTAACCAAAGAGATAGCGGTAGGAGGTGGTACCTCTGGTATCCTGTACAACTTATTTCCCAAAGTAACAATAAAAGAATGAGGCTGAGACTCATACATAGCATGATGCTTCCACAAGTATGGTTGTCCTAATAATACACCAGAAACATAAATAGGAGCAACATCACATAATACCTCATCCATGAAGGACTTGATGCTATAGGGAAGGCGACACTGCTGGCTGACGTGGAGATCTCATCCTTGGTGAAGCCACCCGATGGTGTATGGATGTGGGTGAGCTGTGGTTAGCAAGCCCAACTGCTTCAATGTGTCTACTGAAATGAGGTTCTTTTGGATCCCATTGTCAATAATGAACTGTACCGGGGAGCCCTTTACTCACATGTGGGAGTGGAAGAGACGTTCCTCCTCCTCTGTATCTTCATGTTCCTCCTTTTGGATCTTCGCAGTGGCAATAGTGGCGTTGGGCTCCGCATCAATAATTTGTTTTCCTTTTTCATTCCCCTTGTCAGGTTCTGATTCCGAGTTGGAGCATGCATCTGACTCAGAAGCCCTCATCTCGGCCACTAGCGACTGCATGGCCTGACACTCACTTGTGTTGTGAGTGGAGCTCTTATGGAACTCACACCACTTTCCCATGTCCTTCTTTCGCTTTGCAGTGTTGTTATTTTCTTATGGCTTCAACAGGTTGTCTTGAGCCACCATGCCTTGGCTCTATCCTTTGTTCTGTGGTTTGGGAGCACCTTTCCCTTGCTTTTGATTCATAGATCCAAAGTCTCGCTTCTTTTGTTTGAATTTCTGCTCAATCTTGGCAGCATACCAGTATGCCATACCAAGCGAGGAGATGTCGAGGAACTATATTTCCTCTTGAATGTATCTGTGCAGAAAACTACGATACTTTAGCACCAGATGTTTCTCTAAATCTTTGATACCCAACTTTATGCGTAGGGTATGGAAAAGATTCGTTAGCTCATGCACATCTTGATCCCTTTGTTGTCACAACGTGGTCCATTGTATGTACTTGTCCTCATAGCTCCCCACAGAATAGTACTATTCCTTAATGGCGTCTCGGAAAGAATTCCAAGTTGGTATGACCGAGAATAGAGAGGGTTTTGTCTAGTCCTTGTTCTCACAGTAGGTTTCCCACCAGTCCTTGACATGGGGGGTAGCTTTGAGGAGTGCAAAAATAATCTTCTCCCGGTCGGTAAAGTCATGAACCGAGAAATATCCTTCTAATAGATTCAACCATCTATCTACGACATCTGCATCTATTTGAACCTTAAATATGGGAATGTCAAAATTTACTTGTACCTTAAAAGGAGTCTCACCTCTAGAGTGGCTGCTGGATGCAGATGCACCGCTAGTGGGCAGCTGTTGAAGGATCTCGACAAAGTTGTCCATCATCACGTTCCTTTGTCTTTCGAGGGCCTCCTCAAGCAATATTTCGATAGGATCTCCTGCTCCCTCATCTTCATTTTTGTCCCCCATGGGCATCTATCAGGGTTTGCGAGGCTGATCTTGCAAAGGTTCAACCAGATCGAGCCCTAACTCCTTATACCCTGACCTCGTTGGGGACATGCAAAGAAGGATCGAGAAAAAGCAGACTGCTTTGATACCACTGATTTGGATTTATGCATGAATGAAAAAGAATAAACATATAACCATAAATACAAAGATGTAGTGGAAAAGTCACTTCATTTCATTAATATCAAAGAACTGAAATGTTCTTACAGACAGAATGGAAATAAACTAGCTAAGGCGCAGGTAGCTATCTCTGAGAAGAGATGTGGTGGCTACAGGCCTCTGAACTGAGTTAAAATGAGGCTCGAGGGCCTATTTATTATTTAGAAACAATGGAAAACCCTAAACATCCAAAACCCTAACCCTAGGAGATGAAGCACCAAAACTATGGGCCCCATTTGGGTAAATTGGTGTTTCAATTTCCCGGGGATGTAACTTTGGCATACGATCTCCGTTTGATGCGAATCATACCTCGTTAGAAAGATCTATCCGAGGACTACAAATTTTGAGTTAGAAACATTGGTCCATGGACCGATGTTGCTCCTGGTTTTCCCAAAAATGCCGTTTAGGGCCTCAAAACAGCTCCAGAAGTTTAGGACCCGAAAAACTACTAAAAATAGTAAGTTGTGTCAAAACTAAAAAACTGAAAGAGGCAATGGTGGGGCTCCAAGTGGAATAGGCAGGTGACCACCAATATCCACTTGGATCGTCAAGCCCTATACCACAATGAAAATATAAGAATGTTTTTAAGTATACCTACCTGACCTCATATTCATCTCTGCAGTTGTTCATTTGAAATCAGGCCTAAAACCTAGTCCTAGTTCTTAGACTAACATTCCTATCCTGCAAAATTTGAAACAAAACCCTAATTCACTGAGCTTATATCTAGCCTAAGATAATTTCCTTTCCAGTCACATCATTGACTATGAAATTAACATTGAGAGAGCCCTCTCGGTTTTGGTAGGGTTAGCTACAAAATCTAAATATTGGTTTGAGGTTACCTCCTTCAGTCTCCTTTCTCAGCCTTGGGAAATGGGGGGAGTGATAACAGAAGAGAAGGATCTAGCAACTACAACGGGTTTAATTGAAGGTATTTATTTGCATGTGTTATTTCATTTCTACATTTTTCATGAATGGAATTTCATGTGTGTTCTTGATTCTTTTTATGTCATTAGTATTGGTTTTTCTAGGTGTGACAGTGTTCTTGAGGCTTGCCTTGCCATTTCTGGATTGCCATGGTGTTATGGGGTTCTCATGTTTTGGTTGAGTTGGATTTTCAAATGGATTTGAAACTGAGTGAGGTGGATCTATGAATGAAAGAACACATGGCCTAATGATCCATGAACCATATTTTTTATTGCGGTAAATCCACTAGGCTAGTAATCCCTGAATTGGAATATGGGTTGTAGAAAAGTGAGCTATTGTGTGTCTCGGTGGGCCTAGGAATACTCGACTGGTGAATGTTGGGATATAAAATAAATCCTATATTTGGTTGCCCTTTATTAGGCCTAGGAATGCTGAGATGGGATACGCGGTAAATCCTGAAGGGTGGAGTCTCGATTAGGTCTTAGTGATCTAGTGTGGATTTCAATAAACCCTAGAGACTAGGAGATGGGAAAATTCCTCAGAGTGTAGGTGGAGAAATCAGGTGGAATCCATGATTTTTTTTTCCTACTGATCTGGTGGAGATCATGTTAAAGCCTAGTATTACATGTTTATTATTTGGCATAGTGATCTAGTTCGGATTTCTATAGAGTTGATTTTATTGATGATGGTGATGTGGTTTAGCCTCAAGAAGTCCTGGTTAGTTATTTTGGTTTGATTCCCACATTCATGCTTGGAATATGGCCTTGGGGTCATTGGCTGAAGACAAATTCAGTTAATCCATCTATGGTCTGGTGGAACATGGAAGTCCCAAACCCGTTTGGTGTTTGCATACATTAATAAGAGGTTATTTTTCCTTGTTCTTTCATGACTAATGTATTGGTTTGTATGTTTATTGTATGGTTGTTTCATCCTTGATATTGATGTTTCTATTATGCTATTTATGATCATGTAGTATGATAGTGAGTGTGTATGGATATAATTTTTTGACTTATAATTTAATGAATAATGAATATATGACCTAATAGATGATAATGCATCTAATATGATAAGAGAAAAATGCTTCATAACAAATCTCATATAAGTATGAAATCCCTATGCTCAGATCTGTTGTTTAAACCTGTAGATTACACATTCATGACATGTTTGATGAAATACATATCATAGTTATTCGGGGTCAATTCAAGTCCTTGTTCAAGTGATTGCATTTATGTTATTATTCCATTATTATATTTTAGTTCTGGAAGTGTCATGGGAATCTAGGAAATGACCTGAGCCTTGGGCTTGATAATGTGGCACTGAAATCGGGGTTGTAGGCTCAGAACTACCTATGAAATTCCCCAGTTGCACGGATTCCCATTCTATGTGAGAGACTAGAGGGTTTCAGCCACACTCTTTCCCATATCAAGGGATCGACTGGATGATTGTTGCACAAAAATCTTAGTTTGTCTCAACGGCTATTCACCAGGAAGGTTTGAATGGACATTGGGTGTCCTATAGAAGGTGCAGAAGATATGTGTAGTTGTGTGGTGAGGGCTCCACTTCCTTAAGGTGACCTATGAGGTTGAATTAGATCATAGTAGCCTCTCATTGCATTTTTATCCCAATGGACTGGGTAGATTGGGTAAATGTGGGAAGAGGGTGTTACAATGTGGTATCAGAGCATGGTTCACCCCTCATACTAGATGGGTGGTATGTTGGTCATGCATTCATGTTGGTTTCATATGTGTTCCTTACACTTGTTGCATCCACAGGGTGTTGGTCATGGTTGCAATGATGTCCTTAAGGGAGAGTTGATGTTGTTGTTAAATGCATTATCATGAGTATATAGTTGGTTACGCATGGTCCATTCGTGATTAGTGCTTACATGTTGCCAAGTAAACATTGACATGGTTGTTGTTGTCATGCATGAGATCATGATATCTAATTGATATGGTCATTCATTAATGACTAGACTATGGATGTAATGATGTTTAGATGTTGTTTTATCTATATGCTACACATTTACATGTTGTTATGATTACGCTTATACATGTAGTACATAGATTGATTGATATTGCAGGAGATATTGTACTCGAATGATGTGAAGGTAATTTGGTTTGCTTATTATTTAATTTAGCTAAAATAGTATGCCTTGTAGGAAGAAATCAAGATGACTAGAAAAATGGTAGACTACAAAGACTTTCCTTATGGATGGCATGAGAAACGTGGTTTGGGGAACACTTCTTACTTGTAAGACACATTATGAACCTTGAAGGCATAAATAAGGAGTTTAAGGAGTTTTAAAGAAGATAATGATAAAGTCATACAAGAACTGGAGAAAGAAGTAGAGGCTAATGTAGTAATACTTCAGAGTTTTTCAGGATTGCAGCGATAGGGACCACTTTGGATCAACCGTGGCCAAGACGACAGAACTAATGGGGCATATTGTAGTATATCTCATAGTGGGAAAATGTAGGACAAAGATTATATGGTTAGATATGGCAGACTATTGGATATTATGGATAGGAGAACATATGATGGAATAAGGTATTATTCTAGTTTTCGCTTTGATAGGAATTATCATCGTTATTGTTAACATTGTTACAGGAGGAGTGATAGGGGATAATTTCTAGATGATTTTAAGAAAGAAAAGACACTTTATTTGATGGGGACTTGAAGACATCGGAATATGAAGAGGCTTGGATACTTGGAATGAAGAAGTTCTTTGAGTTGCATAATTACACGGATAATATGAATGTGAGAGTAACTATCTCTAGCCTGAAAGGTAAAGAAAATATATGGTGGGAAGATGTGAAGCAGGTCAGAGAAATCATGATAAAGGACTTGATTTGGCATGAGTTCAAGAGGATTTTCAGGAAGAAGTACTTTTTAGAGAGGTACTATGACAATACATCTAGGGAATTATATGAGCTTAAAATGGGATCGATGATATATGAATAGTATACAACTAAGTTGCTAGAGCTATTGAGGTATGTACCATGTATTAAAGATGAAAAGAAAAAATTTCAAAGATTTTCTAGTGTCTTGTGATTAGTATTCGAGATCGGATTGTGTATGATGAGCCTTAGTCACTTGAGGAAGTTATTGGGAAAATGAAGCAATTTTACGAGTATTCAAAGCATAAGAATTAATCTCAAAGGTTAATGTCAGTGGAAAAGAACAACACCTTTGAATTTAGAAGAGAAAGAGAACGTTGCACCATACAAGAAGTTCAATGAAGCCATACAATGACATGGGTCACAACAGCAACATAGAGGTGATGGTACAGGACAATTGGAGTGTTGGACATGTGTCAAAGAACATATTAAGAGAGATTGTCTACAAAATAAGGGTGGTAGGCCTTATATCTATAGTGCACATCATACACATGCTATTGGGGATGTTAAACAAATAATTCCTCATATCCATGCAGCACTTGATAACAGGCATACATACCATCAGGCATCTATCATTGAGATGGAATGTAATCGTTTTGATCAAGTTGTTTCTATTTTTATTGACATTGCATGTTATTATAGTTATGTTAACCCTAAATTGGTGGATAAGTGTGGTTTGAATAAATAAGTGCATGAACAATCTTAGCTAGTGCAGTTTCCTATAGGTACAAAGAATCCAGTTCATCATTGGGTAAAAGTTTTTGCATTTGAGTTGAATAGCATGTCTACATAAACACATTTGAATGTATTTTTGTTGGGTTATTACAGCATGATTTTTGGTATGGACTAGTTGTATCTTCATAGTAACGAGTTTTATTGTTATGAAAAAGCCATTGATTGCTTGGATGAAAATGGAGAGGAAAGAATCTTACAGGGTAAGAATAAAGCAACATCATTTAGGACGGTGGAAACTATGTAGGTGAAGCACAGTCACAGAAAAGGGTGTGTTTTATTTGGAGTGCATATTTCTACTGAAAAAGGTAAGGAAGTTGAGGATGTAGATGTTTTATGTAGGTACCCAGTTCTACAACAGTTTCAGGATGTGTTTCTCGTAGATATTTTAAATTTTCCACCTCATAGAAAAGTATACTTTTCTGTTAAGATGGTACCAGAAGCAACACCGACATCAAAGGCACCTCATAGGATTAGCACACCCCTGCTGGTAGAGTTAAATTTTCAATTGAAGGAAATTATTGATAAGCGATACATTAGGCCAACTGTATCACCTTGGGGTGCACCAATATTTTTTGTCAAGAAGAAGAATGGCACTCTCAGGTTATGCATTAATTACAAGAAGTTGAAGAAGGTGATCATCAAGAACAAGTATCCATTGTCGAGGGTTCACGACTTGTTTGATTAGTTAAAGGGAGAAACAATGTTTTCAAATATTGATATGGGATCCGGATATCATCAGGTACTCATTAAGGAAGAGGAAATTTACAGTACATCTTTTCAGACCATGTATGGGCGTTATGAATTTGTTGTAGTTGCATCTATTTTGAATAATGCTCCAAATAATTTTATGTTCTTGATTAATAGTGTGTTGCATCCTTATCTAGACAATATTGTTATTGTATTCATTGATTACATCTTAATATATTCTAAGAATGAGGAAGAGCATGCCAAACATTTAGCAGTAGTATTGAGATTGTTGAAAGAGAATAATTTGTATGCTAATATCAGTAAATTTTGTTTCTTTTAGATAAATTTACATTACTTGGGGCATGTGGTATCTAAGGAAGGCATAGCAGTGGATCAAGAGAAGGTAAGAGATATCATGGAGTAGGCAGACCCTAGAAATGTGGATGAGGTAAGATCATTCATGGGGCTAGCAGGCTACTATAGGAGGTTGATAAGGAAATTCTCACATATTTCTTATACTATTAAATAATTGCAAAGGAAAGGTAAGAAGTTTGAATGGGTAGTGTAATGTGCAACCAATTTTTATAAATTAAAGAATTTGTTGACACATTGTCTAGTGTTAAAGATCGTAGATCTGGACAAGGATTTTTTAGTATGTGTGGATTCTTGCAAGAGAGGGATTGTTGGATTCCTTTTTCCGAAAGGACAGGTCGTGTGTTATGAGTCACAGAAACTAAATGAGCATGATTAGAATCATCCCACACATGATATTCAACTAGAAATGATCATCCACGCATTGAATATGTGGAAGCGGTATCTTCTTTGCATGAGATTTGTACTAATGAGAGATCACAGTGGATTGAGGTATCTATTTGAACAACCAAGTTTGAATTCGAGACAAGATATATATGTTTCCATGCTTAGTGAGTTCGACTTTGACATCAAGTATATTAAAGGTAAATAGAACTAGGTTGCAGATGTTACTAGCATGCGGATATAGGTGAATCATATAAGAGCTGTGAGTTCCTAAGGGACATATGTACAAGATGGGCTATTATAGGGAGGTCAGCAAGATGTCATCTATATGGAGCTTAGAAAAAAGTTACAATAGAGTACAGGTAAATGTAGTGGTACATGTTCAAGTACACGTATAGTTAGAGGTGCAAATACAGGTGCAAAAGATGTGGAATATTGCCTTACAACATATGGATTCGTCAAGTTTAGATATAGGATATATGTGCCAGATTATAGTGAGCTCAAAAAAGTGTTATTTAGAGAGTTTCATGAGAAATAATATTAAGTTCACCTAGGCTATCAGAAGACATTGACAATAGTAAATAATTTTTATTATTGGTTGAATATGAAGAAGGATGTGGCAAAATTTGTGGTTAGATGTTTTGATTGTCAGGAAGTAAAGGTAGAGTGTAGGAATATAGGTAGAATACCATAGAAAATTGTGATTCGAGAGTGGAAATGGGAGGTCATTTCCATGGATTTCATAAAAGGTTCTCCCAGTATATCCAAAAAACATGATTCCATCATGTTTTTTGTGGATAGGTTGATGAAGGTAGCACACTTCATTCTAGTGAAGAATAAGTATTCAACTAGTGATGTGGAACATGTGTTCATCAAGGATGTGGTCATATTGCATTGTGTTCCAAAGAATATTGTGTTAGAGAGATATGAAAATTTCACTTCCAAGATTTGGAAGGTGTTGTTGGGAGGTTTATGTATAGATTTGGCCTTTATCACAACTTATCATCCGAAAAAAAAATGGAGAAACAGAGAGGGTCAATAGGATATTAGATGGCACGTTGAGGATATATGTGATTCATTAGCGGAGGATACTGGAGGACTACATTCCAATAGTAGATTTCGTGTAAATCTATGGGTACCAGGAGTCCCTGAGGATGAGTGTGTTTGAGGCATTGTATGTGCAGAGTTCCAATACTCTCATTAGTTGGAGTGATATGGTAAAACGGTATTGAAAGGGCCATACATGTTGGAAGAGATGGAGCAGGAAATGAAGGTAATAAAGAGGAATAAAAAATAGCCATAGGATAGACAGAAACATTATGCAGATCATAACATATTGTTTTAGTTTCAGCTTGGGGAAATTTTTTACTTGTGCATCAAGCCTAAGAAGAGCTCCTTGTGGATTGGATCATGTGCTAAGCTGGAACCTCAGTTTTGTGGGTCCTTCAATATTATTGAAAGGATTGGTCCAATAGCCTATCAATTTCCACTACCTCGTAAAGTGAAATTCCATGATGTTTTCCACGTATAATTTCTTAAGAAGTATGTTAAAGATTTTGATCATGTGATTGAATTATTTGTATGGTACATGAAGGAAAAAGACGAATTCCAGTCGAAACATGAGTGTATATTGCAGAAAAATATGTTGATGCTCTAGAACAGAGAAATCGAGCGGGTTAAAGTGCAGTTGAAGCACTTTGGGCCCGATGGAGCTATGTGGGAGATGGAGGATGAGATGCAGATGATATATCCTTCATTATTTATTGGTTGAGCCAAAGAATTTTTTGTATGATGTTTGGGTATATGTTTGGCGTATGTTTTGGTGTGATGGTATATGTAAATATGTATATGGATGTAAATACCAACATGATCTATGTTATAAAGATCCAATAAGAATTATGGGTGTTATTTCATTATAGTTGTCATGTTTTATGTTCTCATGTTGGTTTTCTTCTTAGTAGGTTGATAATTATAAAAATTTCATCGAGCTAAGTTATAATGTTCCATGGGAAGTATGTTTTCTTTTCAGCAGTTATGTTGAGTTATATGTGTGGTTGGACACTGAGGAAGGTGTTCCCACAAAGGGGATGGTTTTGTAACATCCCTGGTGAAAATTCTGTATAAATAAAGTTAATAAAGAAAAAATAATAACCATGATTATGGTATAATTATTCCAAGTTGAATGTTCGGAAACCATCCTAGTGTTGTTGTTTATTTGGTTTATTATGGCCAAGGAAAATGGAAAATAATTTTGAAAGGAAAAGTTGCATTACTTGGCATTTTATTTATGAAAGTAATGGAAATTAGGAGAAAAGGAAGGTGAAAGGTCACATGTTACATGTGAGGAGGAAAATGAACGAAAATAATGGAAAATGAAAAAAATAGAGGCGTAATTAATAAAAAGGATTTTGAGGATCAGTTGGTACCTGCCATAAATTCAGTTTTAGATCTCTCTCTCTATTGTCTCTCTCTCTTTCTCACTCTTGTACACTTAAATTTTTCTTGGAGAATTTTATCTTTCGATCAAGAAAGGAAAAGAAGGCAAAGAGGAGGAAAATATTAAGTAAGGAAGAGAAGGATCTAACAGATACAATGGGTTTACTTGCTGGTATTGATTTTCATGTGTGATTTCCTCGCTATATTTGGCATGAATGGTGTTGCATGTGTGTTATTGGTTCTCTTGTTATCATTGGCATGGTCATTTCTAAGTGTGATAGTGTTCTTCATCCTTTCCTTCCCATTTCCAGATAGCCATGGTGTGATGGGGTTCTCATGTTTTGTTTGAGTTTGATTACTAGATGGATTTGAAACTAAGTGAGGTGGATATATGAATGAAATAACACATGGCCTAGTGATCCCTGAATTGGACTATGGATTTCGGTAAATCTACTTCCCTAGTAACCCTTGAATCGTACTATGGGTTGCGGTAAAGTCAGGCATTGTGTGCCTTGGTGGGCCTAGGAATCCTCGACTGGTGAATGGTGGGATATACTGTAAATCATAATAGTTGTTACCCTTAATCAAGCCTAAGAATCCTCGTATGGGATATATAGTAAAGCTTGGAGTGTGGAATCTCAGTTAGGGCCTAGTGATATGGTGTGGATTGCAGGAAAGCTTAGAGACTAGGAGACATAAAAAATACTCACGGTGTAGGTGGAGAAATATGGTGGAATCTATGCTTGTTTTGGGCTAGTGATCTATTGGAGATAGTGGTAAAGTTTGGCATTACATATTTATTGTTTGGCCTAATAATCCGGTGAGGATTGCGTTAAAGTCAGTTTCTATTGATGAGGGTGAGGCGGTTTAGACACAAGAGGCCCTGGTTGGTTGTTTCGGTTCCATTCCCACATTCATGATTGGAGTATGGCATAGGGGTGATTGGATGAAGATAGATTCAGTCCATCTAATCTATGGTCAGGTGGAACATGGAAGTCCCAAACCCAGGGCGCCTTTTCATACATTAATAAGAGGTTATTTTACCTTATTATTTCATTAGTAATATATCGGTTTGTATGTGCTTTCTATGGTTGTTGTATCCTTGGTATTTCTATTGCTATTATGCTAGTTATGAGCATGTAATATGATAGTGAGGATGTATGGATATCATCATATTTTGACTTACAATTGAATAAATCATGAATAAATGACCTAATAGATGATAATCCATCTAATGTGATAAGGTAACAATGCTTCATAGTGAATCTCATATAAGTATGAGACACCTATGATCATATTTTTTGTTTAAACTTGTAGATTACACATTTGTGATATTTTTGACGAAATTCATGTCATGGTTAGTAGGGGTTCAGTGAATTCATTGTTCAAGTGATTGAATTTATATCTTTATTCCACTATTATCTTTCAGTTCTAGAAGTTTCATGGAAATCTAGGAAGTGGCTCGAGCCCTAGGCCTAAAAACGTGGCACCAAAATTAGGTTCGTAGCCTCAGAACTACTTGGAAAAGTCCCCAGTGGCACACATGCCCATGTTATGTGAGTGAATGAAGGGTTCAAGTTGAACTCTTTCCCATATCAAGAGAGAGACAGGGGGATTGATGCATAAAAGGATTATTTTGTCTTAGGTTCTAGCAAAATGGAAGGTTTGGATGGCTCCTAGGTGTCATTTAGTAGGTGTAGAAGGGCTATGTAGTTTTGTGGTGTCAGTTGCACTTTCTTAAGGTGACCTACGAGGTTCAATTTGATCATAGTAGCCTCTCATCACATGTTTACCTTAGTAGAGCAGATAGCTTAGGTAAATGTGGGAAGAGGATTTTACATTATCTTACATTATTGTGCCAACCACATTGCCTTGTAACTGAACACACATGTCAACCACATGTTCCAAATATAAATACATCATATATATTAATTTGAAATAAACCTTTACCAAGTATAAAAACCATGTCAGAATAAACAGTAAACTCACATTCATCAGTCATAATACATATTTATATAACTATCACCTACTTACACTCAAGTACATATCAGATGTTCTCATCACATATGTGTTAGTGCAACCATCTCAGACAAGATCATTCCTTCATGGAATCTTATAGATAAAACTCATATCATGCAACTAATCAAAAATTTAAACAAAATATAGATGACATAATATACACAAAACACTCAAACACCAAATATATGACATACTCAAATATTCAAGCAACAAGTAGACGACATAAGAAAAATCATACCAAATAACCGACATAATCAATCTCATACCTCAATGTATCTTAGGGGAGGTTATCTTGTCTGCACAATCAATATATATTTGAACGATATAACTTATGAACATATCAACTCAACATAAATAAGGTAATTAAATCCAAAATGATAACTATCTAACATGTTCACATAAAAAACTCGTAAACATGTCATTCATGCAAAACTATCACATCTGCACAATCAGTCTAGATTATTATGACACAATATCACAAGCGTATCGACTCATACCTGAATGTCATAACCCTAACATCCACATAGGCCAATCCAAATTAGGATGATACATATAACATCAATATCCTAAGTTTAATGACCATAACCATAATTCATACAACCAAATTCATATAAAAACAAGTTACTGCCATTCATGACTAGCCGATGCACGTGCATATGGCCACACTGATCAACTAGAACCTAGAATACATATAAAAAAAATATAATGCTAGGAATGTAAATAGCCATTATTCTTATAACAATAATTAACTAACGCACCTGCATACCCAACATAAAAACTTTTTTGACAATCTACTCTTACTCTAAAGTCTAGTGTTGTAATATCACTCTTATGATATGCATCTCTTTCTCTATCTCATCCGACACATAAACATAATAATGTACCAATAGAATCATAAAGACATAATATTCATATCAAAACCTCATAGCTGACAACCTTAACCATGAAAATGAATGCATAATAACATGAGTTCAATCCATCTAGTCCAAGTGTTGAACCATTCTCTGATACCATCCTGTAACTGCCTCCTCCCATATTTACCAACTTTCATTGGGTTTCTCTGGGTAAAAGTGAGCTAAGGGTCACTATGATAACACTTAAACTCCTATATAACCTTAAGGAAATGGAGTTGACAACTTAAGACCTTAATGACTTCCTTGAGGTGGTACAGGACCTCCAAGAGTAGCCCAACCCCTCCCGGTGTCCAACCCCTCACATAACTCACGTTTTCCCTAACCTAGAGCCCCAGTCACTCCCTTGCCAGGGCCTCCATGCAAATATGGGTTCCCCATCAGTCCCATAAGCCTTCATCCATGGAATTTTCTACTCAGTTCTATGCTAATGACTCTGATTTTTGTTCCACATTTTAGGGGCCAAGACTCAGGTCTCTACCTAGAACAACGTTAAAATTACAAATAAGGTAAATTACATTGAAATTATTTTAAACCAAAATCTAAAACCAGGACTTGACCTGACCATCCCCAACCATGACAGACATTATGTCAAACACTTGGTAGATATGCATCCTATAGGTCATGAATGTAATTCTGAACATGAGGGATTGAAAAAATTATTTGAAGTTAAATAATATAGGTAAATAACTTCTCACATTAGTTTTCATAACACCAAGTAGGTCTTGCATTCATTACTCATTCAGTTACAAGAAAAATCATGAAAAGGTCCATGACGAAGAGGTATCCTAAAACGATTCTTATAACCAACATATAACTATATATCTAAAAAATAAAACAAGCATTAAAGCCACATAATAACAAATACAATTACTTTTCAAAAGAAAGAGAAACTTAGCTTTTATTAAACATAGAAAATTATCCACTAGGTTTAGGACTTCCATGTTCCACCAAAATATAGATTGGCTAAACCAATTGTTTGTTTCATCCAATCACCCCTACGGCATATTCCAAGAATGAATGTGGGATCTCATGGGATAAACCAAACGAAACAAAATCAAGGGACTATATAGGTTAAACTACCTCCACCCTCACCATACCATGATATCACCTAAAATCATGTCGATATCACAAAACCAAACAGACCTTGGATGCCTCAGAATTCCTTCACCATCCTGAGGGAATTTTCCTGTCTCCACCCTTAGGCTTTACCATATATCCCACCATTACTAGTCAAGTGATTTGGGAATTTTTTCTGAGACCACCTCACATCAGAGTCTGAAACCATCCAAAAATCCAAAGCACAAAAATGAGAAAATCCCACCACACCATGGCTATAAGGAAATGACAAGGCTAGGCTAAAATCCATTGTTGAAACCTAGAAAAATCCATGCCAAAGAAAAAAAAAGAACCAAATACCGACATGTTCATACCATGCATGTCAAAACCATTTAGGAGATCATACATGAAACTTGTTACCTGCAATTATTCTCACTTAAGCTGCTTGATCCTTGCCTTGATTTTATTTTCTTGTCCTTCTTTGTTTTTCCTTTTCTTTTGTTGTTTTTCCTATCATTTCCTCTCTTTTCCTTTCCTTGCTTTATTTCTTTATCCTCTTAGCACTTTCCGCTCTCTGAGACTAATTCTAAAACTAAATTGAAAAAATGCATACGAACTAATGCTCTGAGGTCCTTTTATTAATTATGCCTTTAATTTCTTCAATTTTCCATTATTTTCCTTCATTTTCCTCCTCACATGCATTGTGTGACCTTTCACCTTCATTTTGACTAATTTCATTTATTTGCATAAATCAATGCCAAAAATACTCTTTTGCCTTTACAAATCTTTAGCAATTGTCTTTTCCAATTTCCCCTTGGCCATAAAATGCAACACATGATTCCCTCTATGATATTTTTCCCAAAATTAAGTTTCTAATAATTGTCCCTTACACTTGGTCTTATTTTTCCTTTATTAACTTTGTTACATGAAATTTAAATCTGGGGTTTTTACGTTGTTTTTTACCTCTCCTAATGGAAACATAACTCACACTGATATTTGTAATTTGTCCAACTGAATACATGCTCCCATTATTATGTATTTTAGTTTTCATGGTGATTATTCTATTCTTGCAATTCACTTTGTCAAGATGAAATGGATTGGTGTACTACAAGTCCGCACTACTCCATTTACTAAGTAAATAAATGAGAAAACACACCTAACCTCTATCTAAGGTACTAAAATTTCTCGTCATTTGGTAAATATATATGTAACCTTCTCTTTGGAGGAAATATATTTTGATTTGAAATTTCAATCAACAACATATTCTCTGAGAAAATTATGCTTGATGCTATGTGATTTTCCATATAGTTCTTAATAGGATTCTTATAGATATTAATGGAACTAGTGTTAACACACATAATTGGTACATGTTGATTATAATCTACATAGATATAATTGAAATTTTTATTCATCCATAGAACCTAGGTGAAACATGATGACACGAAAATGTACTCTAGTTCAATTATGGACATGGAAATGGAAGTTTTGTTGAGCTAGGAGACTAGAAAACTTCCTAGAAAGAATGTTCCTCCACTAGTGCTTTTCCTATAATCAACACTACTATCCCAATCTACATCTAAGCTTGGAAGGTGAATTTTGTTCCTATTGAATACCATACAACAAAAATTGTGGTCCCTTGCAAGTAACTAAATATAATCTCCATTGCATTCACATGAGTTTCATTAATATTTGACTAAAATTTTCCCACTAATTTAACTACTTTCACAATGTTTGGTCTTGAGGTTATTAGATAACATAAACTACCAATCATAGATCTATAAATTGTCTAGTCTACCTCTAGATATTCATCATGATTTCTATGTTTACAACCTATTACCATGGATATGGTCATTGGTGAACAACTCTCCATGGAATATTTCTTAGACAATTTTTTAAGATCTTTTGTTTAAGAAATTTAAATAAAATTTTCTTGTTGATGAACTTGCAAGCTAAGGATAAATAACAATTCCCCCATCATATACATTTCAAATTCCTTCTACATATCAAGTATAAATATTTGACTCATTAAATCAACATCACTACCAAATGCTATATCATCTACATAAGCAAAAGATAATTAGGATATTAGCATTATCATAATTTATATAAATATTATTGCTTGTTTTTCGCTTTTTATATCCTTGTTGTGTAGAAATTATGATGTATATTTGCAACTGGTCATGAAATTTTACTAAAAATCACAAGACACAAACCTATATTACTCTGCAGAATTCAATTTACAATTTAGAACACAAATCACAAACATGCAATGAGAAATAACACATGCACATCATATTTTTCCAGGGGAAATAAATCTACTAAAAACTATTTTTTCTGCTTGCATTAATCTAAGTAATAGAGATGTATTACGATTTATTTTCTCAAATGAGCATAATCGGTAGGTGAATAACCTATTTGTCCTCTCATTAGGAACCTTCGACCTTAAATTAGTAAAAAATTTCCTCTTCTTTATTGCCTATTTCATTTTTCAATTCCATGAAAAATTACACCCCTATTATTTAGGAGATTCCTCCAAAATGATTGCACACTTCCAAAGGTTGGTCATCTAACTACATGCAACACCTATACACTCAAGACTAGTATAAAATTGATGTTAGACTGCCTTGGGATCTCCACCACAGTTGGTGAATTCGAATTCTCTACTTGCACTGGATATTTTAGGCTAATGAATTAGTTAATTGGACGATCATTGAGTTTGAATGAAGTCTCTCTACATAACTAACCTTCCACTAGTTCCTCCAACAATTAGAACTAGTTCAACTAAAAACAACTTGAAATAGCTGACCTTGATTGCTAGAAATTAGAAATCACACATTTTAAACTCAACTCTAACTCCTCCAACTCGAATTTATTGAGCTAACTGAGTGACAATATCCATGCCACCTTAGTTAAATGCATCCAACATGTCTGCTAATGTGGAAATTAGAATTTTCTCAATTTAATCAAGGGAAAATAAAATTGAGAATTTATTAGTGAATTTTTAAACACTCCATCTTAGAAATAAATATATTATCAACCAAACCTATCCTACACTTGTGGAACTCAATCTTACCTCTTGAAAAATCCATTGTTAAAATTTCAGCATCTTCTTTCACAGTTGGAATTATTGTAGCGACATTATCCACCTCTATATACAATCGCGTAAATGGTCATATCAAATATCTATATGCTTTGGTAGATAATGAAAATGATAGGATTCTGAGAGAGATTGAGGTAAATATGATTATCACAATAGATCATATTTCTATCCTTCATCTGATCAAATAGTCGCAGAAGTATCTTTCTCATCCAGATTGACACACATGTTTCTTGACTTGAAACCATGAATTCTTTTTATGCCAAGTTTATTTCCATGGATCATGGCTTCATATTATACCAAGAAAATATTACAAACCCAACACTGCAAATTCCACCTGATATACCATTTTGGAGTGATGGACTCCCCACCCTATATGCATCTATGAAGCCACACAACTTCACTCCCTCTATTTGTTTATACCATAGTCCAAACTGGGTAGTGCCTCTGAGGTACCATAAAACATGCTTAGTTTCCTTCTCGAATAATTTTTTTACCATAACCATAGCATGGCTCAGTTGATTGGCTGCATAACACATAACTGGTTGTGTGTTTGCAAGATACATCAATAAACCCACTAATTTTTGATAAATTGTAGCACCCACTTCTTCACCTAAAGTGGCATCCTCCTTATTCTAGTTGGTCGCTAAAGGTGTCTCCATGGTTTTACATCTCTCCATGCAGAATATCAATAGTATCTAATTTTCATACTTACCTTGAGAGACAAACAATAACCCATCACCTTTCCATACAGCCAAACTGAGGTAGTAGTGCATGAGACCCATGTCCTTCATTTCAAATTACCTTACAATGTCCTCCGTTGAAATAAAATAATCAGCATATAATACAATAATAATAAATTTAACTTCTACCAAGATATGATAGAGGTTTGCATCCACTTCACTTTTGGTGAAGCCCAAACCAATGAGATAGTTCTTGTTTAAGACCGTACAATGCTCGCTTGAGTCTGCAACCATGAGACTCCTGATCAAATGTATAAAAACCTTATAGTTTCTCTATGTACACCTCCTCCTTGATAGATTCATTCAGAAATGTTTTATTTACATCCATCTAGTGGATCTTCCACCCCATCGATGCATTCAGTGCAAGAATTGATCTGATGGATGAGTTCCTTGCTACAGGAGAAAAGATCACCTCATAGTCAATTCCCTCAACATGAGAGTGCTCCTTGGCCAAAAATATCACCTTATACTTCTCTATTCTTATGTATGCTGCAATTTTAACCTTGAATATCCATCTCAAACCCACAACTGATTTAGCTTTCGGTCTTGGAACCACTTCCCAAACATTGTTCTTTACAATGGATTTGTATTCTTCCACCATTGCATCAACCTATACAGGTTTCTCTACTACTTATTTGAGAGAGTATTCCTCAATTATTTCAAGCTCAGTCGTTATATCCGTGTATCAAATTTACCAATTAGGTGAAATTATCGTCCTCCATAAATTTGAAGGAGATCTCACATTATCCCTCACAACCTGACAAGTCTAGCAACTTCCCTGGTCCTTTTTTTTCCTTCTCTTGATGGTTATACTTGAGTGGATGTATCCACTCTCTACCCCTCAATTTGTAGCTTCTACAAAACTTCCTAAGGATCCTTATTTGGAACTAAAATCTCATCTTCTAGTGGGATCTGAATCTCCCTCTCAAGAGAGCACCACATCACTTTCTCCTCATCAAAATTCACATCCCTTCGCACAACTGTCATTCTAAGGGATGGAAAGTAGACATGGTATTTTTGAGTTTTTGTGTAACCCAAAAATATCCCCATTTTTTTTTTTCAGCTCAAGATTCTTCCTTGATTCTTTGGAGACCTGGAAATAGACAGAGGCTCCAGAAATCGTGAAGTGCGACACATCTAGATTTCTCCTTGAGATTTCCTCCTCTGGTGCAATCATACCAATAATTCGATGATGACTCTAGGTTTGAAACTAGACTGGTGTGTTTCATGCCTCTACCCACAAATGCAGTGGTAGGTCTTGGTCATGCAACATGGCCCTCACATATCCCATAATGTTATGGTCCTTTCTCTAAGCCACCCCATTCTGTTTTGTGTTGTGGGGTTCTTTTAGCTCTATTCAAATGCCTTCTTTTGCACAAATTTTTTTTAAGTCATTACACATGTACTCACCTCCATTATCACTCCTAAGAGCCTTCACCTTCATGTTATTTTCTTTCTCAACCATTTCCTTGAATTCTATGAACTTGGAGAATGTTTCATATTTATTCCCTATGAAGAAGATACAACACTTCTGTGAGAATTCATCAATAAAAATGAAAAAATAATTGTTTTGGTAGTGGAGGCTATCAATAAAGGTCCATAGACATCCAAGTTGATCCTATCCAAGAATACATGTCATTTGTTGTCCCGATCATGGAATGTAAATTTTGTCTAATACTTCCCTAAGGTACATCCGTTACATACATCCTGCTCCTAAAATTATACTTTATGGAGGCCATTGGTTATTTTTTGCATAATATTTAATGTGACATGATGCAAATGGCTAAGTCTTTTTTGAAAAATTTCACCGACATCGTGACTCTAAAATTTCTTCTCCTTGGTTCTTAATGCATCACAGTCTTCCACATCTATCTCATATAGGTTCTTCACACGAACCTCGATCTAGTTCACCTATCTCATGCATATGTGTCTCAAGAATGATTTTCCTTTGCTGAAGATCACATCATAGTGATGGTTTTATAAGACTGCAA
Organism: Pinus albicaulis; assembly: GCA_034641835.2. Classification (NCBI taxonomy): domain Eukaryota; kingdom Viridiplantae; phylum Streptophyta; class Pinopsida; order Pinales; family Pinaceae; genus Pinus; species Pinus albicaulis. The sequence goes on along the minus strand of CM076580.1, from coordinate 968,432,000 downwards.
TATACATGAGATTTTTGTTTAGGTCTGAAATGAACATGACATCCTTGAGCCTGAGACGATGATGGTATCCCAGTTGCATTATACCTTCTGTCGTCTCCCAACTTAATGTGAATCTAGATATATTTCTCCTCCAGGCTATTGAAAATGTCTCTACACCCTATCATGTGGAAGGATGTGCCGGAGTCCAATTACCACACACTCCCCATCGTTATTCTTGTCATGCATGCAATAAGGGTAAAATCAGGCTCTAATTGTGAAGCCAAAGCTTTTCCTACTGCTCCTCCTAAGGTCTTCTTGCTTGAGTTTTTGTGCAGACACATTATGTCATAGTTCTTGAATTCATGACAATTGAGGCATTTAATTTTGGAAAAATATTTCTTCTTTCCCCCTTGGTTGGATTTTGGTTAGGGTTGAGATTTCTTCTATTTTCCCTTCTTTCCCTTTCCAACCAATGCAAATTTTTCTTCATCCTCAGCATTGGATGAATTCCCATCTCTGGTATTCCACCTTATTTACTCCTATACCAAATAGGACCATAAGTGTTACCCATTCGATAGTTTCTCCCTCTCGTTCACCAAGCCTTGATAGCTATGCCAACTATTAAGAAGGCCTAGAAGGGTTAGGCTCACCAAGTCATCTTATAGAATATCAGCACCAACCTCGCCAAGTTAATCATGAAATTGTTTGAACCTACTTATATACTATGGAATAGTGTCATTCTTCTGCATCTTGATATTTCAAATTTTATCCTTGAGTGCCAACTTATTGTGATCACTATTGTTCTGAAGAAAAAAAATGGTTCTTTCTACGTTGGGAAAGGATTTTCTTTCTAATAGAGATTAGAGAAAATGTGATATCACACTCCCTCAATATTATTATGCTCACCTTGGCTACATTTTTCTTCAATTAAGGAAGGTTCCGGGAATCGGATGGATCTAGTTTTGCAACATCTATCTTGATTTATTCTAGCAATCCATTGTCATCCAATATCGCCTACATGAAATCCTTGCATGCGATGAAATTAGAGATTCTTTCCAAGGCATAATATAGCCTCATCCCATTAAAGGTCATATTCCCAACTTTGTATCTATCCTTCTACACTAAACTACAAATTCGAGCCCCCTGAAAAATAACTTTGAAATTTATGCTCCAATGTGAACCCTGCTCTGATACCATGTAGAAATTATGATGCAGATTTGAAACTAATCATGAAAGTTTAATCAAAATCACAAGACACAAACCTACTCTACCACTCTATGGAATTAAATTCACAATTTATAACATCAATCACAAACATACAATGAGAAATATCACACATGCACATAGTATTTTTATAGGGGAAAGAAATATGCTAAAAAACTCGTTTACCATTTGCATTAATCTGATGTATAGAGATGTATTACAATTTCTTTTCTCAACTAAGCACTACCTACAAGTGAATAACCTATCTCTCTGCTCACTAAGAATTTCTAACCCAAACTTAGTTAATTTTTTCCTCTGTGTGAGCCCCTATTTCCTTGTGCAACTGCTTGAGAAATTAGACACATATTACTTAGGAAATTCCTCGAAAATTATTGCATAATTCCCATGTTTGATCATTTGAATTCATGTGCCATCTATACACTCAATAATATTCTACAATTGATGTTACATTGCCTTGCAATCTCCACCACAACTGGGGAACTCGAATTCTATACATTCACTATTTATTTTTGGTTGATTCATTAGTCAACCATATGATCATTGAGTTTGAGTGAAGTCCCACTACACAACTGAACTTCCACTAGTTCCTCCAATAGTTATAACTAGTTTAACTGAAAACAACATGAAATATTTCACCTTGATTGCTACAAATTAGAAATAACACATGCTCAACTAAAATCTAACACCTCCAACTAGAATTTACTAAGCTAACCAAGTGATAAGATCCATGTCACCTTAGTTAACTACATCCAAGTTGTCTTTTGATGTGGAAATTCAAATTTTCTCAATTCAATTAAGGAAAAATTAAGTTCATAATTTCTTGCTCCATTTTTCAACATCTTGTTGTATATACTTTTCAAGTATGTAATATCATGTTGTGGGGCTTTGTTTTAGTCCATAAAGGGCCTTCTTTAATATGGAAACATGATTTCATTATCGTACAGTTAGAAAAACTATGGATGTTCCACATATACTTCCTCTTCTAACTCTCCATCACAAAGGATGACTTGGAATCCATTTGATAGAATTTAAAATTTCTATGAGATAAAAATGCCAAGAACATTATAATTGGTTTTGGTCTACCAATTGAAGAAAAATTTTCTTCAATGTCTACATCTTCTGCTTATGCATACCCTTTGCACATTAATTTGGATTTATTCCTAATAACTTGAGCATTCTCATTTAATTTATTCTTAAAAACCCACTTGATGACAATCATATTCTTATGTTTTGGTATTTGAAAAATCTCCCATGTCTTATTTTTTCTAATTTTATGTACTTCTTCCCCCATGGGAATCACTCAATATTGATCTTGCTTAGTTTGATGTTACACTAAAGATTACAATGAGAAAAGTGGGGGGGGGGGGAGGGGGGTGTTTAATCAGTGTGACATAAAATTTATCATTTCAAAATTGATTTTATCAATAAATGAATACATAGTGGTGGATCATAAATAACATATATCATAACAATGAATTAAATTATGCATCAAGTAACAATCATCACGTATACACATGATAAAACCATATTTTACATGGAAACCCTTGCAAAAGAAAACCAAACATTATTTTTTTCCTCTCTAATTTTATTACATAGACTTGTAATAACTAACCTGTTAGAGGTACTAACCCCCAGAAAAAAAAAATTACAGGCAGTAACCTACTAGAGGCACCAAACCAAAAAATTTGCAAGTACCCACTTGTAGTAGGCTATAACCTGATTGAGGAACCAACCTTGAAAATGAGAAAACACTAACTTGCTATAGGCTTCAACTTGATTGAGACACAAACCTCGGTGGAGGCACCCACCTCCTCCTTTAACCTGATGCGAATAACTTTTCACTATATTTCATACTGGATCCATGAGCATCACAAATAAAATAAGTCTTTAGAAAATGATCATACCACAGTTGTCACAACCCTATTCATTAAGTTAACATAAACTACTCATCAAGCTCCTACTAATGTTACCATACCTTATTTATTAGTCAACCTATCCAACAATCTGGTACCATAACACCTTTCGCACATCCCATTTTGGTCATATATACAACACCTCCTCATAAACCCTAAACCTATTGATGAGCCTCATAGTGAAAATATAATTTTACAGCATCAAGAAAACACCTTTATTAATATACATAACACCTAGAAACATAAAAAATGATTAATAGTAATTTCCCTTTATCCAAGAGTAAATTTGGATTCAAAATCACCTGAAAAGTCATATAAAAACTTATAATAAATAAAGAATTAAACAAACTGGTCCTTTCAAGGCACATTCTACAAAATGATCTTTTCTAGGTAGTGTTTCTACAAAATTATCCTCTTTCATCTACCTAACTATTTGACAAAATTCATTTTGAGGGGAAAAATAAAAAACCATTAGTTTCTAGCCTTGCTTGAATTCGAACCTCTAGCCTCTCTAAGGCCAACCACAATAAAAATTAATTTGGTTGGAGAGATAGTCATTGATGTTGGTAAAAAAATGTACATTTAATTATATTTATCATGCTTTATAGTGGAAAAGATAAACCTTCAATATTAATCATTCATATGAGATGGATTCAAACATATAAACCATCAAAACAATAGAGAGTGTGACCTATGCCTTCGATCCAATATACCACATTAGAACTTGTGACCTTATAACCTATGACTTTGGAATGCAACATAAAATGACCCATGTTTCGTGCCTTCATTCCAATACTATAGACATCAATAACTTGCGCCTTCAAGAAATCAAGAGAGAGTACAACTTGTGCCTATGGGAAACCAACAGAATAAAGAGAATGACCTATGCCTTCAAGAAACAAATCACAATAAATACCATGATCTTGCAACGTAAATAAACTAATACAATACATAATATGACCTTGCATCTTCGGGAAACCAAAAAAATATATATCATGAGCTATACCTATGGAAAACCAATAGAAAAGATAGAATGACTTTGAACTTTCGAGTAACCAACACAAAAAAGAGCATGACCTTGTGCCTTCAAGGAACCAATATAACAGAGAGCATGACCTATGACTATAGGAAATTAGTATAATAGAGAGAATGACATGTGCCTACAGGAAACCAATACAACAGAGAGCATGACCTTGCACCTTCGAGCAACCAACACAACATAGAGCATGACCTTTCACCTTTGAGAAAATATCACAACAAATAGCATGAATTGTACCTATGGGTAACCAAAAAAAAATAGAATTAACTATTCCTACACATCACAAAAGAGTTTGTGTCTTCGGTTGTTCCACTATGCAACTAGTGAAAGAAATCCAAGGGAAAATAATGCAACAAATCTAATTCAATTCTTGATTTTCCTTATCATAAACATATTTTAATGATTGAGCACACACATAAATCAAATTGACCACCCTCATATATATAAGAGAGAGAACCAAATATTGATCAACGCCAACATCAATTTAGGTTTGTATGCCAAAAAAAAATTGAGGAAGATGTATGTGCCCTTTCCATGTTACCAAGTGATGGCTATGAGTATTGTAACAATACTGTTTCAACTCCAAGAGCCTCCTTCAGTTATCAACCCACAGTTCATACAAAATTAAGATGGATCGAAATTTTATGTGTAGAAGACACCTTCCTCTTATTAGTATGACTCACTTTGATGCAGATGAAACAAATAATTGAAACACTCAAGTGAGCAGTGAATTAGTCAAGCCACCAGTCCTAAGATTTTAGAAATCAAATGAAAAAAAAACAAACTAATCTATCTTGCTAGAAAAGAAATGATGGTAAATGAAAGCTATTCTACTTTGTATAAAATGAAATGATAAAAAGGAAATATATTCTACGTGAATAAATGTAAAGAAAAAATATGATATTGCCTTTTTAGAAGGGAAACACTCCTCTAATCCACTTTTGAAAAAAAAAATAACGCCTTGCTAAAAGTGAATTCTAGGAAAGTGAATCTAATATAGTAGCAAAAATCATTGTTCAAGAAGCAGGAAATACATAACCTTTATGGAAACCTAACCAAGCCTCAACTGAATGAAAGTGGTATTAGATAATTCATAGGCTATTCAAAGACATAAACCTACTTCTACCATGAATTTGTAGTGATACTGAAAAACATAGAAACTCGAAAACCAATTGCTACATAAAACTCTATTTTGCTACAAGAAACTTCTAGCAATACTTTTTGTCGAGTTAACATTCCAAATTCCTACGATAATAAAGTGAAAATGTTGTGGGGTCGATTTTGTAATTATTTTTAATGTTTTCACACTTAAATACAAGTGGAATCAACTAAAAAGAGAATCATTAACATGTACTAAAATTGTAGCAGAAATTTACTACTAAAACCAAAAATTTCAGAATAGTGAATTAGTAAGATAATATAATTAATACAATAATGAAATGGTATTTACTAATCTATGATTGTGATGTATCATACCTTTAAATATATAAATGACATGGGAATGATCTTAATTCAATCATTTAACTGATATAAACTACAATAAAATGAACCATGAAAGATAAGTGGAAAAATGATAAATGTAACTAAGAAAAGAAATGTTGAAAATAAGAGAAATAAAATACATAGTAAGAATTTGAGGCTCCTTGGATGGTCAAGCCCAAAGATACATAGAGTCTTATGTAGCAAACCAAGCCTTAGAATTTGAAAATGAAGCCAAAATTCATTACTAGAATAAAGTCATGTACAACCCAGCTAGAAATTAAAGTAGAACAATTAAATAACAAGTGTTCTTCTCAAAAATACCAAAACCCCCTATCCCATAGAGGCTAATTCGAATTATTACTTATGAAATTTTATGGTGGAAGTCGCCACCTTGAAAGGAGGGTTTATTTACCCTCAAAATTTACTTAAAAGAGGGATCTAGTTCTAACCAACATGAATATTCATTAAATGTTGAGTTGTAGATTCTCCTGTAGCAGGGAACACATCCCTAGATTTTCTAAATTGGTTGATATTCATATATGTTTAATAATTTCATAATATACTATTTATTTATTATCCAAACCTAGTCCATGACATAGCAGGGAGAAATTCCCTAAATTCTCTCATTTTGTATATCTAAATTATGTCCAATATTCTCACAATATTTTGCAAAATAAATAATACTAGGCACATAATAGGAAACGATAAATCAAATTCATACGGAACCATTAGCACTATGAATTAACATTATAATGTGTATGTAAGGTGGTTAAAAAAATGTTTTAGGTACCTATGAATAACAAAATAAGCCTTATGAAATATCCAATCCTAGGTTCCATTATCTCCTGCCCATTGAAATTGTTTCACACTCCTAAGAAACACAATCATTTACCTTCTGTGTGTCATCCACATGCATCTATTGTTGTGGTGCCATTGGCTGGCATGGTTTCGACTTTGTATGCTACCATGTTTCATGTTCTATTTGCTGCTCCATTATTTTCTCTATATTATACTTTTCTTTTCGTTATTCACCTGGTTGGAGTGTTGTTGTTGTGGGTGACTTGATGCTACTCATTCTTCGTGATTGTGGATCCTGTAATAGCTTACAGGGGATCCTCTACTTTTTTCAGCTTATTTTATGAGTTCCAAGAATATGGTGGTCTTCATAGCTCCTTGAATTCATACTGAAAATTTTGGCATTTATGTATTTTGAAAACTAGTACAAGACTATGTGCTTTCCTATAATATCCACATAATCTGTTTAGGTTCACAATTACTTCTAATTGTGACCTTCAATAATTCTTGTAATGCAATATGAGGCTACTTGTGGCAATGGAGAGGTATTATCTACTGATAAACAATGGAAAGAAGGATGAAGGTTGGATTGTTGTGGGTGGTTAGTGAAATAATCATGAGAAAATTTAAGGCTGATGAAAAGTGTATGTGCTAGGGCTTGTAGAGACATTTTCCCTTGCCCACAGATGGAAAAACTTTAGCGCTATACCTTTGTCTATGCCCAATGGTTTCCTATATCACTACAATATTTTTCCTATATAAATTCAGGATAGCGATTAAAATGGATAGAAGGGACTTGGAAACGATGGAGGAGGCTTGGAAAAGGTGTTGGAAAGAGTGAGATGGATGTAGAGAAACGTGTTGAAGGTTTTGAAGGTGTGTGGTTCGATTTCAGGTTGATCTTCTTGACTATTTATAGAATTATGATGTACCTCCATCATTAGTGACTTGAAGATCTTTCTCCCTTGGAGAATTTACCATTGTGTGGCCTAAAATATCTGTAACAATCCATTTAAAAAATTTTTTTGTTTCTTTTTACCCTATAATAATTAACTAATAATTATCCAACACTCCCGTAGCAGAAATTTCATATAACAACTCTCTTGTAGCAAATTTTTTATATAAAAACTCCCTTACAACATGCAAACTTATTTCAATATTTCTCCTTAGTTTGAGGTGATAGATGGCATGCTTCATCTGTTTGTATGAGGTGGTGGCTAGGCTCAACATACAAGAGCAGTTGTCCCATCTATCATGTAACAACCCTCGTGAAAAATGCATGTAAATAAAGTCAATAAAGGAAAAATAATAACCATGGTTATGGGAAATTTATTCCAATTTGAATGTTGGGAAAAACATCCTAGTGTGGGTGTTCATTTGGTTTATTCTGGCTAAGGAAAAAGGAAAATGATTTGGAAAGGAAAAGTGGCATTAATTGGCATTTATTTATGGAAATAATGGAAATTAGGAGAAAAGGAAGGTGAATGGTCACAGGTTGGAGGTGAGGAGGAAAATGAAGGAAAATAATGGAAAATTGAATAAAATAGAGGCCTAATTGATAAAAAGGATTATGAGAATCAGTTGGTACCTTTTGTCAGTCTAGTTTTAGAGCTCTCCCTCTATTCTCTCTCTTTCACACTCTTGGACACGTAGAGTTTTCTTGGAGAAATTCAACTTTCGATCAAGAAAGGAAAATAAGGAAAAGAGGAGGAAAAGATCAAGCAAGGAAAAGAATGATCTAGCATATACAAATGGTTTACTTGCAGGTATTGATTTTCATGTGTGACTTGCTATATTTGGCATGCATGTTGTTTCATGTATGTTTTTGGTTCTCTTGTAGTCATTGTCATGGGATTTCCCAAGTGTGACAGTGTTTTTCATCCTTTCCTTCCCATTTCTGGATAGCCAAGGTCTGATGGGGTTCTCATGTTTTGGGTGAGTTGGATTGTTGGATGGATTCAAAACTAAGTGAGGTGGAGAATATGAATAAAAGAACACATGTCCTATTCATCCCTATACCAGACTGTGGATTTCGGTAATGACATTAGCTTATTAACCCCTTAATGAAATTATGGGTTGTGGTAAAGCCAAGTATTGTGTGCTTCGGTGTGCCTAGGAATCCTCGACCAATAAATGGTGGGATATATGGTAAATCCTAGAGGTGGTTTCCATTTATATGGCCTAGGAATCTCGAAATGGGATATACAGTAAAGCATGGAGGATGAATCCTTGGTTACGGCCTAGTGATTTGGTGTGGATTGTAGTAAAGCCTAGAGACTAGGAGACAAGGAAATTACTCATCGTGTAGGTGCAGAAATATTGTGGAATCCATGCTTGTTTTTTACTAGTGATCTAGTGGAGATCATGGTAAATCTTAGTATTACATTTTTATTTTTTGGTCTAGTGATCTGGTAAGGATAGTGGTAAGGTTGATTTTATTAATGTGGGTGAAGTGGTTTAGCCTCGGGAAGCCCTGGTTGGTTCTTTTGGTTTGAGTCCCACTTTCATCATTGGAATATGGAACATGGGTGATTGGATGAAGAGAGATTTGGTTCAACCAATCTATGGTCGGGTGGAATGTGGAAGTCCTAAACCTGGTTTTCCTTTGCATACATTAACAAGAGGTTCTTCTTCCTTGTTCTTTCCTGAGTAATATATTGGTTTTTATGTGGATTCTATGGTTGTTGTATCCTTGGATTTTTTGTTACTATTATGCTAGTTATGAGCATGTAATATGATAGTGAGGATGCATGGCTCTCATTATGTTTTGACTTGAAATTGAATGAATAATAAATATATGACCTAAGAGATGATAATGCGGCTAATGTGGTGAGGGAAAAATGCTTCATAGAGAATCTCAGATAGCTATGAGACCATTATGCTCAGATATGTCATTTAAACCTGTAGATTACACATTCGTGACATGTTTGGCGAAATACATGTCAAGGATAGTAGGGGTCAAAATAATTTCTTATTAAATAGATTACATTTATATCATTTTTCCACTATTATATCTCAGTTCTAGAAGTGTCATGGAGTTTTGGGGAGTGACCTAAGCCCTGGGCATGGAAAAGTGGGACAAAAATTAGGGTCGCGGGCTCAAAACTACCTAGAAATGTCCCCAACCACATGCATAAGCATGTTTTTCAAGAAACCAGAGGGTTACATTCACACTCTTTTCCATATAAAGGGAAAAAATGGGGGATAGGTGCACAAAAAGGATATTTTGTCTCAGTGGCTAGCAACCTGTAAGGTTTGCATGGCTCCTGGGTGTCATGTTGTAGGTGCAGAAGGCCTGTGTAGTTGTGTGGTGTTGGTTGCACTTCCTTAAGGTGACCTCAGATGTTGAATCATATCATAGTAGCCTCTCGTATACTGTTTACCATAGTGGATTAGGTAGCTTGGGTAAATGTTGGAAGAGCGGGTTACAGAGTGGTATTAGAGCATGGTTCACCCCTTGTACTTTTTGGGTTGTGTGTGTTGGTCATTTATTCATGTTGGCTTCACATGTGTTTCTCATCCTTGTGGTATATATGTTTGTTTCATTTGCATGGTGTTAGTCATGGTTATAATGATGTCAGCATCTGAGAGTGAGGGTGTTGTCATGGAATGTGTCTTCATGAGTTTATGAGCACTTATAATTGTTTATGCATATTAGTGCTTACATGTGGTCAAGTGTACATTGGCATTGTTTTTTTATTCCTAAATGAGGTTATGGTATGTGATTCGTATGGTCATGCACTGATGACTGGAATCTGACTAGAATTATGTCTATATATTATATATCTATATGTTGTTATGATTATGTTTATATATGTATTATGCTGATTTTGTTGATCTTGCAGATGATATATCCTACCCGAATTATGCTAAGGTACGTTTTTTTGTTTATGATTTGGTTTAGTTGATAGAATATGCCTTGCAGGAAGAGATCAAGATGAATAGCAAGATGGTAGATTAGAGTTCAGGAGACTCTCTTTCTGGATCATACGAACAACATAGTTTTGGGAACACTTCTCACTTGGCAGACACATTGAGAAGCTTGAAGGCGGAAATAAGGAGTTGCAAAGTGGACAATGATAAAATCATACAGGAATAAGAGAAACAAGTAGGGGTTAATGCAATAATCCTTCAGATTTTGTCAGAATTGTTGATGGGCCTCTAAATTAGACATAGATTTAGGCCCATATAACCTTTCTTAGGCACATAAATGCTATATTAAATCTCTTCTTCTACAATTATTATTCTTTTTTTTTTTGAAGCTTGAATATTAACTTAGGAAGGTTTTGAGATAATTGCATATTAGTGCCTAATATTATTATTATTTTAATAATATTGTGAGAATATTGGACATATTATGAATATTTTGAGAAGGAGATAATTTATATACTTGATCCCTACTACATGAGGATCAATATTGGGGAGTATATGAACAAAATATCATGAAATTATTGAGAGATTCTTGAACTCCAATGATTTAGAAAATTTACGAATGTGTTCCATGTCATTTAATACAAATTCCTAGTGTTTGGAACCAAATCCACTATTTGAGGGATTTTGGAGGGGAAAGCTTCCTCCTTTAAAGGATAATTCTTACCCATAATTTTCTATATTACCAATTCGAAATGGCCTCTAGAGGGATGTATTTTCTTATTCTTATTGTGGAGAATTTTTTTTTTTGTAGCTCCACTTTCATTTCTAGAAGGGATATACTTGGAATTATTTAATAATGAAGTTTTGTGCCATTTTTAGCTTCTAAAGCTTCGTTTCTTCCATAGGAATTTGAGTCTCCTTGGGATTGGCCATCCTAGGAGCCTCAAGCCATATTGCATAATTTATTTATGTTCTTTTCACTTCTTATTCACATGCATCTCTTATTCTTCTTTTTTTCCTATTTTTGTATTTAGTATTCATGCTTTTCTTACTGTAGGATTGAGTACTTAAATGACTAAAGTTAGTTATTTTTGAAGTAATTTACATATTCGAAATAATTATTCAACCTTATAATAACTTAAGAAGATCATATTGATCATTGAGCTACTTGGATTTGGTTACTAGTTCACGAATATAAGATTTCTAGAAATGCCTTGTAGCGAAATAGTAGTAATTTTCTTCTATTTATTAGAATGGGTTAATGACCTTCATTTTATTTTATTAAACTTTTATTAGTTCATAAAAAAATTCAAGTTAACAAAAAAATTTACTCCATTTTATTTTCACTTTATTAGGTTACGCATTTGATAGGTTAATTATCTCACTAGTTCTTGAATTTCTGGTTTTTAGAGTAGTAATTTTTGTTATTTTTGTCATGCCAGGATGTAACTCCACAAATTGAAATATGTTTTTGATGGAGTGTGACCATGAATTTACACATGGAGGTGAGACTATTGGGATTCATTTCCCAATATCTCTTAGCCTTCCTTATTTCCCAATTTACAATATTATACAACCTCACCCAATCCCTTAGGATTAGGTGTCAACATTCCCCCCCTTAATCTGAAGGGATGTTGATGAGTCCAAGCATCATTATAAATTTTTAAAAAATTTCTCTTCCAAGAACTTTGGTAAAGATGCCTGCAATCTGCTCATTTGTGGAACAATGACGTAGATGGATAGTTTTGGCCTTAACATGATGCCGAATCAAATGGTATTTTGTATTGATGTGCTTTGTTCGATCATGGAACTTTGGGTTCTTGGCCCTTCACAAAAAATCCTTCTATCTGGGACATAAAAATATTCTCCTTTAGATATCCATTCAAAAATATGGATTTTACATCCATCTTATGGACTTTCCATCGCTCTGAGCTGCTAAGGCAAAGAGTGTCCAGGTGGTGGCCCATTTTGCTGTGGGGGAAAAAGTTTCCTCATAATCAACCCCTTCTTTCTGTGCAAAGCCTTTTTCCACAATCCTATATTTGTGCTTGTCAAGTGAGCCATATTATTTTTACTTGTTCTTGTAGACCCACTTGCAGCCAATTGGTTTGGTTCTGAAAGGAGGATCAACCAGCTTGCAAGTGAAATTATTTATCAAGGCATCATACTCCTTTTGCATCACTTCATTCCATTCAACATGAGAAGCTGATTCTTTGAAGGAAGTTGGTTCAATATATGTAGAAAAATTAAATTCATAGTTATAAGAAATGTTTGTATCAATAGGTGAATCAGAATTATCCATGTCACCTCCATTTTGTCTAATGGAACCTCTTTTTCCTGTCTTTCCAACCTCATCGGGACACATGTTTTCTAGTGTCTTTGTTAGCCATTTTGGGGAACCTTTATGAGATGGCCCACGCTGCTCATTTGACTGAGTTGGAGTTGAATCAAGATTCAATATCCCATTTTTGTGAATCACATCATTAAAGGTGTCATCTGTTGCTGGTTCTTCATGTGGGGGAGAGACTACTTCGGAAGATGATTCCACAGATTGATTCAGTATAGGAATCCCCCCTTCAAGATGTGGAATATGATTATCAAACTCTTGAAATGACTTTGCATGTGTGAATCTATCTAAGCGATCAATTTTCCGCTCAAAAAAATTGTCAGCCTTGGAATATTCAAGGAATATGAAATTTGTGTGTTATCACTCAGATTGAACCTCGAGCTAAGAAAGGCAATTCTGAGGTAACCTCAAACCACAATTAGCTAAATAGATATCCCTACTAGGCTAGGAGATGGCTCTCTCCATATTAATCACAGCAAAAATGAATAAGGAAATAAGATATTAGGCTAGGTATAGTATCTCAAAGCTTTGATTTTGATTGTGAGGGTTTTGTTGGATTAGGAGGAGTCAAACAGCTAGGGCAAGGAAATTTGGTCAAAATTTATAGGGTGTTCTATGGGGCAAGGTAGGTATAATTCTTAGCACCTTAGGGTTCCAATCGGTGGATGATCAAGATAGTTGAGGAGCTAGAAATAGAATGGTGAACTCATGATTTGTTTCTAAACTGAAGAAATTACAAACAGTGAATATTAACCCAAAACATACCATAAGAATTATGGATTTTATTCATCTAGCTTGAAAACGTTCACTTATTAGCAATGAAATAATGGATAAATTAAGAAAACATATGAGAACAGAAGAAGAAACTAAAACTGAACACAATACCACATGGATCCCATAAAAATAGCTGCAAATTTGATTAATGTCGAAGCCAGAACTGATACAAAATGTGTGTCTTGAGATGCCAAAGCTCCAAGTGAATCCAACCCTTAGAAATGACAAAGAAGAAGAAGATATAGACCTCAAAACCACTCTCCCTAGACTCAAGGAGTCTAATCCATGAGATGAGGATCAACTTCCACCAAATGCTGAACAAGAATCTGAAGACTAGGAAGACCAAACAACTTGCCTCTAAAAGAGAGGAAATTGATTCATTTGACCTAAAAACGACTCAAGCTAATGAATTTGACCATAGTAAAATAATCCTCCTCATAATTACATTCATATTTACCAATTACATCAGTGAAAAACCCAAATAATGAGATAAAACTCAAAAATTCCATGAAAAACAAAGAAACCTTTAAAACAGAGAAAATTTGTCCTAAATGTAGCACCAAGCTGGAAAAAATAGGTCTTTGTCTAGGTATATTTTGACTGACTTTCCAGTGTCCAAATTGAGCTCATGATAGCTCAGTGGAAATCCTATCTTGTCTACCTTCCAAATCTACTTTTTTTTTTTTTTCTGATTTAGAGTTGATTTGACCCCTCAAAATTGCATTCTCCCAATACTTCCTCTAAGGGTAGCGCCATGCTGAAAAAGAGGCAGAAACATGATTTTGTTTTTTGTTTTTGGCCCTTTTGGCTGACCATTTTTTCTCCAAATACTTAGAAAACGTACAGGGGGTATGTCCTCATCATTATGAACCCAATGATGTCTTCATTTTTCTCATTGGATGCCCCAAGAAAAAGTGCAACGCGAAGGTGCTATGCTTAGAGTAGAATTTCTTGTGTTTTTTCCAAAATTGCCCAAAAACTCAAAAATCTTCAAAATTTTCAAAATTTAACAAAATGTGTGGGATGGGCCCACAACCACCTATCAAATTTGAGCTAAGGAAGCTTTAGCAAGATCCTTGAGTTTATCCCCTCCTTTCTTTCCCTTCTGGCTATTTCTCAATTTATCCTTCATCTGTTTGACCTTGATATTGCAAATTTTGTTTCAAGTCTGATAGTGATGGGCCATGTGCCTAAGAATTTGGTTATCTTTGTTGGCTTTCACTAGTAGCTTCTCCAATTGAATGTTGACTCTCTCAAGCCACACTTCTCTATTGTCTTCAATTTCCTTTACCAACTACTCGTCAATAGTCAAATTTTGAGTTTCTTGCTCTTCTTGCTCTAAGGCTCTTTTGAGGCCTCTTGTCTTTGGCCTTTTCTGGATGTTTTCAGCCTACTCAAGATCTTCTATGGCAGCTTGGTTGATCATGCTTTTCCTCCTCTCCTGTAGAAATTTCATCTCCAAAAGAGTTTGTTTGTCTGTCAATTGTTTTTTCTCTTGCTCTAGGGAAAATATGATGAATTTTTCCCTCTAATGATTGTTTTGAAACTCCTTGATGTGTGCCTCATTTTCTTTGATGCCAATGTTTGATGTAGTAGTATCATCAAAATATTCAAGTTCTACTAGCTCAAAATCATCTTCTTCTTCATGGGCATCTTCATGCTCTTGATATGTTTTTTCATGACTAACCTCTATGATTTTCTCCTTTCCTTTCTGTTCTTGTTGTACCTGCTTTGTTGATAGAGAAGGAAAAGCCCCTTATACACCTTATGGAGAAAAAATTTGCCTCTGTGCTGATGAATAAGGTAAGGCCCCTTCCAAACCATGTGGAGAAAACACTTGCCTCTCTGCTGCAAACAATTTTCTAATCCCTCTCTGATATGTTAGACTGCATTCTTTGACTGGCCCTGATGATTTGGCTTGATTCTTCCATATTTTTATAGCTACAGGGCTAGTAGATGTATCTCTTCTCTCTTTTGGCATTAATGGAGGAATTTGGGAATTTGTGAATATGTCATTTGAAATAAACGTATCCCAAAATATGTTTAGTAGATCCAGATGATGAAGCACAATGAGTTTGATGAGGGAGTGATGATAGAGGTTTTTCAATTGCTGACGATATTCTTTCTTTGACACCAAGTATGCCATATTTTCAATGTCTCGGAACAATAAATATGGAATTTTCAACATCCTCACCCTAGTGAAATGCATGAGTAGCCTGATATGGTACGTGTACAATCTGGAAAATCTACCCTCACAAATAAAATATCTCATGATAATATTCATCACCGGTGCATACTTGTTGAGGAGGAAACTGAAGGGGAAAAATTTTCTTTCTTCATTCATGTACTTGGTTTTGAGATAAGGCTCAAAATAATGATTATCCAAGTCTTGTGCTTTGTACCATTTCTCCCCAGCATTTGTAATCCCTGTAGCATCAGTAGTGATTGCAGTGGAAAAGGAAAAAGTTACACCTGTAAAAGTTGCTCTGTTATTATGGAGGTTCAGTATGAAGAGCCTAGTCAACTCAGGATAATACTAAACTCTTTCCACCTTTTCAAAAAACTCATAAAACCCAACATATATGAAACAAGACACAATTAAAGGTGAAGCCTCTAGCTCTCTAAGGTTTGCTGGCTCTATTCTGATGATTTTGCCTCCTTTATGTGGCCTTCTCTGTTGTACACCCCATTTTCATCAAACTGATCATCACTATTTTCCTCCTCCATGTAATATCTGTCTTCTCTATCCATGCTTGTTTCTTTGGCACTTGAAAAACCTAGGGAAAAGGAAAGAAAAGGGAGAGTGTGTGAGGGAGTGAAGGGAATGGGAGCAGGGAAGGAAATGACAAAAGAGGGCTTTAGGGAATAGGGATAGAGCCAAAAAAATTAAGGGAGATGTGGAAATGGGTTACGAAATTTTTTGAGGTGATGGGAAGTGAAAATATGAAGAGGTACGAAAATGAAAATTTAATTACAGGTCAAAGCTATAGGGAAATCTAGGCAAAAGAGTGAAAATCCTAAAAATTGGGTTTTGATGGAAAAGGGTAAAGGGACTTAGGAAATGGTAGTTTTAGTGTTTTTTGGAACATGGGATAAAGAAATAGGGTTTAGGGATAAAAATTTTGGGACAAAGGGGTTTTTTGGAAATTTTATAATGGGGAGGAGAATTTTGGGAAAACTAGGGTTTGTGATTTCCTTGCCAATATAAATTTTTCCTACAAGCATAAGATGAAGGAAGAAGAGTAAAAATGGATTTTACTTACTTGATTTTAGGGAAGAAAGACAAATTTGAATAATTTGGAAGAGTTTGGGGGGTTTCTGGCCTAAGCGCAACACCCTTCTCCTAATCACAATGCCATTCAGTTTTACACTGCCAGAACTGCCCTAAGCGCAACGCCTTTGGCCTAAGCACAATGCCTAACCCAGAAACGCATCGCCAGGCAATTTCTTCATTTTTCTCTCCTTGCTTGACTCTCTTGCTCCAAAACACGTTTTTTTTTTCACTTGGGAAATGAACAGATGAGGTTTTCTTTTGGCGAATGAGATTTTTATATCTTGCATGGTTTTGACTTTTGAATGATTGGAACTCACATTCTCCTTTCTTCTCATTAACCTTTCACAATAATTTTTGATGCTTTTGGTGCTTTGGATGCTTTGACATGATATTTTCATCTTTAAGTGAAATTGTCTTTAGCTAGGAATATGAAGCTTTTTTGGGTTTATTACATATAGTGACTTTAAAATTACATAAAATTAGAACACAAAAATATCTCTGTTTTGATCTCAAAATTTCATTTTTGAAATGAAATCTTACAAAAATGAAATGTAACTTTACATGGTAAACTTAACTGAAACAAATCAAGAGTTTTATTCCTGGAACATCTTCACACCTTCTTCTAGTGACCTAATGGAAAATAAAAAACAACTATATCAATGAGTGATTTTTACTAAAAGTTAAAAGAGAGCAGATTTATTTCCAGTATGATGAAAGCATGCAAGAGGGTCAGCAGGCGTATAATTGTGAAGGAAAATGGGACACTTGACAAGGACAACCACCAGTGAAACAATTTTATATCATGACCTAATGGAATGATTGAAAATTTCTTTAGAATGGGACACCTAAGATGCACCTGCAAATGCGTTTTGATCTGGAAATATGCAGATACTGACACTAACATTGGGCTTATTAGGGATGGCAACTCCTTGGAGGTGCCAAGAACACCATAGACCAAGTGCCTAACCTTTGGGCCAATACGATCAAACAATCTAAAATACTGCATACTGTAAAACTAACTGAGAACTAACTCGAAAAATGACTATGAAACTAACTCAAAAACTTTGAAAATAACAGAAAATCAACAATCTTTATAGCCTTCTCTTTGGGCCCCAAGCCTAAATTATTTTTTTCTCCACACCTTGCAGAAAATATAAATTTTTATTTACAATGAAAGTGAAACATTCTCTCAGAATTTGTATCAGAAATAGTAATGTTTCAAGAGCCTACCATTTACTGGTCCTCTTGAACATTCTTTTCCATCCAACTCTTTCAGCAAATAGGAATTTTCTCCTTGATAAGCTAAGATCTTGAAGGGTCCTTTCCAAAGATTTTATAACTTCCCGTGCTTTCCTTTCTCTTCATTTCTTGTGTCCCACCACAACACTACATCTTCCAGCTAGAACTTATCTGCCTTGGTGTTACGATCATAAATCTTTTTGATTTTCTCCTAAAGTTTAGAAGTAGTCTGAGAAACTTCCTCCCTTGTTTTCTGAAGGTGAATCATTTGATTGATTCGACATTGAATATCATCTTCCTCACTACCTTCTTCCTATAATAATCTCATAACCAGGACTGCAAGTGATGTAGGAAACACTATATATGTACCATAGACCAATTCAAAGGGTGACATACCTATAGAATTTTTGGTGCTCACTCAGTTTGCCCACAAAGTGTTGGTAAGATTCCTATGCCAATTTTTATTTTTCTCCTCTAACATTTTCTTAATGATATTAACCAAGGATTTATTAGAGGACTCAACTAATCCATTTCCCTGCGGATAATATACGATTGAATGACCAAACTTGATATTATACTTGTGACAAAACTCAACCATTTTCTTTGATTTGAATATTGCAGCATTATCTGTAATAATCTTCTGAGGACAACCAAAATGAGACAAAATATTGGATTCTAAAAACTAAATAATTACCATGTATGTAGCTTTCCTTGTAGGAATAGCTTCGATCCATTTGGTGAAGTAGTCAATAGCTATTAGAATCCATCTGTGTTGTGTTGATGATGTGGGATGAATTTCCCCAATAAAATCAAGTCCCCACTGTTGAAAAGGAGCATTTACTACAATAGGCTTCAGAGGAAGAGGAAGGAGTTTCATTTCTCCTTGAAAAACCTAATATTCATGGCAGTTTGTGATAGTTTTGTACAAATCTGAAAATAGAGTTGGCCAATAATACCCTGCTCTCATCACTTTGTTAGTCATTGTTTTAAAAAACAAGTGGCCTCCACAATATCCCCTATGGAAGTCATAGATTACCTACTTAGCTTCATCTTCAATCAAACAATTCAAAAGAACACCTCATGGATCTTTCGAATAAAGGGCACTACCTAGAATGGAGTATTTAGAAGATTTCAATTTTAAAGACCTACCCTGACTTTTATTCCAGGAGGTGGACATAAGTGCTGAATAACATACACTATATCTGAATACCATGGTAAAGTGAGAAATTTTTTTGATACCTGTATTAGAGCACCATCTTCTTCATCATCTAACATTCTTGCAACAAGGTTTATGTCCTGCTGTAGCTGCTACAACACCCTAAAATTTTTTTTCCCATTTTAAAATTTCTAAGCCCCCGATCTATCGGTAAAGATAAGTATGATGCACCCTCAGCCTACAACCTCAAGAAGTTTCTTTTCCATGGATTATCCCTTCAAATTCTGATCTAGGACTTATTCTCTAAATAGTCAGTCGCATAGTCGCGAAGTCGCAAAATTCATGAAATCCAACACTTTGTGACCATGTGACCTAGCGACCTAGCAACCTCTAGGTCATGAAGTCGTAAGGTCGCATTTTTTTATAAAGCTTCACATTTGCGACCATGTGACCTCTAGGTCATGAAGTCATAAGGTCGCAAGGTCGCATCTCCACTCAGCTAGCCCTGATTTGCGACTTGGCGACCTGCATTAAAAGATCGAACGTACAACCCCTTTATAAATAAAAGGGTCGCATAGGTCGCATTCGACCTACGCGATGGAGCAAGTAATCCCTCTGACAAGCCAGGTGGAGTGCATATTTCCCTGGGTAAGTTGTCTGATCCTCCTATTGTTTCCTTTTTGGTTAATTGTTGCCTCGTGTGCCCATGTCCCTTGCCTATTAATCCACATCTTAGTTTCATTTAAGCTCCTCAACAGCCCTAGTTAAATTTTGCACCTTCCCTAATGGCTTATACCTCTCTTCTTCCCTATTTGAAACCTCACCCTACCCTAGTTTGTCTCAAGCACCTTTCCTAGCTAACTAGGGAGGCCTTAAGGCCCAGATTTTTCCATTCCACTTGATGCTTTTCCATCTTCACCATTCATTTCCCCGCGAATCCTAATCACCACAAAACCCCTCAAAAAATCCCTAACGTGACCCCACGACACCACGACTAAGCAACCTTGCAACCCCGTGACTTGGTCGCTAAGTTGCGAGGTTGCCAACTCGCTAATCACCAACTATCTGCCAACCTTGCAACCTGGTCGCAAGTCCCCAAGTCGCAAAGTTGCAGTTCCTTGCGAGTTTACTCCAACACTACCTTGCAACCTTGTGATGTAGTCGCATGTCGCCAAGTCACAGAGTCACCATTCCCTGAGAGTTCATGCCGGTGCGACCTCGCGACCTAGTGACCTAGTCACAAGGTCTCTAAGTCACAAGACTTTCCATTTCATAAGATAATAGTTGACCTAGATTGAGCATTCATTTAGAATTTTCATCGGCCTTAACATATTTGTAATTATGTCGTCTGCCTTATCATGGGATTGTTTCATTAATATGCTAGGAAACATCGAAGCTTAGCTCAAGCGTGTCTCAATCTTTTCAGCCTCAAGCGATATGGGGCCTTCGGCAGTCTAGAAGAGAAACAAGAGTCCAAAGGTAGAAATCTTAGAAGAAGGCACACTCCCTTCCCCACCTCCCATCTATGGAGACACCGACTATGTATTCAAGAAAGGGGATAAGATGAGTTGGTAGCAGGTATATCAAGAGTTCACAAAGCCTGAGTTCCGAGAAGATCTCGTAGACCGGTAAGTGTACATTCAGGTGAAGAGGTCCAAACTCCACGATGCGGGCTCCCATCCACCCATATTTCCATGTGTAGAGGCTATTGAATGGATCCTACAGAAGGTCAACTCCAGGATTTGGGTCATTTGTGATCACTCGGGGAAGACATTTGCTAACCTAAAGGGGTAAGATGCATAATTCTACTATGCACTCCCTACCTGAGAACAAATTTTCAACATTGATTGGGTAGCCAATGACAAAGTACCCATAGCAGAGACCTTGAGGGGATGGTGGGAGGACCCCGAGAAGTTCAAGGATAAAAAAGGTCAGGAATATAAAACGAAGGGCCTCGGGAAAGTCTACAAGTTTGTGGCAGCAATTATGTGTAGGACATACGACCGACTAGATTCCACTACTTTCAATGGGACTTGGGTCCCCATTATGTACGTTATCACTACATATGGCACCTGGTTCAACTGGGCCAACCTAATATTAGCAACCCTTAGGTTGAATATATCAGCAACACAGGCACCCAAAGAAGGGTTTGCATCTGAATTCTATATGACTTCTTACCTTTTGGATGCAGTATGTGCAAGATACCATTTTGAAGGATGACCACATAACTGGGATGTGAAACATGGTAGTCCTTTCCATAAATACTTAAAGGTGTTCTATTCTTCCAAATACAAATAAGATATAGAGTCAATATTGCATAATTTCATTCCCGCACTATACATAAATTTGTTTAGCAAAGACACCCCGTGCATGTTTGGGCAAGCCATGGAAACAATAACCCAAGTGACCAACTGGTTTCCTATTGTAGAAATTAATTTTATCGGGGTCTTTGGGTCGTTCAAAGCACCTCATGTGCTACCTCAGTTTGTCATGGATAAAATGCTCTTACAAGAAGTGTGCTACCAGATGACGGGAAGGTTTTCCAAGGTTCTGAGGAAGGGTAAGAAGAAACCATGGCCTACTCTCCCGCTTACTATTGACGCCTATACAGTTAAATATTTCAAATAAGTAGAAGTAGGGGAAGAATACATCAAGGGTTTTCATTTTGTGACCTTCAACCACAGATCATATGATCCCAAAAGGATTGTCCCCGCACATTACAAACAAGCCAAATTCAATTGGAAATGCCAACACACGGAATGCCCTGTAGAATAGAAAGTCAGGAAATAGTACAATAATGACAGGGAGGTCGCACCCAAAGAATCAAATGATCAAGGAGGGAAAGATGATAAAAATGCTAAGGATAGGGCCGACATGCTAGGAGGAGCCCCATCTTCCAAAGCCATGAAACCAACGACTAATACATGCAGCAGTCTCTCAAAAGAGCAACAGGAAAAGAGAGACATAGAGGCTAATTCACAGTAAGAAGCCGAGGAGAAATTAAAGGAAGAGGAACTCAAAATAACCTAAGATTCCCTAGCATGAAAGCAAGAGGAAGACAAGAAAAAGAAGCAAGTTGAGAAGAAATGAAAGAAACAACTAAGGGAGGAACAAAAGAAAAATCAGGCAGAAGAAGCTCGCAGGAAAACAGAGGAAGAGGAAGAATGGAAGAAGGAGGTTGAGCACAAGTTAAAAGAGGATTAGGATAAAGTAGAGGTTGAGAAGATAAGGAAGGAGGAAGAAATCCAGAAATCACGGGAAGACTCTTCGAAAGAAGTAGGGGGAAGCAAGACACTGCGCCCAGAGACAAGGGAAAAAATAGAACTACCTCACATTGATGTTCCTCAAACAACTCCCATGACAAGTACGCATTTTCCTCTCTCAGAGCTTGGCACCTCGGAAGAAAAATAAGGTGAGATTCTAGATTTTACAAGGCTGACATACGACCAGTTCACGCACAAGATCAGACAAGAGAAAAGAAAATTCCTTGCGTGGAACCTGACCGCACCTCTCACAGTTACTATAGAAAAGGATATAGTCTTAGATACCAGGACTAATCCGATCATGATCGCATCAACAGGGACCATATTTGCAACATCCACAGAAGAAAATATTAGCAGGATGAGTAGAGAGATTTTGTTCTTACAAGACAGACTCCATGTTTCTAAGCAGAAGGCAGCTTAGTCCGAACAAGAAAAGAAGACGTTGGAAGAAGAAATCCAAAGGATTCATTTCACAACTTCCTAGGCCAACGAATTACCAATCACCATTCAAAGGGAGTTGGTTACTTTGGAAGCTACCGTGAAGAAAGTATATGAGGACATGTTCATGATAAAGCAGATAGACGTGCCACTACTAAAGGTGCAAGAAGAAACCAAAAGAAGAACTGCACAGCTGAAGGAGGCCTCTACCACTCTGGACAGCATGTTAAATTGGTCAAACGTATATTCGTAGGCACCTCAAATCCTGCCAAGGAAGGATTGGAATTGCACTCATAATGAAAAATTCCAAATCCGAATGAAGATACAATCCAAGGATAAAATTTTCAAGGATGTGGAGAGGGTGATGTCTGCTTATGAACACCTCATCAGTGGCATTGATTCAATGGCTGAAGTACACCATATTCCTTCTTTGGGGCATTGGACACTGAAAAAATAAGGGAAGAGGTCACCCAAGACATTCAAACATTCTTGCAACCAATGAGGCAAGCAGCTGCTTCCCAAGACCTCCTAGCCTAACAGGAAAATCTTATTCAATTCATCATCACACTAGTCCAGATCTACACCAAACTGGCCTCCCTATCCAATCAGACCTCAGTAAAGAGATGTAATTTGGTCATGGTGGCTCTTGAATTATTTCATAGGTTAAGAGAAGATACCCCCTAGGTCACTCCGATAGCTGCAGACTATTAAACTTGGCAGAAGTACGTCAAGGATCAGCAACAGATAGATGTACCAGACCTCTCCATCACAGAATATCTTCCTTGACTAAGGAAATGACACAAATCGTAGGTCGCAATAGGTAACAGGTTGCAGGTCGCAGATCGTAGCTAGAGCTAATTCACCAGTTTCAAATTTCTTCTAAGGTTGTAGATCATACCAACAGTTGGGAAGTTGAAAGGTCAGGGCCACCCAAGGGTAAGTTTTTCTCTATAAGTACTCCCTTCGGGAGATTGTAAAGGACGTTTTTTCGAGACTCCAAGAGGAGAAGAGATAATTGTATAGCATCAAATGTGTATTTCTACGAATGAATACAAATAAATTTTTTGATTCCACTATTGGATTGGATGAGGACTCATGTTTGATAGAATTATGAATATTTTGTCACATGTATTGGCTATCTTTTATAATTGACTAATCTGCATTTTTCTTCTCATGTCATTTATACTTTTTAGATTACTTGATGTGTTAATGGTATGAGAATATTTAATTGAGAGATGTTTAATGACCTCATTATTAATATTGTTTCATCTTTTGGAAAACGCTTAATGAATTGAACAATGTTTCAACCATAGAGAACTGTTTCTTTTGTGGTGAAAGAGATTTTATGAGCATGACACTAATGATGTGTTGCTAACAGCATTTCTTTTGGCTGCATGCTTTGAAACTCGCTTTGCTATTTATAATGTGTCATTTTCAGGAAGACTCTTTTGTCTTGTATCATTCGAGTAACTATGTATTCATAGATCTACAGGGCTCATTCTCCATCTAAGAAAAGGTATATTTAGCGGTAGTCAGACCCACACCCCGGACGGGTTCCCTATCACAAGATGTTTAGAGTCTAGTTGGGCCTTTTTACCAGGGAGATCCCCTACTATTGGCCAGACATTTCTTCCCATCAGAATATTTGGCGCTAGAAGGAGGGCCTGATGGCAGGTTCCCTGCACACAAGTAATATCCCATTGCAAACCCCATAGGGGGAAATCATGTATGAAAATACTGGTCCTCCGCCCCTTGAGAATTCCCCAGAGGATGACTCACCCTATTATGACGTCACCTTAGACTAGAAAAGGGCCTTGTGCCCACTCGACCGTGATCTCATCAGAGGTCTGCAAAACCTCCAAGCCACCAGTTCCCTGGCCAATCCACATACTCCCAGAACACATCAAACTCGCCAGGGTGTCCTGGTCAATTATAAGCCCCAGCTGATAGGTATTATGCTCCAAGATTATGCAGATGCAGTTGAGCAGAATTCAACCGAACCTCCAGACAACCCCCAAGACATCGAATGGGAAGGCCCTGAAATTACCAAACCCCAACCTGATGAACCATTGGGTGATAATAATCAAGAAAATAACCCGCCTCGAGGAGGAACCGGGAGGGGCCGGAGAAATAGAGGCCAGGGGTATAGGGGTTGCGGACAAGGTCGAAATACAAGACACCACCACCACAACCGAAATGAAAACATATTGCCCTTCCTTTATAACTGGAGAAATCTTAGGAATATGGGAAACCTTAGAGGAAATTAAGATATGCACTCTCAATATAAGGGTGAAGCCTCTAGATTTGGCGTGAATAGCGGATCTGAGAACAAAATGGGGAATATCTACATCCCACCCCATCATCGACCTAGAAGGGTGCAACCCTTGGCTTGGATGGCGCAATCTCCTCTAGGGCTCTGTGGTCCCCTTCATGACATGCCCCGACACCCAGGGAAGCACCCCCCTAATTTAGACCTCGAAAAGAGTACGTTGGCCGAAGATAACATAAGTAACTTCTACTTGGCCTTACAAATGATGAGATTACAGTCTGACGATGTAGCATGACGTCTCTGTCCCCACACCTTAGAAAATAAGGTTGCTACGTGGTACCGTTCCCTGCCTATTGCTTCCATTTCCTCCTAGGAGTAATTTCACCGTACCTTCCTCCAAAAGTTTTTGGAAGACAAGACTCCTTCTATGCTCCTTATAGAGTTGAGTACTTTGAAATTCCAGAAGAAGGAGAAAGTCAAATACTTCAACCAACGCTTCGCTACTATATTGAAAAAATTCCCTCCAAACATGGCCCTGGATGATTCCATCACCATTGGTTATTACACAAGGGCTCTCCCTCAGGATATCGCCATGTTCGTAAAACACGAAGCTAGGGTTACTTTGGCAACAAATTACAACACTGCCCTTGCTGTCGAAAAGGACATGTTGTCCATAGGAGCCATTGATCATGATGGTCGAGATGACCCAAAGCTGGCGACAAAAAGAACACAATCCTCAACTCATAAGTCTAGAGACAAGGACAAATACCCCTTTGAATTCGAGGGTATCAAAATTATCTCAAGCTATTAACGAACAAAGTCTCTGATATGAAAAGGAAAAAAAATGACCCGCCTCAGGTACCAAAACGCAGAAACCTTTCTTTAGGAAGAACAACCTCACTATCAGTCGACCTCTGCCAAACCCAAATGTTGGCCTCAACGTGGAAGAAATCGCCAAGGATAATTTTTTCTCCTTCCATCAAGCCTTCCACTCGGAGAAAACTTGCCCTCAGTGGATCAACATCTTGACCACCATGGTAAATCAACTCTTAGAAGATCAAACCTTGGGGGATTTAGAAGGGGAGGCTATTTCAGATAACAAATAAGCCTCTCCTCTACATGAGGATATGGGATCCACTATCCTCACCTTCGAGGTGGTCCGCGTAGAAGGACCCTCTCATACGACTAAAATAAACTTGGCCGATGACCCTCAATCCAAAACCCCTCATAATTATGGCATGAGTAGCAAAGGTCGGGCTCCCAACCACTCCTTCGAAGAAAAGAGGAAACCTTTCCTAAGGAAGATTCTGCCACCAAAAAAATAAAACCAAACCGCAACTCCCGAAAAATCTAGCCCAGTATCTGCTTGAGTAAACCCAAAGACTAGATCATCATCAAGTTCATCGAATGCCTCTATTGAACCTCTCTCACACCCAAATTCTGGGTATAACATCATCGAATATATGAAGAAAATGCAAGCCAAAATTTCCCTCTACGAGCTCGCTTGGATCACTAATCATCGAGATCTTATTCTCAAAGCTTTTGCCAACCCGCTAGCATCCAAACCCGTGAGTTCCACATCTTGCCAACCCGCTTGCATCCAAACCTATGAGTTCCATCATGAATGTCGTGAATGCAAAATCCCAATGATCTACCCCCCGATTCCTCCTGTCTTTCGAGATCTTCAACTTCAATGTTCATAACTTCCTCATCAACTCTAGTGCATCCAAAAGTGTTATGCCCCTATCTGTATGTAAGAAACTAAAAATCCATCTCTAGAAAACCAATGCCAGGATCATTCAGCTTGAAATATCCCAAGTCCCCGCCATGGGTGAATTAAATAACATCCTCATCTACTTCTCTTCGGAGTTCAGGGTGCACCAGTGTATCGACATAGTGATTTTGGATATCCCTGAAGTCTATGGTATTATCTTGAGTCAAAAATGGTTTAGAAAGCTACAAGGATACTTTTCCACTGATTGGTCCCACCACTGGCTACCATACAAGGGTAGGAAAAATAAAATCTGGGTCGAAAGCAAACCTTACATGAAACACACGGTGACCAACCTGGAGGTGACCAATGAACCTGTCAGTTTCGCACAAGAAGAGCTACGCATGTGCTTCCTGGAATCCACATTTGGTTGCTATCAAAACCCTCAATCTACGGTCACCCAAGACGTCTGGTCAGAGCTGCTACTAGCCACTGCTGTTCACCTTCTGCAGCGAAAGCACTGCTAGAAGCTGCGACTCCAAGTACATCTCCTACGTACTCATGCGGTCTTACAAAATCAAAAGATGAGGTTTGGACCTTGTACTACGATGGTTTCAAGACCCATGACGAAGTCGGCGTGGGTTGTGTTTTTTTAGACCCCCAGAATAATAAGTTCATAATCTCTTGTCGACTAGAGTTCTAGTGTACCAATAATTTAGCCAAGTATGAAGCACCGATCCTTGGGCTCAAGAAAGTAATCGATCTCAAAGTCAACTGCTTGAAGGTAATTGGAGACTCTGAGATTATCACCTGGAAGGTACGTAAGACCATTCACTGCTTATCTCCACATTTGAAAGGTTACCAACAAGAGGTATGGCATTTGATTTCCGCTTTTGACGCTTTTGGTATTAAATTCATACTTAGAATGCACAATGCAGCGGTTGATACACACGCTAATGTTGTCGCTAGATTTACCCCACTAAGAGATGGGTTCTGTATTGAAATTGTTTACAAGCCTGCCATGCTATACAATGTAACTAATTTACATGTTTTTAATGATGATCAGCAGGTACTGGATTTCATGCTTAATTTGAACGTGTCTCAGGACGCCGTTATCGAAGAAGAATATCACGACCTAGCCTTGCAAAAGGAACGAGAGGAATATAAGGGGAATCCCATACCCAAAAGGGTCATGTCACTTAAAAATCTATTTGACTTACAAAACCGTTTTCGGGGACCCCCCAACACGAAGGTGCAGAGTTCCACTTTGCCGCACCAACAAATAAATCTTGAGATGGAAAAGGAACCCAAATTCATCAACCTTGGTATAGAATGCACCCCTCAACAGAGGAAATCCTTCACTGAGTTATTCAAGAAATACCGAGATTTTTTCACCTGGACGAATGATGAGCTGCAAACCTATGACACGTGAATCATCCAACACGTAATACCAATAAAGGAAAAATTGAAACCATTCTAGCAGAAGCTGAGGAAGGAACACCCTAATTTGGAGCCAATGATCCAAAAGGAAATGAAGAAACTCTTAGAGGCACGTATAATCTTCAATGTCCGACATTCAACCTGTGTGTCAAACTTGGTTCCCGTTCATAAAAAATATGGTAAAATTCGTTTATGTGTGGATTTTCGAAATTTGAATTGTGCGTCGGACAAAGGCAACTACCTAGTGCCCCCCATGGAACAAATCCTTTAAGCAATATTCGGGTCAGAAATGTTCTCATTTTTGGATGGTTTTCCAGGTTACAACCAAGTACTAGTGGTTGAACCCAACCGTTTGAAAACAACTTTAAAAACAAAATGGGGAATGTTCGCGTTCAGACGCATGCCCTTTGGCCTGATCAATGCTGGCACAACCTTCCAGACAGCGATGGACATCACCTTTCGGGGTCTGAGGGGGCAAAGCATGGTGGTATACCTTGATGACGTCACAATATTTTCCAAACATAGGTGTGACCATTTACACCACCTCAAACAGATTTTTGAAATGTGCCGGAAATACGAGATCTCACTTAACCTGTTGATCATAATCAGCTATCTGTAAAATTTTCACAAGCCGTCTAGCTTAAACCTCTGAAATCCCCTCTTTCAGCCTTAAAGGAGTCATTTTTATGCCTTTCGTTTCCTTTCCCGCCCCCAAGTTACATTATAAAAGGCCACAGATCGTAAATTCGAAAATATATCAGGCCTAGCCCCTTTTTCTAAGCCTCTGCTCTTTTCCTCCAGGTGACCAAAAGCCAGAACCGAGTGCTAGCTCTATAAGCACTTATCAAATGAATATCGGGTGCATTCTGACCCGCCGATTTTTACAGATTGGACGGCGTTTGTTCACCTCCGTCACGCCCATAGCCTGCCTAACTACCGTCCGATCAAACTGTGAAATCAATGGACTGCAGCCTGCCTGTCCTAGTGGTCCCCACGCCCACTCCCATTGCAGAAACCGGTGGTTTACATCACACCACCTTTCAAGCGGCAGGCGGTATTCCTCAAATTAGAGCGATTCCATACGTCGCTCGCCGTGTGTCTCTGCGTACAGCTCCAAAACCGCTCTCCATCACGCATTATTGTTCGATCAAAGTCACGGTACGATATTCATGATAGCCGTCCGATCTGGGGGTCTTCATCCAACGGCCATCGCGCTCCAAAGCTGCATGAGGTTTAACCATAGGAAAATCACACCCCTGGCCCACTGTCCATCGCCTCCGATGCTCTTTCAACCGTCGATCTCCTCCTGAGATCGGACGGTCAAAATTTGATCACATGTCCGTCATCGACCTCGTACCACCACGTCATCCTTTCCAAATAGTCTTTCGTACGTCCATCAGTCACCGTTCCACGTGTTTGTCATATTTCTCCTCCACCATTTATCAAATCTTAATGTTTTACGTTAAAAAAATTTTCACTGCGTTTTTCACTGCCACCTTACATTATTCCACTATTCCGCCAGTCTGCACGACCACTTTCATTAACCCCGCCACATCCTCCGTACTCATAGCTTGGATTTCTTAACATGTTTTCGGGTTTTGCAGGGATGTCCGGTGATGAAAACCGCTATGATTCACAGCCTCCTTTATAGAAGCAGAGATCGCAGAAAGGACCATTTTACAGAAGAAAAATTTATGGAGAAAGTCCCTGGAAGACAAATCGATAAGACTTCCATTAAAGAAGTGGGGTTAAAATCTGTCAAACCCTACAGGGACATTCAGGCCACCGATTTCGTAGATGAAGATATTAATGGAGCAACAGAGAAATATCAGTGGATGATTGAGGAATTCAGCGATCAACATTGAAGTTTTCAGACCTTAATTCAAGGTTAGAAGACAGAGGGTACCACGCACAGGAAACAATACCCTCCAGGTTTCATTTCAGCAGGATTTTCTTTTAGGAAAGGACAAAATGTTCATATGGATTTACCTCTATACCATGTTCCTGAAGAGACTTCCACCCAGAGTATTTATTTCAGAAAGCAGACTACAGAGAACGTACAACAACACAAAGTCATCAAGCGGTATGGGCATGCACGTTTCTGCCATCTTGTCTTTATGAAGCAAATTGATGGTTCATCACCTACTTCATTTATTAAGTTTTCTTTTTCTCTATAAAACCCCAGAAGAACAGATTATTGAGGGCTCCATATTTTATCAGAAAACTATGCAGTGAAAGGCTTTTTGTATACATTTTGTAAAATTCTTATATGAAAGCTCAGAGCCCATAGGGTCTCAGTGAGGAGGAGTTCCATCTGTTAAAGAGGATTCTGGTCTTTGGTATTTCATAGTCTGTAATTTTCTTTATTGTGCTATTTTAATATATCATTTCATCTCATTCATCTGTCTTGTATCATGTTTTGGAATGCGAGTGGCTCATTGATTTTTGGTATGGATTTATCCTAGTTGATACCCATGCTTGGATTAGTCAGGCACTTTAAATATGGCTCATGCATGATATTCTATTCAATTATTCAGATAAATCATACTTATGCTATATTAGTTTCTTTGGGAGGGTGCTTTTTGTTGGGTCTCAGTCTAGTCTCCTAAACTGAGCTCATTTAATTGTCAACCAGGATTTGTAAACTGCTGAAGTGAAGTGTACCATATGTACCTAGGTGCTTGTTTCCTAATGCTTTGTATGTAGTGTTTTGTGATGTTTTTGGTCTTTTGTGATGATTTATGATGTTTTTGGTCTTTTGTGATGATTTTTATGTTCACAATGGAAATGTCTAGAAAACTAATAAAAAGGGTTGGTAGTCAAAACAGAGTTAAGCCTAATGTATGGAATGGCAAATGCAATTGGAAACACTGAAGCAGGATCTGAACTATGACTAAATAAAAGCAAAAGCTTGATAATGACTTTTTAGGCAAATGACACAAACTAAACTTGAGAAATGATCACTAAATATGCAAATCCTCTAACTAAATAGTTAAACACTAATCTTACCATGATGCAACATTTTGTTCTAAGATCTTCTATTCTATGACTAATTCCTAGTTCTATTCTGCAATTTAATTGAATATCACAGAACCTTTACTCAAAGAGTTATTGGTTTCTTTTTCAAAGTAGTTCTTTTGAGGAAGAGCTCTGTTTATAAAATGATGAGGAGATTGCAGAGATATTTCAGACCTTATAGTGATGTTATCTTCTGTTCCTATGGCTATGGATCATTTGTAGTTTTTAGAACAAGAAGATGTTTGTGAATAATGAAGGCTGTCTTGTTAATCCTAACAACTGAAGTAGTTTATTGTGCAATGGATGACAATTTGAATATGAGATGCAAGTGTAATGAGTTAATCTAAGAATGAACCTAAGATGCCACTAAACTAGAACAATGTTGAACTATAAGTCATCATCAAACTTGAAACAAAGTAACTGATCATGAATTAAATGCAATGAAACTCTGGAGTTGTTCTAACTATACTAACATGCATTAATCTATGAAGTTACACAATCTGTTTGTTCATCATTAGTGATATTTTGGAAGAGTTCCTTCTTTTGGAAGAGGTAGAACAATTCTGACTGTGTACTTGTATGCAATTGAAAACAAATGAACTGAAAGCAAATGAAAAACTAAGTTATCACATCCATACCCTACTCGTCATTATGATGTCTTGGGCAAGCGTTTAAGAGAAAGATCAGAGATGATACTTAGTACAAACACACAACTAAATCATTCATTATCATGGTCATGTCTTGAACTTCTTAAGAATGTCTTGGAAGAGTTTCTTCTTGTGGAAGAGTGATGAGAACAAGTGTAACTGTGATAGTGAATAGCAAAAACTATAACTAAATCCTACAGTACCATAGCTATTCTTCATTCATTATTATAATCTGTTGGAAGAGTGCCTTCTTGTGGAAGAGCTGGAATGAATATAACTACAGTAGCTAGTTAAAACAACTATAAATTCAACTCCTAATTCTACAATACCATAGTCATTCAACATTCATCATTTTAATCTGTTGGAAGAGTGTCTTCTTATGGAAGAGCTAGAATGAATACGACTACAGTAGCTAAAACAAAACAACTACCAATTCAAATGCAAAACGTAAAGGCAGCTAGGAAAACTTATCTAATTTACGCAAAAGAAATCCGTGCAAGAGGCAGGGGCCCTCTACCACTTGACGACATTCAACTTAGAATTAAATCACGCCTTCAAAATAACTTTGTCTGCTCCATTAACGATGCAATATTTCGAACATAACACTCTGTGTCTTCAAGGACGTAACACAGAGTTTTTAAACAAAATCTAACAGCAAATCTAACATAAAATCTCTAACATAGCTCTCGGTCTCCCAAGAGTTTATAAAGCAAATGCACGTAACAGTAATTACAACAATTTAGGAATAATTTCTTTCCTTATCCGAATCATGTTAGGAGTCTTTGAGGTGGCTACGTGAAGAAGAAAAGACATCTGGACTGAGATAGTCCTAGTAGGAGTCTTCCTTCATAAATGTGTTCCCACGTGCATAACCGTACCCAGAATCCATTTCTTCCTCCATGATGAGCAACGAACCATGTAGACACGACGTGGATCATGCCCATATGCGGTTTTTCTCAAGAGGCCACCTGAAACATACTCAAACATGAAGGTAGCTGCAGAATCGCCGGTTAGCTACGGAATGTCTGCATTCTGCAGCTAGTTCCGGTCAAAATGCTTAACAATGGCAAAAATCAAAAAATTCAACAATTCAGTCATGTAAATCATTCTAGAAGTAATTTTAACTATATTTATTGATCAATTGGGTTTAAGATAGAAATGGACAAGGGAAAATGAGGTAAAATGAGGTGAAGGAAAGCACAATTTTGAGGCTCAACATACCCCCACTGTTGTCTCTTTGCATGTCCTCATGCAAGTTATCCTATGAATTCAGAGGCTTCTGCAAGGACATATAATCCCCTTCTTCTCCTTTGTCTGGAAGCTAGAGGTCTTCTGGGTTTCCTGATAACAAGTTTGAACCTGAGGTTGGTGAGTGCTCTGATTAGCTTTTTGTTCCTTGTCTTCAACTTCTCATTGGTCCTCTCCACTTTGTCTATATGCAGGGATAAGGTTGAGTTCATATTAGTCTTGAGCTTGATTTGATCTTTGAGAATTTCATTCTCATTTTTGATGTGTCTATTCAGCAATTCCAACTCATATCTATCCCTTCTTAATATATCAATTTCAGACAGTGGAGGACTGGGGGTTCTCTCTCTGCTTTCTGAAGCTGTCCTCTCTAAAGTTTCCAC
Source organism: Pinus albicaulis (assembly GCA_034641835.2). NCBI lineage: Eukaryota > Viridiplantae > Streptophyta > Pinopsida > Pinales > Pinaceae > Pinus > Pinus albicaulis. Next base: position 968,398,491 of record CM076580.1, on the reverse strand, counting down.
ATAATCATAAATTTCCTGTTGAGCAGGATCAATTTCAGGGGTTTCTTCATAAAAATCCTCTTCATCATCCTCTTCAATGGGTGTTTCTTCATCTTCTATATTGATTACCCCTGTTTGTTTGATTGGTGTTTTCTTCAGTTTTCCCTTTAATCTGTGGCTTCTCCTAGGCTGAGAGGATCCCTCTCCTTTCTCTGTGACAGATTCCTTGATTATCTTTTCTTCCTTAAGTTGCCTCTTGATTCGAGTCAACTTCTCAAAAATGATTTCCTCACTGCTCTCTTGGACTGGTTTGTCAATTTCAACTTTTGAAGCCCTCCATTTCCTACTTCTCTTTGTAGGCTGTGGTTCAGGTGATGGTTCTTTTGCTTCTTCAAAATGATTTCTTATTAAGAAATCATCCCATGTATCATTTGTTTTAGCTAGATGATGTTCAATCAAGATCTTGATCAAACCATGATGATACAGGGTTGTCTCTAAAAATTGAACTCTTCTCTGAACACAGGAAGCCATCTTCTTCAGACTTTGAAGCAAGAAATATGGTAGGTTTAAATCTTCTCCCAGAAAATGCATCATTAGTCTAATGTGGTAGACATTAATTGTCCCATATCTACCCTCACATGTAACAAATTTTTGTAAAAGAAGTAGTATGTTTCTCCATTTGCTTTTCAATGCAGTACTGGGAATTCCTTTCTTGAATACACTAACATCCATATTTGGTGATTTTAAATTTTTTTTCCAGGAGTCATTGTGGAATTCTCTATTTTTAAACCATCTCTCCCCAGTTCTGGACAATTCTGTAGCCTTTGCAATAAAAGCTTCAGTGACAGTAAACTTGACATCACCTACTTCAACTTCGGTTCCTTGAAATGATCTGGCAAATGTTTTAGTGACTTCCTTATGGAAGCCATTAAATTTTTCCAAAAATTGAAGCCATCCTATTTTTTGTAACATTTCCTTGCATTGTGGGTAACCTTCTAAATATTTTGAACCCACAGGTTCAGTCCTTACAATTAAACCCATGATTTTTCAATATCAAATTAACACTCTTCTACCCACAAAACAATGACTTTCACTTTCGGATTGAAATGGCTTCAAGATTTTAAATGAAAATGGCTCCAAACTTCATAATGACATACCTCTGATTGATAATGACAAATGCCTTCGAAACCTTGAACTGATATGCTTCTGTTGACAATTGAATTTTGAAGTGATTTTCTTCTGTTTGATAATGAAAAATGCCTTTGAAACCTCGGACTGATATGCTTCTGTTGACAATTGAATGTCGGAGTGCTATGCCTTTGTTTGATGATGAAAGCAGTTTCAAATTTCGAGCTGAAATGTCTTTGATTGAAAATGGAAGATGGCTTCAAATTTCTTTTTGTGCAATACCTCTGGCTCTTAGTAGCAAAAGACTTCAAATTCAACGTTGCAACATCTCTGTCTCTGGTAACAACAGTCTTCAAACTGCAACACCTCTGTCTCTGGTAGCAAAAGTCTTCACACTCAATCACTACAACACCTCTGTCTCCGGTAGCAAAAGACTTTAATTTTAACACCTCTGTCTTTTGGTAACAAAAGACTTCAAACTCACACTGCTACAATTCTGTGTTGATAGTGAAAATGCTTCAAACTCCGTCCACAGTGGTATTTTATCTGCCCACGGGATCAAGTGGCTTCAAGTCCTCACACTGTTACACTTCCAAATTTACCCTTCTACTCTGCTCTGTGTTTACAATGCTCAATGCTATTCAAACTGATATCCTTTGGCTCTGCTTTCGGTGATAATAATATCTCCGTCTTCGGAATGGAATGCTGGCTACGGAATGAAGTTATGGCAGTGGTCTCGGAATGGAGTAGTGGAGTGAGGTGGAGGGATTGTATTAATGATTGAAGGGACGGCAGAGGATTTTACGACGGCAGAGGGAATCAATCATTGAATGATTTGGTTAAGAGACGTGGAAAATTCAAACACCTCGGCCAATTAACCGCTTAGATGCTATCGGATATGAAATTTGAAATGGAAGATTTTAATACAAAGTCTGTAGAGGGTTTGTTGGTGTTTGATCAATAAAAACAATTAAAAAAACATTTTCGAATAATCCACAACTAAACTATGCTAAACTTTTATGAAATGCCATCGTAATTTAAATTTGTTACCTCTGCCTTTTATTTGATTTTTGTAGCCTTTGTCTTCTCTGCTCATCTCTGGAGGAGTCTTCATAATTTTCTTGATGCTTTTGATTCATGAATACACTGGGTCACTTTGTTGTAATTCTGATGTATGCTAGTTGATGCCTTCAGGATTTGTAGCTGCGGAAAGACTATCGGGCTGCAGAAAGGCTGATCAGCTGCAGAATGTCCACTGAGCTGCAGAATGTTCCTGTAGAACACTTTAATCATGAAAATGGAATTTTTTTGGAGTATGGGTGAAATGTTATGTGGTATGAATGAAAATGGATGATGGATTATGATATGTATGAAGTGGATAATGGAATGGAATGGATTCAGTTCATGAAATGGAATGAAGGAACATAAGGGCTGTACTGCAATTCATGACATATTTTATTCACTTACAGCAAGTTATCAAATTTTGTATTTTGACATGAAAATGAGATGGATTGAAGATGGAATGAGATGAATGAAATGTGGAATGGAGTGAAATATGGGTGATGGAATGAAATATGGGTGAATAAATGAATGGAGTGAGATGAAATGAATCATAGGCACTATGGAACTGAACTTATGATTTTTATAACAGCTGCTTATAAAAAAAAAACAAAAATGGGAAAAGTTAGAGTGTCAGAGAAACTTTGATTTTCACCCTATCTTTTCTGTATAAACATGCCAATCAATGATTGGTTTTCATGTTTATACCTTTATTTTTTTTTTATATTTTTTATTTTTTATTTTTTATTTTTCAAAAGAGAAATGCTTCAGAAAATTTAATCAAGTTGATGAAGAAGAGAGACTCTTCTTCATTAACTTCACATCATTGTCTTCTTGGAACTTCTTAATAAACTCTTCTCTTGAGAGTGGCTTGTGGTATACCTTCAGTCTATGACCATTCACAAGAAAAGTGACCTCCTCTTCATCTATAGTTCTGATTTTTACTGCCCCATTATCAAAAATTCGAACAATTTCATATGGCCCAAGCCAATGTGTCCGAAATTTCCCTTGAAAATCCTTGAATTTTGAATCAAACAAGAGAGCCCAATCACCCTCTTTAAATTTCTTCTCTTTGATGTACTTGTCATGCCATCTAGCCCTTTGCTGTTGGACTAGACTTGTTTTCTGAACTGCATCTTGTCCGATCTCATCCAATTCATTAATTTGCTCCAGTCTATGCTTTTGTGCCTCCGTTAGATCAAGTCCTAGCTGAACTGCCATCTTGAATGTTTGAATTTGGAACTCTATGGGAAACAAAACTTGCTTTCCATAAACAAGCTCATAAGGAGTATGGCCTGTTGTATTTTTCCATGTAGTTCTATAGGCCCACAAGGCTTCAGGAAGCCTATCTACCCAATCTCTTCTATGTAGATGAACAGTCTTTGTTAGGATTCCTTCAATGACTTTATTAGTGGATTCCACTCGACCATTTGCTTGTGGATGATAAGGAGTAGATGTTCTATGTCTGATTTTGTAATTCTCCATCATTTGCTCCACTAGCCTTGATGTAAATTGAGCTCCTTGATCTGTAACAATTTCCCTTGGGACACCAAAACGAGTAAAATATCCTCAAAAAGAAAAGTAATTACAGATGATTCATTAGCAACAAGTAATGGTTTAGCTTCTACCCACTTAGTAACATAATCAGTGCAAACTAATATATATTTCTTTTGTCTTGATGGAGGACTAATAGGTCCTACAAAATCCAAAGCCCATTTTTCAAAAGGTTCAATGTGTACCCGAGGTTGTAATGGCATCTCACCTGAAGGAGAAGGTTTCCCTACCCTTTGGCAACTGTCACACCTTTTGACATATTCCCTTGCATCTTTAAACAAAGATGGCCAATAATATCCTAAGTTAAGGATCTTATAGGCTGTCCTCGTATCTGCAAAGTGTCCGCCACAAGGTTCATCATGACATGCCTTGAGAATTTCAGGCATCTCATCTTCACGAACACACCTTCTAATAATCAACTCTGGACCTGTCTTGTACAACTCGTTAGCGACCCATGAATATCTTGCACTATCATTAATGATTTTTCTTTTATCCCTTGCATTCATAATTGAAGGAAATTTTCCTGAAACTAAATAGTTGGCAATATCAGCAAACCATGGAGTTTGAGTAGAGATTGCGAAAAGATATTCATCAGAAAATTGATCTTCAACCGGAGTGTCATCTTTGATATTTTGAATTCTAGACAGGAAATCAGCCACAGTGTTTTGTTTTCCAGGCCTATCTAGAATAGTAATGTTGAATTCTTGCAATAATAACAACCATCTTATAACTCTGCCATTAGTGATTGATTTATCCATTAAATATCTAATTGCAGAATGATCAGTGTGAACAAAAGTTTCATAGCCTGTTATATAGTGTCTAAACTTGTTAATGGCATGAACAACAGCTAAAAACTCTTTTTCAGTTACAGTATAGTTTAACTCTGCAGGAGTCAAATTTTTACCGATATAATAGATGGCATAGGGAATTAAATCTTTCTGTCCCAATACTGCTCCTAGAGCTGTATCGGAAGCATCTGTCGAGATATGAAAAGGTAACTTCCAGCTAGGTCCCCTTAATATAGGTGCTTCAGAAATTTTGGTTTTCAGGGTTTCAAAAGCTAACTGGCAATCAGAAGTCCACTTAAATTCACAATCTTTGGTGAGTAATTTGAAGAGAGGAGATGCTATTTTGGTGAAGTTTTCTATAAATCTCCAATAATACCCTGTAAATCCTAAAAAACTTCTAACATCTCTTTGACAACTTGGAATGGATAGGTTAGAAATGACTTCAACTTTCGCCTCATCAACTCTAATCCCATCACCTGAAATGTGGTGCCCTAAAACAATACCTTCAGTGAACACCATAAAACATTTTTCATGACTAAGAGAAAGGTTTGCTTCTTGACATCTTTTTAAGACTTTTTCCAAGTTTTCTAAAGCCTCTTCAAATGTATCCCCATAAACTATGAAATCATCCATGTACACCTCTACACAGTCATGTATCAGATCAGAAAAAATTCCTAATACTGCCCTTTGGAATGTTGCAGGTGCATTGCATAACCCAAATGGCAATACTCGGTAGGCATAGGTACCCCAAGGACAAGTAAAGGTGGTTTTATCTTGGTCTTCAAGTGCTACTTGGATTTGATTGTAACCACTAAACCCATCCAGGAATGAAAAGTACTTTTTACCTGCTAATGTATCTAATACTTGATCTATGAAAGGTAAGGGAAAATGGTCTTTAAGAGTAGCTTTATTCAGCTCTCGGTAGTCAACACACACCCTCCATTTTCCATTTTTCTTAGGCACAATCACCAAAGGAGAAACCCACTGACTATCTGAAATAGGATAGATGAAATTAACATTTAATAATTTTTGCAGTTTTTCCTTGACAATTTCCCTAAGATTTGGATTCATCCGTCTTTGAGGCTGTCTGATTGGTTTGCAATTTGCCTCTATATAGATGTGATGAGTACAAGTCTTGGGACTTATCCCTTTCATGTCAGTGTATTCCCATGCATATGCAGAAGAATGTCTCTGTAATACTTTGACTAACTCTTCTTGTTGAGATTTTTCTAGGTTTTTGCTTATGTTCAAGGTTTTGCCTGGAAAAATTTCACTTGTAGAGCTGCCAAATTTGTCCATAGAATGAAGAGACATCTGCCTAGATGACAAGAACTCAATATTGGATCCCTCTTGAAATGATTCTTGTTTGTGTTCTGGAGAAGATTCAAAGTTTTCTAGAGTATTCAGAATTTGATTATCTTCACTAATTTCTGAAATTGTGAAGAGTGGTTGTAAATATTCTTCATCCTCTATCCATTGAGTGTCATCTAGATCTGTAATTGTCCTAGCTGGAGGATATAAAGTGAATTTCTTTGTTGAACTTCCATCAGAAATATACATATCACCAGACCTACAACTAATAAAAGCATTAGCTGTAGCCAACCAAGGTCTTCCTAGTATAACAGGATGGCCTCCTAGATTATTCTTGGGTGTCAGGATCATGAAATCCACAGGGTACTCCCAAGAGTCTAGGGACACTGGAATGTCTTCTATTACCCCATCTGGTCTGATCACAGATCTATCTGCTAATTGTAATAGTGTGGGTGTAAAGAGAAGATTAGGAAGTTTCAGCTTGTCCATGATTTGTCTACTCATGATATTTATTGCTGCTCCTAAGTCAATGAGTGTGTTTTGAATTTCAATTCCATTGATGTGAATTTTGACAACTGGATTTCCTGGGTCAAGATACTTTGGAATAGCAATCTTGCCCATCATAATGTCTGCTATTTGTCCTACCAGTTGATTTTTCTTGGTTTCTCTTATTCTTTTTCTTGTTGTTTTCATACTCAACTCCTTTATTGTTTTGGCTAAAATTGGGATTTCCTTGATGGCTTGCAATAATGGAATTTTAATGCAAACATTTCTCAATTCATCTAAGAAATCATAATTAGGCACCATTATTTTTTTTTCTACACCTTTATCAATTTGTAGTCTTTCCGGAAAGGGAGGTATAGAAGTAGATGTGGATGGTTGCTCTAATACTGGAGTTGAATTTATTGGATCTTTTTGTTTTAGTTTTTCAATGTTTTGGTCTTGAAAGGATGTATCTTCCTCAAGACTTTTATTAACCTGTAGGGAGTCTTCCTCAGAATTATCTTGTTCTTGTATGATCACAGAAGGTTTCCTCTTCTCAAGTATCCTTCCAGACCTAAGTTGAACATCACTAAGGTCTAGAGGAGTAATTAAATAAGTTGGAAATTGTTGTCCTTCTATCATATATGTATTCTGGGGGTTCTTATTATTGGGGTTTGGTATGGGCTGAGCTGGCAATTGATTGGATTTTTGAGGAAATGGTAGTGGAAGTGGTTGATTTTGATGAGATTGGTTCAGATGATGTTGTTGAAAATTTTGTTGAAGATTTTGAGGAAAATTTTGTTGGGAATTTTGAGGATAAAAATGTGGATATGGTGGGTAGGATGGTGGATACTGATAATATGGAGAGTATCTTCCATAGGGACCTTGTGATCCTTGTGCCCAAGCTTGAGATTGATTTTGAAATTGGGGCCAAGGTTGCCGCCAAGAATTCCAAGGTGGAGGTTGATTATACATTTGATCATGGAATCCTTGTGTCTGAGATCCCTGCCAAGGTCTTCTAGATACAAAGTTAAGAGATTCTGTGGAGTCTGTAGGAGTTTCTTCTTGAAAAACAGCCTTGAGACCAAGAAGAGAAGGACAATTCTTGGTCTCATGTTTCTCAGAACAAATAACACAGGTTTCTACAACTTTTACATCTAGAGGACATTCTCTCAAGGCATGTTTCTTCCTACATTTGGGACAAAAGATTGCCAAGGCATCAGATTCAGCCTTTTGCTTGTTTTGTATCTTGAGGGTGTCTATTTGTTCACTAAGACTCCCTAAGATGTCATATTTAAAATCATCAAGCATATGTCCTATTTCTGATCTACTTACTGTCCCAGAAGCAGATTTACTTGCCTTTGCAAGAGCAGGATCTCTTGGACCTTTGGCAGTTTTAGATTTCCCTCTTGAAAGGTTGATACATAACTCAGATATTTCAGGTAATGTAAGTTGTGATATATCCCCTTTTCCCATCATGTTAAGGATATCCAACCATTCATCCCTAATTGTTTTCAACAAAAGAGCTTTTAAAGTGTCTTGATCTAAGTTTTCCATTTGTGCCCTTTTTATGTTGTATTTAAATCTTTCCAACAAATCTTCTAAGTTTTCATCTTCTTTTTGTAACATCTTGAACACTTCTTCCTTATGATTAATCGGCATACAATAATCCAAGTATCTCTCTAGAAATGCTTGTTTCATGTCTTCCCATGTTCTAATAGAACTACTGTTTAAACTCATAAACCACTTCAATGCTGCTCCCTTCAAAGTTGAAGGAAATAATTTCAATTTTTGAGCATCTTGTAAGTAGTCATAAGTCCTACACAGCACTTCAAATTCGAATAAGAAAGTTTCAGGATCCTCAGTTTTAAGTCCATAGAAGTTCGGAAGGACGGAAGGTGAAATGTTTTTCATAGTTGTATTGGTTTCTTCATCAAGTATAGGGAACCCAAAAGAGCTTCCTATTCTCCCTCTTCCTCCAACTGCACCTCTACCTCCTTCTCCTCTTCCTCCTTCTCCTCTACCTCTACCTCTACCTCCTCCAAATAATGTGTGTTCTCCATTAACAACTCCTCCTCCTCCTTCTTCTGCCATGGTTGACTCTCCTGTAGAAGTAGAAAGATTTGTGTCCCTAACATGAGTCTTTAGATCTTCTTCTATGGCAGGTTCAGTGGATGAAGTGGAAGGTTTCTCTGATGGAATAGGTGACCTTAGATCTTCTAGAAGTCCAGGATCAGTAAAGGATGGAAGATGGGTTTGAGTTGAAGGTGTACTAGCTCTGGATCTAGATGAAACAAGTGGTGTTCTAGAGATCAAACTTCTGCCTCTGCTGCTTATAAATCTTCCCCTTGAATCTCTCTCCCTACGCATAAAATTGTTTTTGGATGCTAAGAAACAAAGGTTACCTAGTTTTCACTTCCCCGGCAACGGCGCCAAAATGTTGGGTCTCAATCTAGTCTCCTAAACTGAGTTCATTTAATTGTCAACCAGGATTTATAAACTGTTGAAGTGAAGTGTACCATATGTACCTAGGTGCTTGTTTCCTAATGCGTTGTGTGTAGTGTTTTGTGATGTTTTTGGTCTTTTATGTTGATTTTTGATGTTTTTGGTCTTTTGATGTTTTATGCTCACAATGAAAATGCCTAGAAAACTAATGGAAAGAAGTTGGTGGTCAAAAACAGAGTTAAGCCTAATGTATGGAATGGCAAATGCAATTGGAAACACTGAAGCAGAATCTAAACTATGACTAAATAAAAGCAAAAGTTTGATAATGAATTTTTAGGCAAATGACACAAACTAAACTTGAGAAATGATCACTAAATATGCAAATCCTCTAACTAAACAGTTAAACACTAATGATGCAATACTCTGTCCTAAGCTCTTCTATTCTTATGATTAATTCCTAGTTCTATTCTGCAATTTAATTGAATGTCACAGAACCTATGCTCAAAGAGTTATTGGTTTCTTTTTCAACTTAGTTCTTTTGAGAAAGAGCTCTGTTTATGAAATGATGAGGAGATTTCAGACCTTATAGTGATGTTGTCTTCTGTTCCTATGGCTATGGATCATTTGTAGTTTTTAGAACAAGAAGATGTTTGTGAATAATGAAGGCTGTCTTGTTAATCCTAACAACTAAAGTAATTTATTGTGCAATGGATGACAATTTGAATATGAGATGTAAGTGTAATGAGTTAATCTAAGAATGAACCTAAGATGCCATTAATCTAGAACAATGCTAAACTATAAGTCATCATCAAACTTGGAACAAAGTAACTGAACATGATTTAAATGCAATGAAACTCCGGAGTTGTTCTAACTATACTAACATGCATTAATCTATGAAGTTACACAATCTGTTTGTTCATCATTAGTGATATTTTGGAAGAGTTCCTTCTTTTGGAAGAGGTAGAACAATTATGACTGTGTACTTGTATGCAATTGAAAGCAAATGAACTGAAAGCAAATGAAAAACTAAGTTATCACATCCATACCCTACTCGTCATTATGATGTCTTGGGCAAGTGTTTAAGAGCAAGATCAGAGATGATACTTAGTACAAACACACAACTAAATCATTCATTATCATGGTCATGTATTGAACTTCTTAAGAATGTCTTGGAAGAGTTTCTTCTTGTGGAAGAGTGATGAGAACAAGTGTAACTGTGATAGTGAATAGCAAAAACTATAACTAAATCCTACAGTACCATAACTATTCTTCATTCATCATTATAATCTGTTGGAAGAGTGCCTTCTTGTGGAAGAGCTGGAATGAATATAACTACAGTAGCTAGTTAAAACAACTATAAATTCAACTCCTAATTCTACAATACCATAGTCATTCAACATTCATCATTTTAATCTGTTGGAAGAGTGTCTTCTTGTGGAAGAGCTAGAATGAATACGACTACAGTAGCTAAAACAAAACAACTACCAATTCAAATGCAAAATGTAAAGGCAGCTAGGAAAACTTATCTAATTTACGCAAAAGAAATCCGTGCAAGAGGCAGGGGCCCTCTACCACTTGACGGCATTCAACTTCGAATTAAATCACGCCTTCAAAATAACTTTGTCTGCTCCATTAACGATGCAATAGTTCGAACATAACACTGTGTGTCTTCAAGGACGTAACACAGAGTTTTTAAACAAAATCTAACAGCAAATCTAACATAAAATCTCTAACATAGCTCTCGGTCTCCCAAGAGTTTATAAAGCAAATGCACGTAACAGTAATTACAACAATTTAGGAATAATGTCTTTCCTTATCCGAATCATGTTAGGAGTCTTTGAGGTGGCTACGTGAAGAAGAAAAGACATCTGGACTGAGACAATCCTAGTAGGAGTCTTCTTTCATAAATGTGTTCCCACGTGCATAACCGTACCCAGAATCCATTTCTTCCTCCATGATGAGCAACGAACCATGTAGACACGACGTGGATCATGCCCATATGCGGTTTTTCTCAAGAGGCCACCTGGAACATACTCAAACATGAAGGTAGTTGCAGAATCGCCGGTTAGCTACGGAATGTCTGCATTCTGCAGCTAGTTCCGGTCAAAATGCTTAACAATGGAAAAAATCACAAAATTCAACAAGTCAGTCATGTAAATCATTCTAGAAGTAATTTTAACTATATTTATTGGTCAATTGGGTTTAAGATAGAAATGGACAAGGGAAAATGAGGTAAAATGAGGTGAAGGAAAGCACAATTTTGAGGCTCAACACTTTTAAAATGATATTGTCACGTATGGATTCTTAGACTGGTAAGCCCATGCATGGTGGTATTGTATATATGGGTATCAACTCAATGTTAGCTAATATCTCCTCAATATTTCCTTCACCACATACACTCTCTGATAACTTATTTCTGAGAGGTATTTCTGAATCGGCCCTCTTTGCAGTAAAATGTCTCTGAATTGGCTGTTGCTTTTACATTGGAGTTTTGCATGTTGTCTCTGTGACATTCCTATCTCTGTATCAATTTCTGAAGGTCTCGGTCCCATTCAGATTAGTATTCCTTGTTTTACAAGAGATAGCATGAGAGCTTTTTATTGATAACTCTACCTGTTATACCATATGCTCCTTGCTATATAAGATGTCCTAGGCACTGGTCTATCACAACTCTAGGCTGTCTCTAGGAGCGAAAACATCTTTCTGGTGCCATTACCGGGGAGCAAAGTTGAGAAATTTTAAAATCCTTGGGCCTCGAAAAAATCTAATTCACTCTTCAGGTAGGTGAGTATGAAGATTTGAGAGTCGTATATCCCTCACCTTGGCGGCTCCATATTTGTTTATTTGATAAATCTATTTGCAGTCCTGGCTCCTCGAAAGCCACACCCGAGGTCAGATACGTCTAAGCCAAAGACATCTTCAGTGTCTGACCCTGAAAAGATCATACACAGAAGAAATTGGAGGGAAAGAAAATCCGTCCATTCTGAGATTCCAAAATTCTCTCAAGAATACTTTCCATCCTCCTCCTCTCAAGATTCTCAATTGAAAATTCCTGAATCCACTGTTGGAGATACCGATTACTATTCAGATAGTCCACCCCGAGGAGGTGTCCAATTTAAAGACAGTCTTCATCCTACTCCTGAGGTCGAAGAGGTCAAGGAAGTCAGTGAAGTATCTGCTGTTAATAGACCATTATTCCCCTCAACACCTCAAGCTGCAGTTGAGTATATTCATATTATTATTCATACTCCACTTCCATCTCCTCCTCCTCCTCTTAGTCATCAAAATATTGCACTACCTCCACCCCCTCCAATGGAAAATTTTCCAGGCTTCTTGCTAAATAAATATGCTCCTCTGGCATTACCTCAAGTGTTGAATGATATACCCCAAGATTATCTGAAGATCTTGCCCAGATTCAATGGGGAAAATGAGATTGATGCTCAAAAACATCTTGAGACTTTCTGCTCTTTTGCAGAGAACTTTAATGTTGAAAATTTAGATGTGGTCTTAAGGATTTTTTTCCAGTCTCTTGATGGTGAAGCTCGAAAATGGTTTAAGACTTTGGCAAGTCGTTCTATTACCACTTGGGATAATATGGAAGATAATTCTCTCAGAAAATGGGGGGAGAAGAAAGATCACAGGCAAGTTCTTACTGAGTTTAATACACTCAAGAAAAGACATAATGAAGGGGTGTCAGAATTTATCAAAAGATTTAATAAATTGTATTTGAGCCTGCCTGCTGACATGAAACCTCATCAAACTGCTGCTAAGGTTGTTTTTGTAGCAGCCTTTGATTCAGAATTATGTTTCTCCCTCAGAGAAAGAAAGCCTGCCACTCTGGATGATGCTCAGGCAGATGCACTAGAGTTGGAAGCAAACTTTGCCTCCACTGGTAAATCAAAAGGAAGATCTGAGCAAGATACTAGAAGGGGCAAAGAGGAGGTATCTACCTCTAATCAGGACAGAGACACAGACAGAATGGAAGAAATGACCAAATTGATTAAGAAAGTGGTCAAGCTTGAACTGGAGGCCAAGAAATCAGCCTCCAAGAATTTCTACAACTCTCCAAACAGAGGTTATAATCCTCAGTATAGGAAACCACCCCTGCAAATAATGCCAAGGGAAGCAAAGGAACAGTAGGATCAAGTACCACACCCATTGTACCTGGAAGGGCCAGTAGATGATTCTGCTGAAGACATTGCCTATAGACTGGAGTATGCAAATCTTTCCTTTTCAAATAGTGATGGAGAAGAATTCCCTTTACAGGGAAATGAAGGAGCTGAGTGCCCATAGCAAGAAGAAGAAAGGACCAGAGACACAGAAGAAGCAGAAATTGATCATTATTGTAAACAATTTACTGATTTCATGCAAGCACATTTCAATAGAAGATATGACCTCAGATATTCTAGGAAGAGGACTCGTACTCAAGAGCAAGAAGGAGAGATACCCCAGAAGGAAGCACCTGATTAGAAGGAGTAAACAATGCAGAAAGTCACAGACAAAGGTAAGGGCCCTCTAAACAAGCCTTTGCAATCTAATGATCAAATTCCTTCCTCTTCAAAAGTAGTCATTCCTCCTAATACCAAGTCTGTGGCAAAATAAATTAAACCCCCAGTTGAAAATAAAGAGTCAAAAGAGGTTGTAATAGAGAAGTCCCCCCTTGTTTTTAGTTTGCAAAAGGAACTTGAAAAAGTTAAAATCTCATTGCCCTTGATTGAACTGCTGAAACAACCTGCATATCAATCCCAAGTCACCTCCTTCATGCTCCCTCCAGAAGCAACACTCACTCTAGATAGCCTCAACCTTCAAGAAGAAAGACCCATGGTTGACTTTGGTCCACATGTTGAGGAATTAGATGCTTCTAATCCTCACTTTTATGTGTCTCTAGTGATTCATGACCTGCTATTACATAATTGTCTAATAGATTCTGGAGCTTCCCATAATCTAATACCTCTGTCGGTCATGGAGTAACTAGGATTACAAATCACCCGTTCGTACAAGGACCTATATTCATTTGACTCCAAAAGAGTTAAATTCGTGGGGATGATCAAGGATTTGGTGGTCAATTTGGCCCAAATCCCAGCTAAAAGTGTGCTAATGGAAATCGTGGTGGCTGACATTCCAGCTCGTTTTGGTATGTTGCTGTCAAGGTCCTGGGGAAAAAAATTTGGTGGATCACTCAAGATGGACTTAACATATGCCACTGTCCCAGTTTTTGGTGGCTAGGAGAGGAGGTTGTACAGGGAGACTAGATTTGTCAATATGGTGACTAAGGCTGACATCTCTGTAAATTCACCAGTCTACAGTAAAGAAGGATATTTCTCATGCTTGATGCTGGAAGAAGATCAAGATTTTTCTCATGAACCATCCTTTTGTCAGATCAAGACTGAGAAGCCCTCAGAGAGCCATGAACCAGGAATTTGGATACTTCATTTTGATGTAGCAAATTCAAGAGAAGGTAATGGAGCTGGAATGCTATTGATTTCTCCTACAGGAAGATGGGTCCCTTTGTCCTTCAAACTGGAATATGAAGCCACTAATAATGTGGTTGAATATGAAGCACTTCTGTTAGGATTGCAGACAGCCAGGAATATGAACATACAAAGCTTAAAAGTTTTGGGAGATTTAGAACTGGTGGTCAGACAAGTCAGGAATCAGTGTCAGACCAAACATCCTAGGCTAAGGGCTTATAGGAATGAAGTTTGGGACATGGTATAAAATTTCTTCTTGGAATTCAATATCCAGTTCATGCCCCAAGAACAGAATAGGATGGCTGATTCCCTTGCGGTAGATGCTAGTAAATTTCGACCACCTCAGAACCCTCTTTTAAGATATGAAGTTGAGGTGCATTATCGACCATCAATCCCAGATAACATCAAACACTGGCACGTATTTGAAGATGAATAACAGATGAAGATATTCCTAGAAACAGTAGGGGAATTCTCCAATATGGAGATTGATGCTAATGAAGAGGATGAGTCTGAAGATACCTTAGAAAGAAATTGGGTGAGAAAATGGCAGGTAATAAAGTGTTGCAGTTAAAGGGAAACATTATACCTAGAGGATTGGTGCCTCTAGAAAGATTATTTGACAAGAATGATGTCCCACGACATCCAAACAAAGTGGTAGAAGAAAATCAGGTAGAAGACCTGAATCTTGGTACTAAGGCTGACCCCAAAATTGTAAAATTGTCCAGGAAGATCCCAGAAGAATATAAAAGGCTATATCAAAAATTATTTCAGTCTTACAGAGATGTGTTTGCATGGTCCTATCAGGTCTTGAAAACTTTTGATATCAGTATTATGTAGCACAAAATCCCACTGAAGGCAGATGCAAGGCCCCATAAGCAGAAGCTTAGAAAAATCAATCCCCTGCTGCTTCCTTCTATTGAGAAGGAAATTAAGAAGTTGTTAAAGGCCAAAATAATCGTACCATTGAGGTACTCTGAATGTGTGGCAAACCTTGTCCCTGTATGAAAGAAGAATGGAGAAATAATGCTGTGTGTGGATTTTAGAAATTTAAACAAAGCATCCCTAAAGGATAATTATCCACTACCTAAGATGGATTACATCCTGCAGAAAGTGGTTGGAGCTTCTAGGATGTCAATGATGGATGGATTCTCTGGCTATAATCAGGTGGCTGTACTTCCAGAAGATCAGAAGAAGACTACTTTCACCACACCATGGGGTACATTTATGTATGCCAGGATGCCTTTTGGATTGATTAATGCAGGGGCCACTTTTCAGAGGGCCATGGACATTACTTTTGTTGGGGAGCAAGATAAATTCCTGGTAGTCTACCTTGATGACATCACTACATTTTCAAAATATGATACTGAGCATACTGAGCATCTGCGTAGAACTTTTGAAAAATGCAGAAGGTATGGTCTCTCTCTAAATCCTTAAAAGTCTTTATTTGCATTAGAAGAGGGAACACTTTTGGGACACATTGTAACCAAAGATGGTGTGAAGATAGATCCTAAGAGGGTAGAGGTTATAAATGGTATTGCTTTTACCAGAAATAAGAAAGAGGTACAAGTATTCCTAGGGCACATTAATTTCTTGAGAAGGTTTATTCCTAACTATGCTGAAATAGTTAGACACATAACTGACATGCTGAAGAAGAGTAACGACGTTAAATGGTCCCAGAAATCACGAGAGGCATTTACCAGGATAAAGAATGTTTTTGCAGAAGCCCCTGTGCTGGCTAGACCAGATTATGATAAAACTTTCATGATCTTCTCTTTCGCATCACCTCATACAATAGCAGGAGTTTTATTGCAGAAAAATGATGAAGGGTACGAGCAGCCCATAGCTTTCTTCAGTCAAGTACGTCGTGATGCAAAATTAAAGTACAACATATTGGAAAAGTAAGCATACGCCCTGGTAAAATCCCTCAAAGCATTCCGCGTGTATATCTTACAGTCCCACATCACTACATTTGTGCCTGTAGTTGCTATAAAAGATATTTTTATCCAGGGGGATAGTGAAAGAAAAAGGGGGAAGTGGATTGCTAAAATACAAGAGTATGACTTAGACATCCGCCCTACTAAGCTGATCAAAGGATAGGGGCTTGCCAAAATGTTATCTGAATCAAACTATCAAGCTTTGGGCATAAATTTTTCCATTATAGCAGGTGAGGAATCTGAAGAGCAAGAAGAGCGACAGGGAATTGGAGTAGCTACTCCAGAAACACATCTAAAGTACCTCACCAGTCCGTGGTACAAAGAGATAGTATAATATCTCCTCACACTCAGTTTCCCTCCAAGCTATGATAAAGCTAAATACAGAACACTAAGATTGAAATCACAGAAATATATAGTCACCAATGGCTGGCTATACTGGCAAGATCCCTCAGGTATCCTACTGCTATGTCTCACAAAGGATGAGGTAGGGAGTATTATAGCCGAATTTCATGAAGGGATCTGTGGGGGTCACTATAGCTGGAGGGCCACTGCTCATAAAATCCTGAAGGCTGGTTTTTATTGGCCCAATATTTTTGGAGATGTTTTTGCATAGGTTAGAGCATGTGAAAAATGTCAGAAATTTTCTGAAAGGCAGAAGTTAGCACCTTTGCCCATGATTCCCGTGCATGTAGATGAACCCTTCAGACAATGGGGAATTGATTTCATAGGTGAAATACATCCTCCATCAAGTGGTCAACATAAATGGATATTAACTGCCACAGATTATTTCACTAAATGGGTGGAGGCCATACTTGCAAGGAATGCTACGGATACCGTGATAATAAAATTGATGGAAGAAAACATCATATCCAGGTTTGGTTGTCCCACCAGAATAGTGACTGATAACGCCCAGGCTTTCAAGTCTACAAATTTTGTGAGTTTTTGTCAGTAATATAACATCACACTAAGTCACTCTACAGCCTACTATCCACAAGGGAATGGCTTGGCAGAGTCTTCCAATAAAACCCTGCTAAGGGCACTAAAGAAGACTATAAATGAAAATCAGAAAAATTAGGATTCCCAATTGAAATTTGCTCTATGGGCCAATAGAATTACTAAGAAGAGAGCAACTGGGAAATCCCCATACGAATTAGTATATGGGAGGGCAGCAGTATTTCCAATTCAATTAGCCCTACCAGTAGCCTGATTCATGCAGGAAAGTCAAGAAGAGCCTGATGATATGAACAGGCGAATAAATCAACTGGTGGAATTGGAAGAAACATGCAATCAGGTAAATCAAAGGCTGACAAAGTATCAGGAGAAGATGAAATACCTTTTTGATCAGCATGCTAAAGACAAGAATCTACAGATTGGTGATTTAGTACTCAGGTGGGATATCCGAAGGGCGGAAAAAGGAAAACATGGTAAATTTGATCCACTCTGGTTCGGTCCCTTAAAGATGGAACAGGGAGGTAACAACACTTTCAAGTTGGAAAAATTACAGGGTGACTTGCTTGATGCCCCTATAAATGGTCAATTCTTTAAGCCCTATTTTCAGTTTTGATTCTGGCTGAAACAACCTGGTGTATTATATTGTATATTATTTTCTTGTTTCATTTTTTTTTTAATAATGTGGGTGTCGTGGTGAATCATGAAGTAAAAAGCAGAAGGGTTGAAGAACAGAATTCACACAAAAGGAGTAGCTGGTGGTTTTCGAAGTTCTCGACACGTCCAAGGATGGACGTGCCATCCCCAGATGGAGTCGATGTTGATCATAATCAGTTGTCTGTAAAATTTTCACAAGCCATCTGGTTTAAACATCTCAAATCCCTTCTTTCAGCCTTAAAGGAGTCATTTTTATGCCTATCGTTGCCTTTCCCGCCCCCAAGTTACATTATAAAAGGCCACAGATCGTAAATTCGAAAATCTGTCAGGCCTAGCCCCTTCTGCTAAGCCTCTGCTCTTTTCCTCTAGGTGACCGAAAGACATAACCGAGTGCTAGCTCTATAAGCACTTATCAAATGAATATCAGGTGCATTCTGAGCCGCTAATTTGTACAGATCGGACGGCGTTTTTTCACCTCCGTCACACACATAGCCCGCCTGACTACTGTCTGATCAAACCGTGAAATCAAAGGTTAGTAGCCTGCCTATCCTGGTGGTCCCCACGCCCGCTCCCATTGCAAAAACTGGTGGTTTATATCGTACCACCTTTCAAGCGGCAAGCGATATTCCTCAAATTAGAGCGATTCTATACGTTGCTCGCCGCATGTCTCCGTGTACGGCTCCAAAACCGCTCTCCATCGTGCATTATTGTTCGGTCAAAGTCACGGCGCGATATTCATGACAGCCATCTGATCTGGGGGTCTTCATCCAACGACCATCGTGCTCCGAAGCGGCATGAGGTTTAACCATAGGAAAATCACACCCCTAGCCCACTGTCCATCACCTCCGATGCTCTTTCAACCGTCGATCTCCTCTTGAAATCGAACGGTCAAAATTTGATCACATTTTCGTCATCGACCTCGTACCACCACGTCAGCCTTTCCACATAGTCTTTCGTACGTCCACCGGTCACCGCTCCACATGTTTTTCATATTTCTCCTCCGCCGCTTATACATCGCATCCATTTTTCAAATCTTAATTTTTTACGTTAAAAACGTTTTCACTGCATTTTTCACCACCACCCTGCATTATTCCACTATTCCGCCAGTCTGCACGACCACTTTCATTAACCCCGCCACATCCTCCATACTCATAGCTTGGATTTATTAACATTTTTTCGGGTTTTGCAGGGATGTCCGGTGATGAAAAATGCTATGATTCACAGCCTCCTTTATAGAAGCAGAGATCAAAGAAAGGACCATTTTGCAGAAGAAAAATTTATAGATAAATTCCATGGAAGACAAATCGATAAGACTTCCATTAAATAAGCGGGGTTAAAATCTGTCAAACCCTACAGGGACATTCAGGCCACCGATTTCACAGATGAAGATATTAATGGAGCAGCAGAGAAATATCAGTGGATGATTGACGAATTCAGTGATCAGCATTGAAGGTTTCAGGCCTTAATTCAAGTTTAGAAGACAGAGGGTACCACGCACAGGAAACAATACCCTCCAAGTTTCATTTCAGCAGGATTTTCTTTCAGGAAAGTACAAAATGTTCATATGGTTTTACCTCTATACTGTGTTCCTGAAGAGACTTCCACCCAGAGTATTTAATTCAGAAAGCGGGCTACAAAGAACGTACAACAACACAAAGTCATCAAGCGGTATAGGCGTGCACGTTTCCGCCATCTTGTCTTTATGAATCAAATTGATGGTTCATCACCTACTTCATTTATTAATTTTTCTTTTTCTCTATAAAACCCCAGAAGAACAGATTATTGAGGGTTCCAGATTTTATCAGAAAATTATGCAGTGAAAGGATTTTTGTATACATTTTGTAAAATTCTTATATGAAAGCTCAGAGCCCATAGGGTCTCAGTGAGGAGGAGTTCCATTTGTTAAAGAGGATTCTGGTCTTTGGTATTTCACAGTCTGTAACTTTCTTTATTGTGCTATTTTAATATATCATTTCATCTCATTCATCTGTCTTGTATCATGTTTTGGAATGCGAGTGGCTCACTGATTTTTGGTATGGATTTATCCTAGTTGATACCCATGCTTGTATTAGTCAAGCGCTTTAAATATGGCTCATGCATGATATTCTGTTCCATTATTCATCTAAACCATACTTCTGCTATATTATTTTCTTTGGGAGGGTGCTTTTAAAATGCTATTGTCATGTATGGATTCTTAGATTGGTAAGCCCATGCATGGTGGTATTGTATATCTGGGTATCAGCTCAATGTTAGCTAATATCTCCGCAATATTTCCTTCACCACATACACTCTCTGATAACTTATTTCTGTGAGGTATTTCTGAATCGGCCCTCTTTGCAGTAAACTGTCTCTGAATTGTCTGTTTCTTTTACATTGGAGTTTTACATGTTGTCTCTGCGACATTCCTATCTCTATATCAGTTTCTGAAGGTCTTGGTCCCATTCAGATTAGTATTCCTTGTTTTACAAGAGATAGCATGAGATATTTTTATTGATAACTCTATCTATTATACCATATGCTCCTTACTATATAAGATGTCCTAGGCACTAGTCTATCAAAACTCTATGCTGTCTCTAGGAGCGACAACATCTTTCTGGCGCCGTTGCTGGGGAGAAAATTTGAGAAATTTTAAAATCCCTGGGCCTCGAAAAAATCTAAATCACTCTTCAAGTAGGTGAGTATGAAGAGTTGAGAGTTGTAGATCCCTCACCTTGGTGATTCCACATTTGTTTATTTGATAAATCTATTTGTAGTCCTGGATCCTCGAAAGCCACACCTGATTTTAGATATGTCTAAGCCAAAGACACCTTCAGTGTCTGACCCTGAAAAGATCATACATAGAAGAAATTGGAGTGAAATAAAATCAGTCCATTATGAGATTCCTGAATTCTCTCAAGAAGACTTTCTGTCCTCCTCCTCTCAAGATTCTCAATTGCAAATTCCCGACTCCACTGTTGGAGATACCGATTACTATTCAGATAGTCCACCCCGAGGAGGTGTCCAATTTAAAGACAGTATTCATCCTACTCCTGAGGTCGAAGAGGTCAAGGAAGTCACTGAAGTATCTGCTGTTAACAAACCATTATTCCCCTCAACACTT
Organism: Pinus albicaulis; assembly: GCA_034641835.2. Taxonomy (NCBI): domain Eukaryota; kingdom Viridiplantae; phylum Streptophyta; class Pinopsida; order Pinales; family Pinaceae; genus Pinus; species Pinus albicaulis. Next base: position 968,377,634 of record CM076580.1, on the reverse strand, counting down.
CAAGCTTCAGTTGAGTATATTCCTATTATTATTCATACTCCACTTCCACCTCCTCCTCCTCCTCTTACTCATCAAAATATTGCACTACCTCCACCCCCTCCAATGGCAAATGTTCCAGGCTTATTGCTAAATAAATATGCTCCTCTGGCATTACCTCAAGTGTTGAATGATATGCCCCAAGATTATCTGAAGATCTTGCCCAGATTCAATGGGGAAAATGAGATTGATGCTCAAAAACATCTTGAGACTTTCTGTTGTTTTGCAGAGAACTTTAATGTTGAACATTTAGATATGGTATTAAGGCTTTTTGTCCAGTCTCTTGATGTTGAAGCTCAAAAATGGTTTAAGACTTTGGCAGGTCGTTCTATTACCACTTGGGATAATATGGAAGATACTTTTCTCAGAAAATGGGGGGAGAAGAAATATCACGGGCAATGTCTTACTAAGTTTAATACACTCAAGAAAAGACATAATGAAGGGGTGTCAGAATCTATCAAGAGATTTAATAAATTGTATTTGAGCCTGCCTGCTGACATGAAACCTCATCAAACTGCTGCTAAGGTTGTTTTTGTAGCAGCCTTTGATTCAGAATTTGGTTTCTCCCTCAAAGAAAGAAATCCTGCCACTCTGGATGATGCTCAGGCAGATGCACTAGAGTTGGAAGCAAACTTTGCCTCCACTGGTAAATCAAAAGGAAGATCTGAGCAAGATACTAGAGGAAGGGGCAAAGAGGAGGTATCTACCTCTAATCAGGACAAAGACATAGACAAAATGGAAGAAATGACCAAATTGATTAAGAAAGTGGTCAAGCTTGAACTGGAGGCCAAGAATTCAACCTCCAAGAATTTCTACAACACTCCAAACAGAGGTTATAATCCTCAGTATAGGAAACCACCCCTGCAAATAATGCCAAGGGAAGCAAAGGAGCAACAGGATCAAGTACCACACCCATTGTACTTGGAAGGGCTAGTAGATGATTCTGCTGAAGACACTGCCTATATACTGGAGGATGCCAATCTTGCCTTTTCAAATAGTGATGGAGAAGAATGCCCTTTACAGGGAAAAGAATGAGCTAAGTTCCCATTGCAAGAAGAAGAAAGGACCAGAGACACAGAAGAGGCAGAAATTGATCATTATTGTAAAAAATTTACTGATTTCATGCAAGCACATTTCAATAGAAGATATGACCTCAGATCTTCTAGGAAGAGGACTCGTACTCAAGAGCAAGAAGGAGAGCTACCCCAGAAGGAAGCACCTACTCATAAGGAGTCAACAATGCAGAAAGTCACAGACAATGGTAAGGGCCCTCTAAACAAGCCTTTGCAATCTAATGATCAAATTCCTTCCTCTTCAAAAGTAGTCATTCCTCCTAATACCAAGTCTGTGGCAAAAGAAATTGAACCCCCAGTTGAAAATAAAGAGTCAAAAGAGGTTGTAATAGAGAAGTCCCCCCTTGTTTTCAGTTTGCAAAAGGAACTTGAAAAAGTTAAAATCCCAGTGCCCTTGACTGAACTGCTGAAACAACCTGCATATCAATCCCAAGTCACCTCCTTCATGCTCCCTCCAGAAGCAACACTCACTCCAGATACCCTCAACCTTCAAGAAGAAAGACCCATGGTTGTCTTTGGTCCACATGTTGAGGAATTAGATGCTTCTAATCCTCCCTTTTATGTGTCTCTAGTGATTCATCACCTGCTATTACATAATTTTCTGTTAGATTCTGGAGCTTCCCATAATCTAATACCTCTGTTGGTCATGGAACAATTAGGATTTCAAATCACCTGTCCATACAAGGACCTTTATTCATTTGACTCCAAAATATTTAAATGCTTGGGGATGATCAAGGATTTGGTGGTCAATTTGGCCCAAATCCCAGCTAAAAGTGTGGTAATGGACATCGTGGTGGCTGACATCCCAGCTTGTTTTGGTATGTTGCTGTCAAGGTCCTGGGGAAAAAAAATTGGTGGATCACTCAAGATGGATTTAACATATGCCACTATCCCAATTTTTGGTGGCTAAGAGAGGAGGTTGTACAGGGAGACTAGATTTTTCAAGATGGTGACTAAGGCTGACAGCTCTGTAAATTCACCAGTCTACAGTAAAGAAGGAAATTTCTCATGCTTGATGCTGGAAGAAGACCAAGATTTTTCTCATGAACCGTTCTTCTGTCAGATCAAGACTGAGCAGCCCTCAGAGAGCCATGAAGCAGGAATCTGGACACTTCATTTTGATGGAGAAAATTCAAGAGAAGGTAATGGAGCTGGAATACTATTGATTTCTCCTACAGGAAGATGGGTCCCTTTGTCCTTCAAACTGGAATACGAAGCCACTAATAATGTGGCTGAATATGAAGCACTTCTGTTAGGATTGCAGACAGCCAGGAATATGAACATACAAAGCTTAAATTTTTTGGGAGATTCAGAACTAGTGGTCAGACAAGTCAGGAATCAGTGTCAGACCAAACATCCTAGGCTAAGGGCTTATAGGAATGAAGTTTGGGACATGGTAGAAAATTTCTTCTTGGCATTCAATATCCAGTTCATGCCCCGAGAACAGAATAGGATGGTTGATTCCCTTGTGGTAGCTGCTAGTACATTTCGACCACCTCAGAACCCTCTTTTAAGATATGAATTTGAGGTGCATTGTCGACCATCAATCCCAGATAACATCAAACATTGGCAGGTATTTGAAGATGAAGAACACATGAAGAGATTCCTAGAAACAGTAGGGGAATTCTCCAATATGGAGATTGATGCTAATGAAGAGGATGAGTCTGAAGATACCTCAGAAAGTAATTGGGTGAGAAAATGGCAGGTAATAAAGTGTTTCAGTTAAAGGGAAACATTATACCTAGAGGATTGGTGCCTCTAGAAAGATTATTTGACAAGAATGATGTCCCATGACAACCAAACAAAGTGGTGGAAAAAAACCAGGTAGAAGACCTAAATCTTGGTACTGAGGCTGACCCAAAAATTGTAAAATTGTCCAGGAAGATCCTAGAAGAATATAAAAGGCTATATCAGAAAATATTTCAGTCTTACAGAGATGTGTTTGCATGGTCCTATCAGGACTTGAAAACTTTTGATATCAGTATTATGTAGCACAAAATCCCACTGAAGGCGGATGCAAGGCCCCATAAGCAGAAGCTCAGACAAATCAATCCCCTGTTGCTTCCTTCTATTGAGAAGGAAATAAAGAAGTTGTTAAAGGCCAAAATAATTGTACCATTGAGGTACTCTAAATGGGTGGCAAACCTTGTCCCTGTACGAAAGAATAATGGAGAAATAAGGTTGTGTGTGGATTTTAGAAATTTAAACAGAGCATCCCTAAAGGATAATTATCCACTACCTAAGATGGATTACATCCTACAGAAAGTGGTTGGAGCTTCTAGGATGTCAATGATGGATGGATTCTCTGGCTATAATCAGGTGGCTGTACTTCCAGAAGATCAGAAGAAGACTGCTTTCACCACACCATGGGGTACATTTATGTATGCCAGGATGCCTTTTGGATTGATTAATGCAGGGGCCACTTTTCAGAGGGCCATGGACATTGCTTTTGTTGGGGAGAAAGATAAATTCCTGGTATTCTACCTTGATGACATCACTGTATTTTCAAAAAATTATACTGAGCATACTGAGCATCTGTGTAGAAATTTTGAAAAATGCAGAAGGTATGGTCTCTCTCTAAATCCTCAAAAGTCTTTATTTGCATTAGAAGAGGGAAAAATTTTGGGACACATTGTAACCAAAGATGGTGTGAAGATAGATCCTAAGAGGGTAGAGGTTATAGATGGTATTGCTTTTACCAGAAATAAGAAAGAGGTACAAGTATTCCTAGGGCACATTAATTTCTTGAGAAGGTTTATTCCTAACTATGCTGAAATAGTTAGACACATAACTGACATGCTGAAGAAGAGTACCGAAGTTAAATGGTCCCAGGAATCGCGAGAGGCATTTACCAGGATAAAGAATGTTTTTGCAGAAGCCCCTGTGCTGGTTGGACCAGATTATGATAAACCTTTCATGATCTTCTCTTTCGCATCTCATACAATAGCAGGAGTTTTATTGCAGAAAAATGATGAAGGGTACGAGCAGCCCATAGCTTTCTTCAGTCAAGTACTCCGTGATGCAGAATTAAAGTACAACATATTGGAAAAGCAAGCATACACCCTGGTAAAATCCCTCAAAGCATTCCGCGTGTATATCTTACAGTCCCACATAACTACATTTGTGACTGTAGTTGTTGTAAAATATATTCTTATCCAGGGGGATAGTGAAGGAAAAATGGGGAAGTGGATTCTAAAATACAGGAGTATGACTTAGACATCCGCCCTACTAAGCTGATCAAAGGACTGGGGCTTGCCAAAATGTTATTTGAATCAAACTATCAAGCTCTGGACATAAATTTGTCCATTATAGTAGGTGAGGAATCTAAAGAGCAAAAGAGCGACGGGGAATTGGAGTAGCTACTCCAGAAACACATCTAAAGTACCTCACCAGTCCGTGGTATAAAGAGATAGTAGAATGTCTCCTCACACTTCGTTTCCCTCCAAGCTGTGATAAAGCTAAATACAAAACACTAAGATTGAAATCACAGAAATATATAGTCGCCCATGGCCGGCTATACTGGCGAGATCCCTTAGGTATCCTACTGCTATGTCTCATAGAGGATGAGGTAGGGAGTATTATAGCCGAATTTCAAGAAGGGATCTGTGGGGGTCACTACAGCTGGAGGGCTACTACTCATAAAATCCTGAAGGCTGGTTTTTATCGGCCCAAGCTTTTTGGAGATGTTTTTGCATAGGTTAGAGCATGTGAAAAATGTCAGAAATTTGTTGAAAGGCAGAAGTTAGCACCTCTGCCCATGATTCCTGTGCACATAGATGAACCCTTTAGACAATGGGGAATTGATTTCATAGGTGAAATACATCCTCCATCAAGTGGTCAGCATAAATGGATATTAATTGCCATGGATTATTTCACTAAATGGGTGGAAGCCATACCTGCAAGGAATGCTACGGATACCGTGATAATAAAATTGATGGAAGAAAACATCATATCCAAGTTTGGTTGTCCCACCAGAATAGTGACTGATAATGCCTAGGTTTTCAAGTCTACAAAGTTTGTGAGTTTCTGTCAGCAATATAACATCACACTAAGTCACTCTGCAGCCTACTATCCATAAGGGAATGGCTTGGAAGAGTTTTCCAATAAAACCCTGCTAAGGGCACTAAAGAAGGCTATAATTGAAAATCAGAAAAATTGGGATTCCCAATTGAAATTTTCAAAATGGGCCAATAGAATTACTAGCAAGAGAGCAATTGGGAAATCCCCATACGAATTAGTATATGGGAGGGCAGCAGTATTTCCAATTCAATTAGCCCTACCAGTAGCTCGATTCATGCAGGAAAGTCAAGAAGAGCCTGATGATATGACCAAGCGAATAAATCAACTGGTGGAACTGGAAGAAACACGCAATCAGGTAAATCAAAGGCTGACAGAGTATCAGGAGAAGATGAAATACCTTTTTGATCAGCATTCTAAATACAAGAATCTACAGATTGGTGATTTAGTACTCAGGTGGGATATCCGGAGGGCGGAAAAAGGAAAACATGGTAAATTTGATCCACTCTGGTTCGGTCCCTTCAAGATGGAACAAGGAGGTAACAACACTTTCAAGTTGGAAAACTTACAGGGTGACTTGCTTGATGCCCCTGTAAATGGTCAATTCCTTAATCCCTATTTTCAGTTCTGATTCTGGCCCAAACAACCTGGTGTATTATATTGTATATTAGTTTCTTGTTTCGTTTTTGTTTGAATAATGTGGGTGTCGTGGTGAATCATGAAGTAAAAAGCAGAAGGGCTGAAGAACAGAATTCACACAAAAGGAGTAGCTGGTGGTCTGCGAAGTTCTCGACACGTCCAGGGATGGACGTGCCATCCCCAGATGGAGTCAATGTTAATCATAATCAGCTGTCTGTAAAATTTTCACAAGCCATCTGGCTTAAACCTCTCAAATCCCCTCTTTCATCCTTAAAGGAGTCATTTTTATTCCTATCGTTGCCTTTCCCACCGCCAAGTTACATTATAAAAGGCCACAGATCATAAATTCAAAAATCTATCAGGCCTAGCCCCTTCTGCTAAGCCTCTGCTCTCTTCCTCCAGGTGACCAAAAGCCAGAACTCAGTGCTAGCTCTATAAGCGCTTCTCAAATGAATATCGTGTGCATTCTGAGCCGCTGATTTGTACATATCGGACGGCGTTTGTTCACCTCCGTCATGCCCATAGCCCGCCTGACTACCGTTCGATCAAACCGTGAAATCAATGGTCAGCATCTTGCCTGTCCTAGTGGTCCCCATGCCCGCTCCCATTGCAAAAACCGGTGGTTTATATCGTACCACCTTTCAAGCGGCAGGCGGTATTCCTCAAATCATACCGATTCCATACGTCGCTCGCCGCGTGTCTCCGCGTATGGCTCCAAAACCACTCTCCATCACGCATTATTGCTCGGTCAAAGTCATGGCGCGATATTCATCACAGCTGTCTGATCTGGGGGTCTTCATCCAACGGCCATCGCACTCCGAAGCTGCATGAGGTTTAACCATAGGCAAATCACACCCCTGGCCCACTGTCCATCACCTCCGACTCTCTTTCAACCGTCGATCTCCTCCTAAGATCGGACGGTCAAAATTTGATCACATGTCCGTCATCGACCTCGTACCACCACCTCATCCTTTCCACATAGTATTTCGTACGTCCACCCGTCACCGTTCCACATGTTTGTCATATTTCTCCTCGGCCATTTATACATCGCACCCATTTATCAAATCTTAATTTTTTACGTTAAAAACGTTTTCACTGCGTTTTTCACCACCACCCTGCATTATTCCACTATTCCGCCAGTCTGCACGACCACTTTCATTAACTCCGCCACATCCTCCATACTCATAGCTTGGATTTCTTAACATGGTTTCGGGTTTTGCAGGGATGTACGGTGATGAAAACCGCTATGATTCACAGCCTCCTTTATAGAAGCAGAGATCACAGAAAGGACCATTTTGCAGAAGAAAAATTTATGGAGAAAGTCCCTGGAAGACAAATCGATAAGAATTCCATTAAAGAAGCGGGGTTAAAATCTATCAAACCCTACAGGGACATTCAGGCCACCGATTTCGCAGATGAAGATATTAATGGAGCAGCAGAGAAATATCATTGGATGATTGAGGAATTCAGCGATCAACATTGAAGGTTTCAGGCCTTAATTCAAGGTTAGAAGACAGAGGGTACCATGCACAGGAAAAAATACCCTCCAGGTTTCATTTCAGCAGGATTTTCTTTGAGGAAAGGACATAATTTTCATATGTTTTTACCTCTATACCATGTTCCTGAAGAGACTTCCACCCAGAGTATTTATTTCAGAAAGCAGGCTACAGAGAATGTACAGCAACACAAAGTCATCAAGCGGTATGGGCGTGCACGTTTCCGCCATCTTGTCTTTATGAAGAAAATTGATGGTTCATCACCTACTTCATTTATTAAGTTTTATTTTTCTCTATAAAACCCCAGAAGAACGGATTATTGAGGGTTCCAGATTTTATCAGAAAATTATGCAGTGAAAGGCTTTTTGTATACATTTTGTAAAATTCTTATATGAAAGCTCAGAGCCCATAGGGTCTCAGTGAGGAGGAGTTCCATCTGTTAAAGAGGATTCTGGTCTTTGGTATTTCATAGTCTGTAACTTTCTTTATTGTGCTATTTTAATATATCATTTCATCTCATTCATCTGTCTTGTATCATGTTTTGGAATGCGAGTGGCTCACTGATTTTTGGTATGGATTTATCTTAGTTGATACCCATGCTTGGATTAGTCAAGCGCTTTAAATATGGCTCATGCATGATATTCTGTTCCATTATTCAGCTAAACCATACTTCTGCTATATTAGTTTCTTTGGGAGGGTGCTTTTAAAATGCTATTGTCATGTATGGATTCTCAGATCGGTAAGCCCATGCATGGTGGTATTGTATATCTGGGTATTAGCTCAATGTTAGCTAATATCTCCTCAATATTTCCTTCACCACATACACTCTCTGATAACTTATTTCTGTGAGGTATTTCTGAATCGGCCCTCTTTTCTGTAAACTGTCTCTGAATTGTCTGTTGCTTTTACATTGGAGTTTTGCATGTTGTCTCTGCGACATTCCTATCTCTGTATCAGTTTCTGAAGGTCTCGGTCCCATTCAGATTAGTATTCCTTGTTTCACAAGAGATATCATGAGAGATTTTTATTGATAACTCTACCTGTTATACCATATGCTCCTTGCTATATAAGATGTCCTAGGCACTGGTCTATCACAACTCTAGGTTGTCTATAAGAGCGACAACATAACCCAAAAAAGAGAGTTTTCACAGTGTCCAAAGGAAATATTTTGGGGCATATCATAACCCCAGATGGCATAGTGGTGGACCCACAATGCGTAAAAGCAATCACCTAGATTCCCCCCCCCGAGTGGCAAGAATGCCATGCAGTCATTTCTCGAAAAAATCAACTTCCTGTGAAAATTTATATCAGATTTCACCCAAATAGTGAAAAATCTGCAAGGTATGATCAAGAAGAACGTAAAATTCAAATGGAATTCTCCTGAGAAAGAAGCATTTGATAATATCAAACAAGCCATCGCAGAAGAACCCACCCTTCATAGTCCAGATTTCAGCAAAGGCTTTATTTTGTACACCTTTGCCTCAGACTCATCTCTCGTGGCCATCCTCACTGAGAAGGATGGTAGTAATGACGAGCGGCCCATATAATTCATGAGCACAGGGTTGTAAGGTGATGAGTAGAATTAACCAGATATTAACAAGTAAGCTTATGTAGTGTACAAGGCAGTCAAAAATTTTAGGCCATATATTTTGAATAATCACGTCACAGTGTTTGTACCTCACCCAATGGTTCTCTCACTATTCGTGCAGCAGGAGCTGGGAAAGAGATGAGGAAACTAGATGACATGCCTTCAAGAGTATGACTTGGAATTTAAGCCTGAACATACTGTCAAGGGAAAAGGGCTATGCCAGATGGATGCTGAAGCTGTAGACTTGCGAGGCAATGAAGAGGAGTGTTGGGATCACGAAATTGACATGTACCATACTGACAACACACGTCAGTAGAGCACCCCCTCATGGTACGTTGATCTCCAGCAATATCTTGGTCGCGGTATCATGGACCCCACTTTAACCACCCAATAGAAACGTGCAATAAGACTGAAGCTTGCATCCTACCAGATAGTGCAGGGTAAGTTGTTTCGCAAGCACCACAACGGAGTTTTGCTACGTCGCTTGGAACATGATAAGGCACAAGAGGTTTTGAAGGAACTACATGATGACCCAGCCGGTGGGCACTATGCAGGGGATACCACAACTCACAAAATTATGTGTGTTGGTTTCTATTGGCCCACCCTATTCAAATATGCACATGCTTATGTTTGGAGATGCCTACCTTGTCAAAAGTTTTCCAACACAAAGACGTGATTATTCGCCCCGTTGCAGTCCGTCACGATGGAAGAACTATTTCAATAGTGGGGACTCAATGTGATCAGGGAGATTTTTCCACATTCCTCTAAGAATCATAGATACGTCCTTACGGCTATAGACCACTTCACGTGGTGGGTTGAAGCAATACCGTTTTGCCAAATCAATGATCAAGAGGTAATAGCTTTCATCACTCAGCACATCATGACCATGTTTGGCATTCCAACCTCCGTTGATTTTGATAACGCAACTTGTTTTTTCGTCATTCAAACTATATGAATTTGCTCTTGAAAATGGTATAGTGCTCAAACACTCCACCAACTATTACCCCCAAGGAAATGGGTTAGTTGAGTCAACCAATAAAAAACTCATTTGCATCATCAAAAATACTTTGTTTTCCCAACAAAGAAACTGGCATAACGCACTCCACAATGCCCTATGGGCTGATGGGGTAACACCCAAACCATCTTTGGGCACCTCCCCATTATTTATATTTTTTGGCAAAAAATCAATCCTTCCACCCCACCTGTCTCTCCCGACCCTTTAGTTATCACATGAAACTCATGGTACACCGTGTGCTTCCTTACAAGCCCATATAGATACATTGTTGAAGCTAGATGAGGAAACGCTAAAAGCCCAGGAACAATTTTCCATTCACTAGAGCTGAATAAAATGATGGTTTGACAAGAAATCTGTCGCAAACAAGGTTTTCGAGGTGGGCGACCTCGTCCTCAAGTTGGACAAAGCTCACGAAGAGAAGGGGAAACATGAAAAATTCCAAGCCCTGTGGATAGGCCCCTTCCAGATCAAAGAAAAGGTTGGTTCCCACACATATAGAATCCATACCTTAGAAGGAAAATTCGAGGTCCTCCTGGTAAATGGCACAACCTCAAGCACTATTTCACCTGAGAGCCCTAGCGGCCATCGTCGCACTCTGTACCATAGTGTCTTGCTCCTACTTGAATGCTTTTTTCGTTTTCGGTTTTTCTTTTGTTTTTTATGTCTCAATAAGAAACATGCTTCAAGCAAGCTCTTAGAAATCCTCTCCCCTAACACCTCAGGTTGAGGGGTGATTGTAGCAGTTGCTCAATTGGAAAGTTGTACCGAAATCTCCACTAGCGAAGAATCGACCCTGAGACACAAGATGACCTAAGCTAGCCTATGATAGACCCCCATGTGGAAAATGCAATTAAGCCCCAAAAACCAAACACAGTAGCTCACCCAGTATGCTAACTCAGGGGGCTGCTAACGAAGAAGAAGTTTCGGTGAAATTGGTTGCTAGACAAAAAGGGAACGAGGAAAACCTCAGGTGACAAAAGGATATCTGGGAAAACTCAAAGGTCCTTGTATACAGACCAGGAGCAACCTCTCTTGCAAGTAACATAAGTAGAGATCCATCATCCACCCAGGAAATACTTTCCACCTTCAAATAAGTGCCTTGAGCACAGTCAAAATAAGTGCCTCGAGCACATTTAAATAAGTGCTTTTAGAACATGAAATAAAGGGTAAAGGATTGAGAAAGGCTTCTTGCACAGAGAGGCGATGCGACGACTCTGCCAGGACCACCAGGTTTGCTAGCAGCGGAGCAACACAAGGGGACCAAATAATTATATTGGATCATTGAAATCCTTGAGGTTACTCCGACCCTTTCCGTGTGGTCTCCAGAAATGAAAACATAGTGAATTAGCACCTCAAGCCATGAAAACAGATGGAGTAAACGCACAAGGTCCAAGGATGATAGTAGTGGGACCCACGGGGTGAAAGGAACAATCCGCTAATCCCCCCCGTCCCCCTTAAGATGAAGCACCAGCATAGATCCTGGGTCTTACCAGTGAATCGACATTTGTTGTAGCCGCTACAACACCCTCCAAAATTTTGTCCCATTTTAAAATTTCTGAGCCCCTGATCTCTCAGTAAAGATAATTCTAATGCGCTCTTAGCCTAGAGCCTCAAGAAATTTATTTTCCATGCATTATCCCTTCAAAGTCTGATCTAGGACTTAGTCTCTAAATAGTCAGTTTCATAGTCACGAAGTCGCAAAACTCTTAAAATCCAACACTTTGCAACCATGCGAACTAGCGACTTGGGGACCTCCAAGTCGTGAAGTTGAAAGGTCACATTTTATTATAAAGCTTCACATTTGTGACCATGCAAACTCCAAGTCGTGAAGTCACAAGGTCTCATTTTGTTATAAAGCTTAACATTTGCGACCATGGGACCATGCAACCTTGCGACCTCCAGGTCGTGAAGTTGGAAGGTAGCATCTCCACTCAGCCAACCCTGATTTGCGACTTGGAGACTTGCATTAAATGACCACACGTGCAACCCATTTATAAATAAAATGGTTGTGTAGGTCGCATTCAACCTACACGAGGAAGCATGTAACGCCTTTGAAAAGCTAGTTGGAGCACACTTTTTCCCAAGTAAGTCTCCTAATCCTCATGCTGTTTTTTTTTTGGGTTAATTGTTGCCTCGCGTGCCCTTGTCCCTTGCCTATTAATCTCTGTCTTAATTTATCTTAAGCTCCTCAACAACCCTGGTTAAATTTTTCACCTTCCCTCATGGCTTATACCTCTCTGCCTCCTTATCTGAAACCTCACCCTGCCCCAATCTGTCTAAAGCACCCTTCCTAGCTACCTAGGGAGGCCTTAAGGCCCAGATTTTTCCATTCCACTTGATTTTTCCCCCCCTTCACAATTCATTTCCCCATAATTCACAATCATTATGAAACCCCTCAAAAAATCCCTAGCATGACCCAATGACTCCGCGACTAAGAAACCTTGCGACCCCACGACTTGGTCATTGAGTCGTGAGATCGCCAAGTCGCTAATCACCAACTATCTGCCGACCTTGTGACCTGGTCACATGTTGCCAAGTCACAAATTTGGAGTTCCCTGAGAGTTTACTTCAGTGTGAGCTTGCGACCTAGTCACAAGTCTCCAAGTGACAGAGTCATCGTTCCCTGAGAGGTCATGCCGGTGCAACCTCGCGACCTAGTTGCAAGGTCACTAAGTCTCAAGACTTTCTGTTTCTTTAGATAATAGTTGAGAGAGGTCACAAAAACCTAGCCTAAGCAGTCATTTGGAATTTTCATTGGTCTTAACATATTTTTAATTATGTCATCCGCCTTATCATGGGATTTTTTCATGAATATGCCAGGAAACATCGAAGTCGAGCTCGAGTGTGTCTCCATCTCTTTAGCCTCAAGCGATATGGGGCCTCCAGTAGTCCGGAAGAGAAAAAAGAGTCCAGAGTTAGAAATATCAAAATAAGGCACAACCCCTTCCCCACCTCAAATCTATGGAGACACCTTCTGTGTATTTGGGAAAGGGGATAAGATGAGTTGGTACCAGTTATATCAGGAGTTCACAAAGCCTGAGTTCCTAGAAGTTCTCGCAGACCGAAAAGTGTACATTAAGGTTAAGAGGTCCAAAATCCTCTATACAAGTGCCCATCCACCCATATTTCCATGTGTAGAGGCTATTGAATGGATCCTATAGAAGGTTGACTCCAAGATTTGGGTCATTCGTGATCACTTGGGGAAGAAATTTGCTAACTTGAAGGGGCAAGATGCAGAAGTATACTATGCACTCCCTACTTGACGACAAACTTTCAATGCTGATTGGGTAGCCACTCACAAAGTACCCATACCAAAGACCTTGAGGGGATGGTGGTAGGACCTTGAGTAGTTCAAGGTTAAGAAGGATCAGGAATATAAAACAGAGGACCTCAGGAAAGTCAACAATTTTGTGGAAGCAATGATGTGTAATATGTATGGATGACCAGATGCCACTACTTTCAATGGGACTTGGGTCCCCCTCGTGTATGTTACACTACATATGGCACCCATTTCAACTGGGCCAACCTAATAGTAGTAGCCCTCAGGTCGAATATATCAGCAACACAGGTGCCCGAAGAAGGGTTCACATCTAAATTCTATATGGCATCTTACCTTTTGGACGCAGTATAAGCAAGATTCCATTTTGAAGGATGGACGCATAACTGGGATGTGAAACATGACAATCCTATCCACAAAGACTTAAAGGCCTTATTGGCTTCCAAATACAAACAAGATATAGATTCGATATCACATAATTTCATTCCCACACTCTATGAAAATTTGTTTGGAAAAGACGCCCCGTGCATGTTCAAGCGATCCATGGAAACAATAACCCAAGTGGCCAACTGGTTTCCTGTTGTAGAAAGTAATTTTATCAGGGACTTTGGGTCATTCAAATCACCTCAGGCACTGCCTCAATTTGTCACCAATAAACTACTCTTACAAGAAGTGTGCTACCAGATGACATGCAGGTTTTCTAAGGTTCTTAGCAAGGGTAAGAAGAAACCATGGCCTACTCTCCCGCTTACTATTGGCACCTATAAAGTTAAATATTTCAAAGAATTAGAAGCACAGGTTGAAGACATCAAGGGTTTTCATTTTGTGACCTTTTCCCACAGATCATATGATCTCAAAAGGATCGTCCCCGCACATTGAAAACGGGCCAAATTCAATTGGAAATACCAACACACAGAATGCCCTGTCAAAGAGCAAGTGAGGAACTGGTAAAAAAAAGACAGGGAGGCCACGCCCGCAGAATAAATTGATCAAGGAGGGAAAGATGATCAAACTGTTGAGGAAAGGGCCGATATGCTAGGAGGAGCCTCATCTTCCAAATCCAGGAAGCCAAGGACTGATACATGACGTAGTCTCTCTAAAGAGAAACAGGAAAAGAGAGATATAGAGGCTAAGGCACAACAAGATGATGAGGAGAAAGCAAAGGAAGAGGAATTCAAAAGAACCCAAGATGCCCTAGCACAACAACAAGAGGAAGACAAGAAAAATAAGCAAGCTGAGGAGAAATGAAATAAACAAATAAGGGAGGGACAGAAGAAAAAGCAGGCAGAAGAAGCACGTAGGAAAACAGAGGAAGAGAAACATAAGAAGAAGGAAGAGGAAGAACAGAAGAAGGAGGCTGAGTGAAATTTAAAAGAGGAAAAGGATAAAGAAGAGGTTGAGAAGAGAAGGAATGAAGGATAAAGCCATAAATCATGGGAATACTCTTCTAAATAAGCAGGGGGAAGTAAGACACTGCACCCAGAGACAAGGGAACAAACAGAACTACCTCACATTGATGTTCCTCAAACAAATCCCATGACAAGTGTACATTTTTCTCACTCAGACCTTGGCAACTCGGAAGAACTGGAAGATGAGATTCTGGATTTGACGAGGCTGATGTACGACCATTTCATGCACAAGATCAGACCAGAGAAAAGAAAAATCCTTGCATGGAACTCGGCCGCACCTCTCGTAGTTACTACAAAAAAGTATATAGTCCTAAATACCAAGAATAATCTGATCATGATCAAATCAGCAAGGACCGCCTTTGTGGCAACCACAAAATAAAATGTTAGTAGGATGAGCAGAGAGTTTCTGAGCAGAAGGAAGTTGTGTTCGAACAAGAAAAGAAGACCCTAGAAGAAGAAATCCAAAGGCTTGATTTCACAACTGCCCAAGACAACGAATTACCAATCACCATTCAAAGGGAGTTGGTTACTTTGGAAGCTACCATGAGGCAAGTGTATGAGGAGATCTTCATGATAAATCAGACAGTTGCACCACTGCTAAAAGCACAAGCAGAAACCCAAAGAAGAACTGCACATTTGAAGGAGGCCTCCACTTCTCTAGACAACATGTTATATTGGTCTAACATATATCTGCAGGCTCCTGACACCCTACGAAGGAAGGATTGGATTTCTACTCAGAATGACAAAGTCAAAATTAGTATGAAGATACAATCCAAGGATAAACTGGTCAGGGATGTGGAGAGGGTGATGTCCTCTTATGAACACCTGATCAGTGCCATCGATTCAATGGCTGAAGTACACCATATTTATTCTCTGGGGGCATAGGACACTGAAAAAACAAGGGAATAGGTCACCTAATACATTCAAACATTCTTGCAACCAATGAGGTAAGTAGCTGATTCCCAACACCTCCCAGCCTCATAGGAAAATCTTATTCAATTCATCATCACACCAGTCCAGATCTACACCAAAATGGCCACCCTATCTAATCAGATCTCAGTAAAGAGACGTACTTTCATCCTAGATTCTCTTGAATGCTTTCATAGGTTAAGAGAAGATACCCCCCAGGTCACTCCGGTAGCTTCAAAATATCAAGCTTGGTAGAAGTACCTCAAGGATCAGCAGCAGATCGACATACCGAACCTCTCCATCAGATAATTTCTTCTTTGACTAAGGAAATGGCATAGATTGCAGGTCGCAATAGGCAACAGGTCATAGGTCACAGTGAGGAATAGGCCACAGGTCACAGCGAGAGATAAGTCGCCAATATCAAATGCCTCCTAAGGTCTCAGCTCATACCAACAATCGAGAAGTTGAAAGGTCAGGGCCACCCAAGGGTCAGTTTTTCTCTATAAGTACTCCCTTTGGTAGATTGTAAAGGACCTTTTTTCGGGACTCCAAGAGGAGCAGAGATAATTTTATTGTGTTGAATCTGTATTTCCATGAATGAATACAAATAAATGTTTTGATTCCACTATTAGATTGGATGAGGACTCATGTGTGCTAGCATTATGAATATTTTGTCTCATGTATTGGATATATTTTATAATTGACTAATCTATGTTTTTCTGCTCATGTCATATATAAGTTTAAGCTTACTTGATGTGTTAATGGTATGAGAATATTTAATTGAGAGATGTTTAATGACTTCATTATTAATATCGTTTCATCTTTCTAAAAATGCTTAATGAATTGAAGGGTGTTTCGACCATAGAGAACTATTTATTTTGTGGTCAAACAAATTTTATGAGCATGACCCTAATGATGTGTTGGTAACAACACTTATTTTTGTTGCATACTTTGAAACTCGCTTTTCTATTTATAATGTGTCATTTTCAGGAAGAATCATCAACCATTTGTCTTGTATCATTCGAGTAACCATGTATTCATAGATCTGCAGGGCTCATTCTCCGTCCGAGAAAAGGTATATTCAACAATAACCGGACCCACACCCTGGACAGAATCACTATCACAAATGGTTTAGAATCTAATTGGGACTTTCTACCGGGGATATCCACTACTGTTGGCCGGATATCTCTTCCCGTCAGCATGTCCAAAGCATGTAAATTGGATTAAGCCATTAGCTTGGCTAACCCCTGTCCCTTGATCAGTTTGGTAGGCCTGATCTTGAGATCATACTCTAGCATTGTCGTTATCCACTTACCTCTCTAACCTTCAGGATCACTCTATGTGAGAACTTATTTTACCATTGCATTTGGAACATAGGCTATAGTATGTGAATGTAGAATATAAATCCAGAAACCCTTCAAAGATTTGATTAAGGCTAAAGCTTGTTTTTCAATAATATTATAGTGAAGAGCAGCATCTCTAATTTCTCGACTAAAGAAAGCAATGGGTTGCTCAACCTGATCCTTATTTTGCATCAAAAATGCAGCCAAGGTGTGCTTAGATGCAAATGGAAATATTATGAAATCAATAATATTATCTGGAATAACCAAAACAAGGGTTGTGGTTAAAGCAAGCTCTACCAAGTTGAAATATTTCATAGCGACAATAGTCCACTTTACACTACTGTCATTTTTCAACATATTAGTCATTTCATGTAAATGTTCACCCAAATTAGGAACAAATCTACATAAGAAGTTCATCTTACCATTGAAAGCTTGTATCTCCTTTTTCTATGTGGAAAATCTATTTACCGATTTTCTTTTACTCTGGAAGGATCAATGCGAATGCCATATTTGGAAATGATGTGACCAAGAAGTTTTCCTTCCTGCATGGCAAAAGGACTCTTCTTCGGTTTCATAGAAATTCTGAACTCCCTACATTTCTGAAAAACAACTCTCAAATGATACAAATGTTGACCATCAGAACCAGAAAACACTGTCAAATCATCTAGATATGCTACTAAGAAAACATATTTTTCATTAGCAAAGGCTATATCCATCACCCACTAAAAATTAGCCCCTGCATTCTTGAGTCCAAATGGAAATTTTACATACTGAAAGGTCCCCTAAGGTGTCGTGAAAACAGTTTTACCTTTGTCTTCTTCATGTACGGAAATCTTATTATAACCTAAATAACTGTCAAGTAGTGACATCTGTGATGCTTCAACTACCCTTTGCAGAACATGGTCCATCTTAGGAAGGTGGAAATTATCGTTTAAAGATACTTTATTCAAATTCTAGAAATCAATGCATAACCTTATCTCTACCGTCTTTTTCCTTACCAAAACCAAATTTGAAATCCAATCAGAAAACCTAATTGGCATAATGATACTATATTTATACAATCGATTTACCTCTTTCTCAATGGATGGAAACAATCTTGGATTTATCCTTCTCAAATTTTGTTTGAAGGGTTTTTTATCTGGCTTGATGGGAATAGTGTGTTGAATGATATTCTTGTCATAAACCTTCAAATCTGCATAGTCCCATGCAAAAATATCAAAAAATTCAGATAAAATTTGATGTACTTATCTTTTGCCTCGTGAGATGATGTATTAGACAAGTTAACCATCCTCAGCTTATATTTTGTTCCAATGTTCACATCCTCCACACCCTTTCTTGTAGGATTCAAAGTTTGTTTTCTCGCCACATCATCCTGATCGAACAGATATTCTAAAGGTATGAGACCTCTATGAATTATATTATCTTTCAGCTACAAAACATTCATCTGATTGGCCTCTATGTTTTGATCGTCAACATCACAAACGTCATCAATAAAAGAATCTTTGAACTTTCCTTCATTCTGCAAAAAACTATTAATTTCTTTGTCATCCAAAAAAAAATTGCTAGTACCTTAAATTATGAGGAACACTAGGTCTATGCTTGACATGAATTTCAAATTTATTACTGGAATTCATCGGAATTTTGAGATTACTTGCTACCCTAGCAAGCGAATATGCAATGACGTTTTGAGTTCTTGGCACTATTGTTAATGTATAATTAGGAAACATTTTTAAGATATCTAAGACTTTATTCCTATAAGCTCTCATTCGCAGATGTTTTTCTTGATATTCTTCTTTCACTTGTTTTATGAAAAGCTCAGAATCACCATAAACAAAAATCCGTTTTACACAAAGTTTCTTCAAAATTTTGAGACCTATGATGAATGCTTCATACTCCTCTTCGTTATTGGAACAATCAAAAGCCAATTTATAAGAGAATTCTCTAACATTACTTGGAATTCCACCTAACTTAACATCCGGACTCTGGATCCAAATACCAATACCTACACCTTCCTTAACCAAAGCTGTTGAGAATGCAGCAAGATGATGGAGCTTAGTGAAATGAAGTCGCCTTCACTAAGTGGGCCCGCAGGCAAATTCTGGCGCAAAGTCTATTTTTAAACTATGTCTATTTTTAGACATACGGAGCATAATTTGGGAATTCTACTTGGAGATTCTTAAAGTATGTGACATGTCGGTAAAAATAGATGAGACCCTAATTTTTAGGACCCAGGCTATTTTTAGACTGATCTCCTAAAAATATGGAAGTCAAATATTATTTACCTTTAATAATATTTTGACTATAAACAGCAGTTTACTCTCTTGGCGCACTTCAGTTTGAGTCATGGAGGTGACTCATGCAACTGACACAAGGAATCACGTGGTTCCTAGGGTTTGATGGCATCTTGCATGGTTTGCTTCAGTTAGACTTCAGTGGCAGGAGTTTTGGAGGAGTTAACGGGACAGATAGTGGAGTTGTGTTCTGTTTGTTTTAGTTGAACTAGTTGGGATTAGTTAACTAACTAATCAACTAGATATGAGTGGAGTAAATTAAATAATATTTAATTTACTAAATGTTAACTCATTAGTCAACTCAAGAACACTTCAGTTCACTACAGTGCATGATCAGTTCAGTGGAGACCAGTGGAAGAGGTAGATGAAAGGGTGAGTAAAGCTATCCGTTGGGTAGATTTGTTT
The DNA here is from genome assembly GCA_034641835.2 of Pinus albicaulis. Lineage (NCBI taxonomy): Eukaryota > Viridiplantae > Streptophyta > Pinopsida > Pinales > Pinaceae > Pinus > Pinus albicaulis. Next base: position 968,358,136 of record CM076580.1, on the reverse strand, counting down.
TGCATGAGTTTTGCATTACACTTGGAGGAATTGTCCATGACAATTACGCAATCAAGGGAAGGGGATTCGAACCTTGAACCTCTTCATATACAAGCCATGATTGCGCAATAGAGGCAAGGCAATTGGCGGGGAGTTTTGAACCTCAGACTTGTTCAAAACTGAGTCAGATTGTGAGTAACTTCATGAGAGAGTACTGAGTACTTGTGAGGAGTATTGTACTTGTTTGGTTACTTGATTTCTCCATTATAATATACACAATAGCTGCGGGGTTTTCAGCTATAGGCTTTCCCCATACATACCGAGTTAATGTGTGATTGAATTGATGTGAGATTGCTTCTGTTATTTCCGCATGTGACAATTAATTGTAGAAGAAGGTTATGTGTTATGTATGCAATTCGAAATTGATATATGACCAGGTTAATCTTCAATGAATAAGTGATTTATTCAGCTAATTTCTACATGGTATCAGAGCGAGATTAATTGTCGAGATCTATTACGGTGATTGCAAACTTATTTCCTCGGACAGAGTCTGCATGCGGGCCAGGTAGCCTCCGGAATATTCATCCTTCTTTGAAAGGTGAAAGATCTGGTGAATGCCCTTTGCAGTCAATCTCTGATTTGGAAATAATTTGTTTTCAAGTGTAGATCGGAAGCGATAGAGCTTGGAGTTTGGAATTCGAATTTTGCAAAAGGTTGTTTTTCTTGGTGCCGGTGTTGAAAGATGTCTTCTTTCAATGGTTTGCGACTCGAATATGCTCTTGAAGGCAGTTCGAACTATATTGCATGGAAAGATCGAATGGAAGCAGTGTTAGAAGATAATGGTCTGAAGGAGTTCGTGGATGCGGATGTCCCAAAGCCTACTGATGCAGCTCTGGTCGATGCATGGCAAAAGAAGATCGCGAAATATCGAAGGATCCTGTTGGAGGGCGTCAAGGATCATATTGTATCCAGCCTGCATGGAAAGGCTACTCCATATTTAATGTGGAAAGCTTTGACGGATCTATTCCAGAGTAAGAGTGACCAAAGGAAGCTGGCGCTCAAAGACAAGCTCAAGAACATCAAGATGGAGAAGGGCGACAGTATCGCTAAATACCTCACGAAGTTCACTCAATGCAGAGATGAACTGGGAAGTGTGGGAGTTACTGTCGATGAAGAGGATATGGTCGACCTGGCTCTCCTTGGTCTTCCGAAGGCTTGGCACTCATATCAAGATAGTGTCAATGGCCGGGAGAAGCTGCCGGGATGGGAGCGCCTTTGGGCGGATCTCATGCAGGAGGAGATAAGGAGGACTACTCGAGATGGATCTTCATCAAAGGGAGCTGATGAAGAAAACTGCGCTTTGGTGTCCAAAGCTAAGAAAGGGAAGGGTAAGAAAACCTCTCATTCCGGAGCTAAGGGCAAGAAGCAGGATATGGCGAAAGTGAAGTGTTTTCACTGCCATGATCACGGACATTATGCTACCAATTGTCCAAAGAAGAAGAAGAACAAGCAAGCGGGAAGATCTGCAGATGGAGAAGCTTTGGCTTCGCAGTTCGAGCTTGACTTTTCACTGATCGCATGCTTGGTTTCAAGTGTGATGGGATCGGTGTGGTTCTTGGACAACGGTGCGTCATTTCATATGACGGGAGATCAGGATTTGTTCTCAGATCTGGAGGACAAAGATTTGGGTGTGCACATCGAGATGGGCGATGATGGTAGATACAGTGCGACTGGTATCGGTACCATATCCTTTCAGAGGGAGTCTGGTAAACCCTTTGTATTGAGGGATGTCATGCATGTACCTGGATTAAAGAAGAACTTGATCTCTGTGGCGATGTTGGAGGATAAGGGGTATGATGTGGTCTTCAGTGAAGGAAAAGCCTTCCTGCGCAGTAAGACTACTGGAGAGACCAGGAAGATAGGGGTTCGAACCAAGAACCTTTATCAGTTGCAGGTAGATGGCTGCGCAGCTATGGCATGCAAGGCGGGAGAAGTGGTGAGCCGGGATGATGAGGGCGAAATGTGGCACAGGAGATTGGGCCACCTTCACCATGGAGCTTTGAACATTCTGCAGCAGATTTCTACTGGGCTTCCTAAGGGCACTCTTGCACAGTCAGATCAGTGCAAGGGGTGTACTTTAGGGAAGTATGTGAAAGCCACCTTTCACGAGAAGGATATTCGCGCCACGACGATCCTTGAGAGAGTTCACACAGACGTGTGTGGTCCTTTCTCAGTTGCTTCGACAGCAAAGCACAGGTATTATGTGATCTTTGTTGATGATTTCTTTCGAAAGTGCTGGATCTTCTTCATGCAGAAGAAGAGCGATACATTCGCGAAGTTCTGTGAGTTTAAAGCACTGGTCGAGAAGGAGTCGGGGAAGAAGGTGATTGCTCTAAGGAGTGATAATCGTGGTGAATTCATCTCGGCTGAATTCAAGGAGTTCTGCAGCGCAGAAGGGATTCGGAGAGAGCTCATCGCACCCCATAACCCACAGCAGAACGGGGTGGCTGAGCGGAAGAACAGAACGATCGTGGGTGCTGCACGGGCAATGTTGCATGATCAGGGCCTACCCCTTCACTTGTGGGCCGAGGCATGCAATACAGCAGTGTATGTGCAGAACCATTGTCCTCACAAGGTTCTTGGCATGAGTACACCAGAGGAGGCTTATTCTGGCAAGAGGCCTGATATTTCCCATTTGCGGATTTTCGGATCTCCTGTCTACATGCATGTGACGAAGGATGCAAGGAGGAAGCTGGATCCAACTGCTGAAGTTGGAATATTTGTGGGGTACACCGATACACCTCACAACTATCGGGTGTATGTGCCAGACAGTCGCAAGACTGTTGTGCGACGGGATATAAAATTTCAGGAGGAGAAAGCCATGCAGTGTTCGCTTGAGAGGGAGCTACACTTGCATGCAGATGAGGAGCTGTTAGTTCCCAAGGAGGAGCTTCCGGATGTGGATCAGCCACAAGAGGAGGTTCAGGAGGTGGAAGAAACCACCCAGGCAGCGCCAACCATCAGAGGGCGCATGCGCACTACAGAAGCTGAGCGACTGGCTCGGGATGCAGAGAAGGCTGTAGGACCACCTACAGCACAGCGCAGACAGAGACAGTCACCGGATCGGTACACTGGATACATGGCTCTTGTGAGTCAATGTGTTGTGACGGAGCCATCCTCTTTTGAGGAAGTCGTGGAGGAACCCGCATGGGTTGATGCCATGATCGAAGAATATGATTCGATCATCAGGAACAGTGCATGGGAGATTGTCCCAAGACCGGTTGGGAAATCAGTTGTAGGTTCGCGATGGATCTACAAGGTGGAGCAGGCGGCTGACGGGAGTGTGGAGAAGTACAAGGCGAGATTTTTCGCCCGTGGCTTCTCACAGATCGAGGGGATTGACTATGAGGAGACTTTTGCACATGTCGCAAGGTACTCTTCCATACGGACGATCCTTGCTCTCTCAGCGCAGATGGGGTGGCACATTCATCAGATGGATGTGAAGACTGCGCTCCTCAATGGAGTTATTGAGGAAGAGGTGTACATAGAGCAGCCTGAAGGTTTTGAGATCTTCAGCAGTGAGTCGCATGTGTGCCGACTCAAGAGAGCACCGTATGGGCTGAAGCAAGCACCTCGTGCTTGGTACACTCGGATAGACAGCTACTTCACCGGGCTTGGATTCTCCAAGAGTGAGGCGGATCCAAACCTGTACCAGATTGTGGTGGAGGGGAAGCTGCTGATCATCGTACTGTATGTAGATGATCTGATTTTGACTGGCGACGAGCAGTTGATACTTTCATGCAAGGAGGATCTTGCACGAGAGTTTGAGATGAAGGACCTCGGCATCCTTCATTATTTCCTGGGATTGGAGATTTGGCAGCGCAGTGGAGGACTGTTTGTTTCTCAGGGCAAGTATGCCCGGGAGATTCTGGAGAGGTTCAACATGCAAGGCTGCAAGCCTGTTGATACCCCTCTTCCTGGAGGTTGGAGGAAGGGAGATGCTACTTCGGAGGAGGTAGTGGATGCCACCGTCTATCGACAGTTGGTGGGGTCGTTGATGTATTTGGTCAATACTCGACCCGATATATGCTATGCAGTTAACCAGCTTTCGCAAGCTATGGTTAAGCCTACCAAGCTCATTTGGAAGGCGGGCAAGCATGTATTGCGCTATATCAGAGGCACATCGGGATATGGTCTATGGTACAGACAGGAGGATGGAGTGAAGGTTTCTGGTTTCACTGATGCAGATTGGGCAGGGAGCCCAACAGACCGGAAGAGCACTTCTGGAGGAGTTTTCAGCATTGGGTCGACAGCAGTTTCCTGGTACAACAGGAAGCAGAGATCCGTGGCACTCAGTTCAGCAGAGGCCGAGTACATGGCAACAAGCTTGGCTGCATGTGAGGCTATTTGGATGAGGAAGATCCTCGCAGGTTTGTTCAGGTTGCATTTGGAGCCTACAGTGATCTACTGTGATAACCAGAGCTGCATCAAGCTCTCGGCTAATCCAGTATTTCATGATAGGTCCAAACACATCGACATCAGGTACCATCATATCAGAGATTGTGTTCAATGGAGAATCATGATGCTTTCATATGTTCCCACGGAGGATCAGGATGCCGACATCCTGACGAAGGCGCTCACCAGGAGCAAGTTCGAATTCCACAGAGGCAGGATAGGGATTGCAGATAATCCACATCTTGCTGAGAGGGAGTGTTGAGAATGCAGCAAGATGATGGAGCTTAGTGAAATGAAGTCGCCTTCACTAAGTGGGCCCGCAGGCAAATTCTGGCGCAAAGTCTATTTTTAGACTATGTCTATTTTTAGACACACGGAGCATAATTTGGGAATTCTACTTGGAGATTCTTGAAGTATGCGACATGTCGGTAAAAATAGATGAGACCCTAATTTTTAGGACCCAGGCTATTTTTAGACTGATCTCCTAAAAAAATGGAAGTCAAATATTATTTACCCTTAATAATATTTTGACTATAAACAGCAGTTTACTCTCTTGGCGCACTTCAGTTTGAGTCATGGAGGTGGCTCATGCAACTGACACAAGGAATCACGTGGTTCCTAGGGTTTTATGGCATCTTGCATGGTTGGCTTCAGTTAGACTTCAGTGGCAGGAGTTTTGGAGGAGTTAACGGGACAAGTAGTGGAGTTGTGTTCTGTTTGTTTTAGTTGAACTAGTTGGGATTAGTTAACCAACTAATCAACTAGATATGAGTGGAGTAAATTAAATAATATTTAATTTACTAAATATTAACTCATTAGTCAACTCAAGAACACTTCAGTTCACTATAGTGCATGATCAGTTTAGTGGAGACCAGTGGAAGAGGTAGATGAAAGGGTGAGTAAAGCTATCAGTTGGTAGATTTGTTTTGCATGAGTTTTGCATTACACTTGGAGGAATTGTCCATGACAATTACGCAATCAAGGGAAGGGGATTCGAACCTTGAACCTCTTCATATACAGGCCATGATTGCGCAATAGAGGCAAGGCAATTGGCGGGGAGTTTTGAACCTCAGACTTGTTCAAAACTGAGTCAGATTGTGAGTAACTTCATGAGAGAGTACCGAGTACTTGTGAGGAGTATTGTACTTGTTTGGTTACTTGATTTCTCCATTATAATATACACAATAGCTGCGGGGTTTTCAGCTATAGGCTTTCCCCATACATACTGAGTTAATGTGTGATTGAATTGATGTGAGATTGCTTCTGTTATATCCGCATGTGACAATTAATCGTAGAAGAAGGTTATGTGTTATGTATGCAATTCGAAATTGATATATGACCAGGTTAATCTTCAGTGAATAAGTGATTTATTCAGCTAATTTCTACAAAAGCACCATAAAAATCCATGCTCCAAAGTCCATTTTCATCTTCTAGATGCTGAAACTTAACTATTGGTCCTAATTTACTTTGGCCGGTCACCTCATTTTTCTGTTTTGTACTGATTTTTTTTTCTTCAAGAGGCTTTTCGGAAGAATACACCATTTCTTTTTCCTTATCAAGAACTGCTCTAAAACATTCTGAAACTTCTGGTACATCCTCTACCACTACTATTTGATTATTTACATCATTCAAATCACCATCATTATATGAAATAAAAGATTCTAAATCTATATGTACAACCTGTATTGGATGATTTATGGGCTTCTCCTTACTAGTTATCATATACTTCATTTTCTTTTCCCGATACAATTTCCTCAATTTCCTGGAAACAGGAATAGTAGCATAAGAGAAGTCAAATTGTAAAGTACCTTTGAGTTTGGCTCCCTATGATCTCAACAGTAGCATGTCGAACCAAGGTGGTATATCAGCCACCACCACATCCATCAAAACATTCTTGGCTTGGATTTGGTCTAAGGAAACCATGAAATAGTTAATGAGACCAATGTAATGAACTCTGCCAAAATAAAATGAATACAAATCATGATATGGTCTGGTGATATCCATACCCATATTTTCCATAATAGCCTTAGGCATCAAACCGTGAGAAGCACCAGAATTAGGTATATAATTATGAAGTATGTACTCATGCAATATAAGGCTTAAATAAAAGGGGGGAGCTTCACTCACTTCTAATTGACCATCTATAGTTGGACCGAAAATGAACTCAGGGTAGTCATCTTCGACGTTAACCATATCGGAAAAAGGATCAACTAGCAACATTTTAGACACTTGATGTTTGTAATGACTATTATTTACTAATTATGTCAAAGGAATGGACACTTTCAATTTAGCTATTTAATTTTATAAATTAAGAGTTGTGACTTTATCTACCTTTTTGACAACAGGATCCTTTGTTAAATTCTACTTTTTCCAAGTGTCCTTCTCTTTAGTAGCTGAGCTTGTTGATAGCTGGTTGATGTTGCTATGATTCTGATCCGCATGCTCTTTACCCTTTCTCTGATTATTCGTAATATCATTCTTTGACTGCTCTTTCCTTTTATAAATAGGATTGACAAGTACATATCTACTCCTTAGAGAATATTGTTTCTGCTATGCACTCAAAGCATTCATATACCCATGTTGGTAATCATCGGATTCAATTTCCAAATCATCATCACTCACCAAGATATAGTCCTCATTTTTGGATAATCCAAATTTCAGTATACTCTTCATCTTCAGTCAAGAACATGGGAAGGCCACCTGCTATAAATAAATGACTTGTTTCAACCACCGAATCTTCATATTCCTCTTCTTCCACTCCTTGGACATAATTTTGCTGCAACGGGGTCGGAATATGTTGCTATTGTTGTGCTGCTTGGTCAACTGCTTTCTTCTCTCTCTTATTGATTCTAAACTGAGGCTACTGCCCTCTGAAATTTGGATTCCGGATCTGTAGTTTAGGTATATCTGACATAGACAATCGGTCAACCATTGTCTCCATATTCCGGAGTAATGAATCCATTTTTGCATGAGAAGTAGATGTCTCTAATTTGATGGCCACCCTCTTTTTAGATCTCATTCGTGCTCCCTTGGCCAAAAAATTATCTTCCATGCTTATAACATTATTTTTCATATTTTCTAAAGTTGCAGGATCACATTCACGCAATTAATATGCCATATCAGTATCAAATCCATCCAAAAATTTGACCAAAGCCAATCCCTCCAGTGGTTTGATATGTGCAGGAAGAGCATTGTATACTGCATTAAATCTCACACAATAATCTTGAATAGTCTCACCAATGTTCCTTTTTATGTTCTCATATTCGGATAGAATTTGAAGGGGGGTTTTTCTTTTCTTCCCATATTTCTACAAATTAATGATGCAAAACTTCTAAAGTGTCAATAGTGGCTGCTAGTAGATATCAGAACCATTTTCTTACTTCCCCTCCTAGACTTTGTGCAAACAACCTCATCTTGACATCCTCAATATCAATCTCGTGAAGATAAAACAAGTCATTTATCTTATCTACATTCTTTTTTGTTGTCATGGAATGAGTATTGTAAAAAAAAGGAATTTTAGTTTGGTAATATTGGGGCATAGCACCAGGGTTCTAAGGGAGAAAAATGGGGGCATATCTTGCATCCATGATGACTAGAGGTGGAGGATTTATAACAGGGTTTATAACAGGGATTTGAGTACTATATGTAATCAAGGGAGGACTTGTCCCTGACTGAGTAGTGTGAACAACGTATGAAGTGATGGTAGAAGAAGCTGAAATCTGAGGTCTTTTATTACCCAAGAATTTACTTGCAAAGAATAGTTCTGCAGATCTTTAAGAACTTGTAAAAGTTGAGACCCTGATTGTGAACCTGATTGTGAATGGGAAAAGAGATATTCAACAGGACTATGAAAATAAATGGAGGAATAAATAAATTTTTCATCGATCTGACTCAAATATTTGCTTCAGAATAAACTTTGTTCAAAATTTACATCAAATTCACTATCTTGCAAGTTTTCTAACTTTTCGGGGAATGAATGAGCTCTGGGAATGGAACTTCTCTCTGATTGATTTCTGACTGAACTAGATGTCTCAATAACAGGTATAAATTTTCTTCCAATTTTCTAAGGATCACTAATAATGGTGAGAGGATTCAGATTGAGATTGGATCTAGTATATATTCGAGAAGCTAGTATGTCCAATTTCAAAAAAAAAAAAATTGCACTTTACAAATTTTCAATTCAGCCTTTGAATAAATTATAAACTTATCATCCACAAGTTTAATAATTTTAATGAAAACTTATTACTGGGGTTGATTCGATTTTACTCTTTTATTCCCCAATGGAGTCACCAAAATGTTATCACTTGTATTGAACCTTAGGCTGAGAAAGGCAATTCTGAGGTAACCTCAAACCACGCTTAGCAAAGTAGCTAGCCCTACTAGGCCAGGAGAGGGCTCTCTTCGTATGAATCACAACCAAAATGACTAAGGAAAGAAGATATTATGATAGGTATAGTAGCTCAGAGTTTTGATTTTGATTGTGAGGGTTTTGCTGGATTAGGAGGAGTCAAACAGCTAGGGCCAGGAAATTAGGTCAAAATTTGTAGGGTGTTCTATGGGGAAAGGTAGGTATAATGTTTAGCACTTTAGGGTTCTGATGGGTGGATGATCAAGACAGATGAGGAGCTAGAAAGAGCATGGTGAACTCATGATTTCTTTCTAAAATGAAAAAATTACAAACAATGAATATTAACCCAAAACAAAGCATAAATATTATGGATTATGTTCATCTAACTTGAAAACATTCACTTATTAACAATGAAATGATGGATGAAGTAACAAAAAATTCAAACATATGAGCATAGAAGAAGAAACTGAAACTAAATAGAATACCACATGGATCGCATAAAAATAACTACAAATTTGATTAATGTCCAAGCCAAAATTGATACAAAAGTGTCTCTTGAGATGCCAAAGCTCCAAGTGAATCCCACCCTTACAAATGAGAAAGAATAAGAATATATAGACATCAAAACCACTCTCCCTAGCTTCAAGGAGTCAAATCCATGAGATGAGGATCAGTTTCCACCAAATTTTGAATAAGAATCTGAAGACTAGGAAGACTAAACAACTTGCCTCTAAAAGAGAGGAAACTGATTCATTTGACCTCTAGAGGACTCAAGCTAATGAATTAACCCAGGGTAAACTAATCCTCCTCATAATTGCATTCATATTTACCAATTACATCAGTGAATAACCCAAATAATGAGATAAAACTCAAAAATTCTGTGAAAAACAGAGAAAACTTTAAAACAGAGAAAATTTGTCCTAAGCGCAGCGCCAAGGAGGAAAAAGTAGGTCTTTTTGCAGGTCATGTTTGACTGACTTCCCAGTGTCAAAATTGAGCTCATGATAGCTCATTGGAAATCCTGTCCACTCTAATTTCCAGATCTTATTTTGGTTTCTGATTTGAAGTTGATTAGACCCCTCAAAATTTCATTCTACCAAGACAACCTCTAAGCACAATGCCATGCTGAAAAAGAGGCAGCAACATGAATTTTTTGTTGTTTTTGGCCCTTTTTCCTAACCAGTTTTGCTCAAAATTCTTAGAAAAAGTATAGGTGGTATTTCCTAATCATTATGAACCCAATGATGTCTTATTTTTTCTCATTGGATGCCCCAATAAAAAGCGCCGTGCCAAGGTGCTTTGCTTAGAGCAGAATTTCCTGTGTTTTTTTTCCAAAATTGCCCAAAAACTCAAAAATATTCAAAATTTTCAAAATTTCTCAAAATGTGTGGGATGGGCCCACAACCACCTGTCAAATTTGAGATAAGGAAGCTTCAGCAAGCATATTTATTTTATCCCCTCGTTTCTTTCCCTTCCGGATCTTCCTCAATTTATCCTTCATCTGTTTCACCTTGATATTGCAAATTTTATTCTGGGTCTGATAGTGATGGGCCATGTGCTTGAGCATCTGATTATATTTGTTGGCTTTCACTAGTAGATTCTCCAAGTGAATTTTGACTCTCTCAAACCACACTTCTATGTTGTATTCAATTTCCTTTTCCAACTGATGGTCAATAGTCGAATTTTGAGTTTCTTGCTCTTCTTGCTCTAAGGCTCTTTTGAGGCCTCTTGTCTTTGGCCTTTTCTGGATTTTTTTAGCCTCCTCAAGGTCTTATATGGCTTCTTGGTTGATCATGTTTTTCCTCCTCTCCTGTATCGATTTAATCTCCAAAATAGTTTGTTTGTCTGTCAATTGTTGCTTCTCTTGCTCTAGGGAAAAGATGATGATTTTTTCCCTTTCAAGATTATTTTGCAACTCTCTGATGTGTGCCTCCTTTTATTTGATGCCAATTTTTGATGTAATAGTATCATCAAACTCTTCAAGGTCTAATAGATCAAAATCAACTTCTTATTCATGGGAATCTTCATGCTCTTGATTTGTTTCTTCATGACTAACCTCTATGATTTTCTCCTTTCCTTTTTGTGCTTGTTGTACCGACTTTGTTGATGAAGAAGGCAAAGCCCCTTCCACACCATGTGGAGAAAAAACTTGCCTCTGTGCTGATGAAGAAGGCAAGGCCCCTTCCACACCATGTGGAGCAAACACTTTCCTTTCTACTACAAACAGTTTTCTAAGCCCTCTCTGATATGTTAGACTGCATTCTTTGACTGGGCTTGGTGAATTGACTTGATGCTTCCTTATTTTTACAGCTGCAGGGCTAGTAGATGTCTCTCTTCTCTATTGTGGCACTGATGGAGGAATTTTTTAATTTGTGAATATTTCATTTGAAATAAAGGTATCCCAAGACATGTTCAGTAGATCTATATGATGAAGCACAATGAGTTTGATGTGGGAGTGATGATAGACGTTTTTCATTTGTTGATGATATTCTTTCTTTGACACCAAGTATGCCATATTTTCAATGTTCTAGAACAAGAAATATGGAATTTTCAGCATCCTCACCCTAGTGAAATGCATGAGTAGCCTGATATGGTATGTTACAATCTAGAAAACCTTCCCTCACAAGTAATATATCTCATGATAATCTTCATCACCAGTGCATACTTATTGAGGAGGAAACTGAAGGGGAAAAATTTTCTTCCTTCATTCTTGTACCTGGTTTTTAGATAAGGCTCAAAATAATGATTATCCAAGTCCTGTGATTTGTACCTTTTCTCCCCAACCTTTGGAATCCCTGTATCATCAACAGTGATAGCAGTGGACAAGGAAAAAGTTACACCTGTAAGAGTTACCCTGTTATCATGGAGGTTCAGTATGAAGAGCCTAGTTAACTCAAGATGATCCTGAACTCTTTCCACCTTTTCACAAAACTCATAACACACAACAAATCTGAAACAAGACATAGCTAAAGGTGAAGCCTCTAGCTCTCTAAAGTTTTTTGGCTCTATTATGATGATTTTGCCTCCTTTATGTGACCTTCTCTGCTATACAACCTCATTTTCCTCAAACTCATCATCACTATTTTCCTCCTCCATGTAATCTATGCCTTCTCTCTCCATGCTTATTTCTTTGGCACTTGAAAATGCTAGGGAAAAGGAAAGAAATGGGAGAGTGAGTGAGGGAGTAAAGGGAATTGGAGCAGGGAAAGAAATGACGAAATGAGGGCTTTAGGGAATAGGGATAGAGCCAAAAAAATTAAGGAAGATGGGGAAAAGGGTTACGAAATTTTGCAAGGTGATGGGAAGTGAAAATATGAAGAGGGATGGAAATGAAAATTTGATTACAGATCAAAGGTATGGGGAAATCTAGGCAAAAGAGTGAAATCCTAAAAATTGGGTTTTGATGGAAAACGTTAAAGGGACTTGGGAAATGGTAGTTTTAGTGTTTTTGGGAATATGGGATAAATAAATAGGGTCTAGGGATAAAAATTTTGGGACAAAGGGGTATTTTTGGAAAATTTATAATGGGGAGGATAATTTTGGGAAAACTAGGGTTTTGTGATTTCCTTGCCAATATAAATTTTACCTACAAGCATAAAATGAAGGAAGAAGAGTAAAAAGGGATTTTACTTACTTGATTTTAGGGAAGAAAGACAAATTTGAAGAATTTGGATGGTTTCTGCCTTAAGTGTAGTGCCTCACCCAAGAGCGCAACGTCCTTCTCCTAAGCACAACGCCGTTCAATTTTACACTGCCAAAAATGCCCTAAGCGCAACACCTAACCCAGGAGCACAACACTAGGAAATTTCTTCAATTTTTCTCTCCTTGCTTGACTCGCTTACTCCAAAACATGTTTTTTCACTTGGAAAATGAACAAAAGAGTTTTTCTTTTGGAAAATGAGATTTTTATATCTTGATTGATTTTGACTTTTGAATGATTGGAACTCACATTATCCTTTCTTCTCATTAACCTTTCACAATACATTTTGATGCTTTTGGTGCTTTGGATGCTTTGACATGATCTTTGTATATTTAAATGAAATTTTCTTTAGCTAGAAATGGGCAGCTTTTTTGGGTTTATTACATATAGTGACTTTAAAATTACATAAAATTATAACATAAAAATATCTCTGTTTTTATCTCAAAAATGTCATTTTTGAAATGAAAACTTACAAAAATGAAATGTAACTTTACATGGAAAACTTAACTGAAAAAAATCAAGAGTTTTATTCTTGGAACACCTTCACACCTTTTGTTTCCCTTTATTTCAAATGATACCATGCAATGAGCTAACCTAATGAAACCCTAGTGACCTAATGGAAAATAAAAGACAATTGTCTCAATGAGTGATTTTGACTAAAAGTGAAAAGAGAGTAGTTTTATTTCCAGTATGATGAAAACATGGAAGAGGGTTAGCAGGCATCTACTTGTGAAGGAAAATGGGACACTTGAAAAGGACAATCACCAGTGGAACAATTTTATATCATGACCGAATGGAATGATTGAAAATTTCTTTAGAATGGGGCACCTAAGATGCACATGCAAATATGTTTTGATCGCTGGTGGAAATATGGAAATAATGACACCAACACTTTGGATACTACAAACTTCTTATTGACTTCATCATAGAGATGATATTATTTGAAGGTATTGGAATACCCTAAGAAGATATATTTTCGACTCCTAGGTGGAACCAAAGATTCTAAAATGCTTTGCCGAAGGAATGTGGCCATGCCACATTTCATAAGGAGATTTTTTCTGATTGAATTTGAAGGACACATATTCTTTGTGTACACAACACATAGAATTGCATCAAACCAAAACATCAATTTTACATTCTTAAAAAACATCATGGATTGAACCATATTTAAAATTGTCCTGTTCATTCTTTCAGCTACACGGTTCTGTTGGGGATTATAGGGCACATTTGTTTGATGTTTTATCCCATGTTAGTGAAGATAGTTTTCAAATTCATTTGAAGTGTATAATTTTGCATTAGCACTGTGCAAAGAACCAATATGATTTTGTGCATCATTTTCAATCCATGCATGAAAATTCTTGCATGTTTGAAAAGCATCAGATTTTTTCTTCAATAAGTAAACCCAACACATTCTTATGTAATCATCAATAAATTTCATCATATATTTATTTCCATTTGCAGAAGCAACAGGCATGGTGCCAAATAAATCTGAATGAATAAGCTCAAGTTTTCTATGTGCTCTGGAATCTGAATCATGAAAGGACTGTTTGCTATGCTTTCCTAGAATACAAGAATCACATTGCTTAAGTTTCTTAGGAATTGTAGGTAATCCAATAACACCATTTTTCTTCAACAATTGAAGTTTTTCATAGTTTACATGTCCAAGTCTAGCATGCCATAAAATATTTGATGGGAATGCACCTTCATCATGATGAGAATTGAATGCAAAGTTTTGTGCATGAGCAGAGGAACCTTGCATATTTATGAGTCTTCCTTCTTCTATTCCCTCCATGACAAGTAAGCGATCTAATGCTTTTCTGACCTCAACCTTGCCATAAAAAATGTGAATGGAGTGTCCTTTGTGGCGGATGTGGACCAAGGAAAACAAGTTTCTCCTCAACTCAGGAAGTATAGAAGCTCATGTAGAAGACGATCTGGAAGACCCAGCAACTTAAGCCAGATTTTTCCAAGCCCTGATGGCTTGAGTTTATATTTATCTGCAAATTATACTGCTCCATCATCTTTGTTAGTAAATTCTTCAAAAAAATATTTTCTAAAAGTCATGTGACATGTTGCTCCTAAATCTAGCAACCAATAATTTCTCCAAGAACAAAATGAAACATCAAACAAGTCTTCAGTTACTCCATTGTTACAATGTGCTACAACATAATGAGAGGATAAATGTGCTTTACCTTTATCTTTGTCAATTTTTACCTTTTACTTGATTTATTTGTTTCTCAATTTTATCCCAAGGAAACTTGCATGTAGATTCATCATGCCAATATTTATTACAACGTATGCAATGAAGATCAAATTTTTCAGTTTGAGTTTGTCCACCCCCACTTCCTCTGAAATTCCTTCTTCCTCTTCCTCTTCAACCACCTCTTCCTCTGGAAGAATATTGAGCATGACTCTTATCTCTATGTGGGAAACATAAAGCCTCTTCAGAAGACAGAGGGGTTGTCATCTTTCCAAAATCCTTCTCTCCATTAGAGAAATTTTGAGGTCTAAAATGGGCCTCATAAGAAAAATGTACAACCAAAATAAAATTTATAAGCACCAATAGGATTCAAGATAATGATGTCAACCATCGGGGATGATTCACCATTTTTGGGTTTAAAAAGTAAAAATATTAAAAATTAATAAAATAATAAAACTACTTTTCAATTTGCATTTTTAACTTATCTCCCTAAGGTTTCACTCAAATTTCAAGCAGGAGTACTCGTTGGATGAAAAATTTAACTCCTCATCCAAGGAGTACCTATCTTGCATACTTTCGAAGGACCTTGCTACACGAAAAATGAGAAATACATGAAAAAAAAGTGATTGCAATAATGTTTTTCATGTATTTATCATTTTTCGTATAGCAGGGCCCATAGAAAGTTTTCAACATGGGTACTCCCTGGATGACGAATCAAATTTTGCATACAATGAATGTTCTCGCTCGAAATTTGAGTAAACCCATAGGGAGATAAGTTGAAAAGACGAGTTGAAAAAATAGTCTTTCTCTTTTTTCCCTCTAAAATTTGATGATTTAATCGAATATTATTTTATTATTTCCACTATTATTTTATAATTTCCTTAGGAGGCCCATTTTAGACCTCAAAATTCCCCTAATGTTTCTGCAATTTTTTTCTCAAGGGAATCAAAGGTGATTTTCATGAGGTTTCCACTTGCTTGCATTGACTCAAGGTAATGTCAGTAGTGGGATAAAATGCCATAACATAAGCTATGAGAGGTATGTCAAATTCTACACCAGTATTCTTAATGTCATGCATGGTAGATCTTACTTCTGCTGCTAAAGAAAGAGGGTCATAATTTTTCAATTCAAGGTTGAACAACTTAATAATTAATTGAAAAATGTCAAGTTCTGAATGTGAGTCATATAGTTCTTTTAATTTTCTCAAGGCTTCATAGGCATTTGAAAAAAATGTAATATGGCGACTCACCTTTTCATTTATAGAAGCTGAAATCAAGGCATAGGCCTTGCCATTATTGTTTTCCCAAATGGCGATCTCCTTGTCTGAGGTGGTCTTTATCAGTGGATTGTCACCTTCTCCTTCACAAATTCCTCTCCACAACTCATTAAAAATGAGAGTGTGATTTATTTTATGAGACCATTCAGGATAGTTCTCCTTCCCGGAGAGATAAAATCCCACAGTAGATATGATAGAATGCATTCTTTAAAAAAACCACTTTGTTGCCACTGTAGAAAAGATACTCAATTCTAGTGCTAAGAAAAATTAAATTCTGCACTTCAATTTTTTTTTTGTAAAAAACCATTTTGGTAACAAAAGTGCAGAGGTATTAACTAGGGGAGGGTTTAATTGGGGAAGGTGTTACTTGGGGGAGGGCATAACTGGTCAGGGAAGTATAGTAGAGGGAGGGAGTAATTGGGGGGGGGTCAAGTGCCCCGACGTGAGCAACGTAAGAGGGCACGCAAGTGGAGGGGAAGGGCCCAAGCAACAATGGGAGGGAAGGGAGGCCAAAGTAGTAGTGGGAGAGAAGCGTGGCCAAGAGGTATGTCTTATGTAGTAGTGGGAGTGCAACATGGCTGAGAGGGGGGCTTGATGCAACAGTGGGAGTCCGATGATGGAGGGAGATTGGTGGTGTAGGGGTCGAGCTGTAGTGGGAATGTCGTCGGTGTAGAGGTCGCGGAAGTGAAAGGTCAACGAGAGGGCTAGAAATGAGCACCAAGTGATGAGGGTGAAGGTGAGTATGATCCAAGGATAGCGTGGCTGAGTGGGAGGCCTGACACAGTGGGAGCGACAGGAGGGCCGCAACAATGTGAGGCCAAGAAGAAAGTCCAAGTAGTGATGAGATATGTATCGTATGGAGGCAGGAGGTTAAGCATCAAGGCCATGCAATGTTATCATGTGAGGACCTATGCGTATTGGAGGCCGAGGACCTGTGTATGGGAGGTGAAGTCCCAGGAAGAAATAGAGAGAGGCCGAGAGCCACATGAGGCCATTATTCCTTTCTCATTCTGGTTTCCACTAGATAACAGAGTGGCGCATGTAATGAACATAAAATCTAGAACGAAATGTATTGGAGGGCGTATGGAGGAGATGTAAGAATTGTTGTGAGTAGTGAGATAGTTCTACGAAGAGAAAGTAGAGAGGCAGGTTTGCTAGGAGCAAGAGGGAGTTATGAGGTTAGGAAACCAGAATAGAGTTGGTTTTAATACCATGTCAGGCTAGGAAGTAACTCCACAAATAAGAATATGAATTTGATGGAGGGTGTGCATGAATTTATACGTCAAGGTGAGATTGTTGGGATTCATTTCCCAATGCCTCTTAGCCTTCCTTACCTCCTAATCTACAATATTATAAAATCTCACGCAATCCCTTGGGATTAGGTGTCAGCATAGCACATGTGAAGTACAAGGGTATTTTGGAGTGATTCCACTTGGAATGGAGACTTGAGACATCATAATTAATAAAAATAATTGTCCCATGCCATTTCCTTTTGATTTAGTTAGTCATTGATTGATTTTTCCCCAAAACAAATATTCCTGTAGCAAAAAAAAAGCCTCCGTGTATCACTCTTGTAGCATGTGTAAACTCGACCATATTTTCTCCCAAAGTTTGGTTTTTGTCTCTTAGACTTGAATTATGACCCCTAGGATCTAAATCCATGATTTAGGAAGAATAAACACCACTTAGGACAAGAATTTTTACAAACTATATTAGGCCTATCTATTTGAATTCATGTTGTTAGGATTTTAAATACAAATTGGTGTTCTTGCCTAGGATCAATTTATTTTCAAAGAAAAAATTCCATTTTTGCAATTAGTTTAGCCTTTAATTTCATGAAATTCACTCCATTACATCATATCAACAAAACAAGGACAAATTTTATGCTGCACATATATTTTCGATACCTCCTAAGTTATTATGAACCTCGGGTTGATAATTAAAGTTAGTAGCCTTGGGAGTTGCAACACTCTTGTTGCAATATTGAGGCTCATCAATTGAAATGAAAGGGACCACTTCGGATCAACCATGGACAGAAGGATAGAACTAATGGGGCATATGGAAGTAGATCTCATGGTGTGCACATGTCAGACAAAGATGATACTATTAGATATGGTAGAGTGTTGGATACTCGAGATAGGAGAGGTGATGGACACTTGTACTATTCTAGTTATTGTTATGATAGGAATTATGATTGTTCTCATTATCATCCTTATAGGAGGAGTGATCCAAGTGGATATTGGTGTCCACCCAGCTATTCCACATAGAACTCCAATTTTTTTCATTAGTTTCCTTTTTTATAGTAACATTTACTATTTTTAGCATCTTTTTGTGTCCTGAACTTCTGAAGCAATTTTGACCCCCTAAACGACATTTTTTGAGTTCTACAGTAGGTCCATAGTCATAGGGAAGGGCTTGTGGAAAACCTTGTAATAATTAGAGATATATTTTCGATGATATATCATACATGCACAACTTATATAATATGACCAATTTACGACCCTGGGAAGTTGGCTGCCCAACAAACCCCAACGGGGCCAACAAATTGTTGGTGTTTCATCTCCTGGAGTTAGGGTTTTGGTTGTTTAGGGTTTCCCTATGTTTTTAAATAATAAAAAGGCCATTTATCATCATTGTAACACATTTCATAGGCCTATATCCACCACATATATTCTCAGAGATAAGATACCAACGCCATAACTAGTTTATTTCCATTATGTATGTAAGCTTATTTCAATTATATGATATTAATGAAATGAAGTGTTATTTTTTCTGCATCACTGCATTTATGTGTATTTCTATATTTTATTGTGTTTCTACATAAGTCTATATTAGTAGTTTAGAGTGGTATTCTCTTTCTCAATCCTTCTTTGCATGTCCCCAATGAGGTCGAGGTATAAGGAGTTAGGGCTCGATTTAGTTTGACCTTTGCAATATCATCCTCGCAAACCCAGATGGCCGCCCATGGGGGAAGAAAAGAAATATGAGGGAGCATGAGATCCTATCAAAATATTGCTCGAGGAGGCCCTCGAGAAACAAAGGAATGCAATGATGGATAAATTTTCCTAGATTGTTCAACGACTTCCCATCGAAAGTGCATCTACATCCAGCAGCCACTATGGAGGTGCCACACCTTTTAAGGTAAAAGTAAACTTTGACATTCCTATATCTGAGGGCCAAATATATGTAGAAATCATAGATATATGTTTAATATATTAGAAGGATATTTCTTGACTCATGACTTTTCAAATCGGGAGAAGATTACTTTTGCACTCCTCAAAGCCACCCTCCATATCAAGGACTAGTGGGAAACCTACTGTGAGAAAAATGATGAGAGAGAACCCTATCTATTCTTAACCACACCAACTTGGGATTTTTTCCAAGATGACATAAAGGGAAAATATTATCCCGTGGGGACTTATGAGGACAAGTACATACAATGGACTACATTGTGAAATCAAAGGGATCAAGATGTTCATGAGCTAACGACTGTGTTCCATACCCTGCGCACAAAGTTGGGTATCAAGGATTTGGAGAAACATTTGGTGTTTAAGTGCCATAATTGTCTTCAAATATACCTTCAAGAGGAAATGGAATTCCTCTACATCTCCTCTCTTGGTGTAGAATACTAGTATGCTACCAATATTGAGCATAAATTCAAATAGAAGAAGCGAGACTTTGGATCTATGAATCAAAAGCAAGGGAAAGGTGCCCCAAAACCGCACAACAAAGGAAAAAACCAAGGCAGGGTGCCCCAGGACAACCTACCAAAGCCACAAGAAAATAAAAACATCGCGAATCCAAATAAGGACTCAAGAAAGTGGTGCGAGTTCCATAAGAGATCCACTCACAACACAAGTGAGTTTTGGGCCAAGCAGTCACTAGTAGTCGAGCTAAAGGCTTTTCAATTGGATGTATGCTCCTACTCTGAATCAGAACCTGAAAAGGGTAATGACAAAGGGATGCATATTATAGATGCAGAGATAAATGCCATTGTTTCCACCATGAACATCTAGAAGGAGGAACCAAAATCCATAGGAGGGGGAGCGCCTATTCCATTCCTAGATGTGGTTAAAGGGTTCCCCGCTGTAGTTCATTGTCGACAGTGGAAGCCAAAAGAATGTCATTTTAATAGTGGTCATGAAATAACTGAGCTTGTCAACCACAGTGAACACACAGCCATACACCATCGAGTGGCTTCACCAAGGAAGGGATCTCCATGTCATCCAAGTGCCGCCTTCTCTACAACATCAAGCCCTTCATGGATGAAGTGTTTTGTGACATTGCTCTTCCTGATGTTTGTGATGTATTACTAGGAAAACCATAATTGTGGAAGCGACATGTTGTGTATGAGTCAAGGCCTCACACTGTGTATGTGGATCCAACAAGATCCAATTCATTTAGGATTGGCTAGCCCCGACCACTGTGATAGATCTCTGCAATTTTTTGGGTCTTTCCAATTTCTACCGTAGGTTCGTGCTAGGATTCTCTCATATGAGTTGGCCCTTGACTAAATTCACCAAGGTAGGAGTGAAAGAAAAATTATTTTTGGTTGAATATCAAAAAAATGCGTTCGTGGAGTTGAAACATCGCTTTTTCTCTGCACCAGTGCTCACATTACCATACTTGCAACAACCATTTGAGATTGAGACAGATGCCTATGACTATGCTATTAGGGAAATTCTTACTCAACAGGTGCATATAGTGGCATATAATAGTGAGAAACTTTACGACACGGTTTGAAAGTATCCCACTTATGAGAAAGATATGTATTCCATTTTTCAGGCTTGTCGACAATTGAAACATTACATTTCGTGGAAGGAAACGGTCATGCACATAGACCACCGACCCCTACAGTTCATAATGACACAAGGGAAGTTGTAGAATGATATCCATTAGAATTGGTCAACATACCTGCAACAGTTTCATTTGAACATCAATTACAAGAAGGGCAATACCAATAATTTTGTAGACTGCCGCAACCGACAACCAATTATTGTGCTAACCCCCATTCTCAACTCATGTGGGAATGAGACTTTTGACTATATGCTTCTCTACAAAAGCGATCTAGAATTCGGCCACAAATACAATATGCTCTTGGAGGGTAAGAAAGTTCCAAAATTTCACCTCCAAGATGCACTGCTATGTCACCTAGGAAACCTTTGTGTACCTTCAAGCGAGCATGTGAATATGTTTTGAGGAGCGCACTATAGTTGGGTCGTTGGAAATTTCAGGGTCGAGAAAAAACTGGCAGTATTGTAGAAGTATTTATATTTCCAAAAACTTCGATGGGATGTCAAGAAGTACATCAGATCCTTCACTGCCTGTGCCATTGCAAAACTGACCATCAAGAAGCAAGGCCTTTATTCTCCACTTCCTACCCCTAGTTAACCTTGGGAATTCATCTACATGGATTAAATGTTGGGCATTTGATCCAGATTTATGCACGAACATAATAATATACAAGAATAAAAATAAACAGAGAGATGCAATGGAAATAAAACTTCATTTCATTAATAACAAATGACTGAAATATGCTTACTTACATAATGGAAATAAACATCTAGGGTGTTGGTAGGCTTATCTTTGAGAAGAGATGTGGCGGCTACAGGCCTCTGAAATATGTTACAATGAGGCTAGAAGGCCTATTTATTGTTGAGAAATAATGGAAAACACTAAACATCCAAAAACCTAACCCGAGGATATGAAGGGCCAAAACTATGGGCCCCGTTTGGGTAAATTGGTACATCAACTTCCCTGGGACGTAACTATGGCATATGATCTTCGTTTGATGCAATTAATAACTCGTTAGAAAGATATATCTGAGGACTACAAATTTTTAGTGTAAAACATCAGCCTACGACCCATGTTGCTCATGTTTTTCCCAAAAAACTTTGTTTAGGGCCTGAAATGGCTCCGAAAGTTCAAGACCCAAAAAAACTACTAAAATAGTGAACTGTGCTGAAACTGAAAAACTTAAAGAACCGATGGTGGGGGTATAAATGGAATATATGGGTGGCCACCAATATCAACCTAGATGAGCATTCCTTCTACTAAGAATGGCAAAGATTGTTTTTTTGTGGTCATCGACAGATTCTCGAAGATGGCCATTATGGCAGCCTACAAGAATAATATCACAACATAAGCCATTGCTAAAATCTTCTTTGAAAAAGTGTGGGTACACTTTCGAATCCCAAAATATATCATCTCAGATCGATATAGAAGGCTCCTCGGTACATTTTTTCCATCCTCTGGTCGATGGTGGACACCAAGCTCATCATCTCCACAACATTCCATCCCCAAATTGATGGACAGACATAGGTCGTAAACAGGATGATCGTATACATTTCGTGCATGTACAAATAAAATCATCCATGCACATGGGATGAGAGCCTCCCCTATATATATCACAACTATAACCGCGCTCTCCATAGCTCAACCAACCACATCCCTTTCAGGTGGGCTTGGGATTCCAACCAATATGTCTCATTAACGTAGCCATGCCATTTGTGGCTACTCAGGCAGATTCAGCTCATGTAAAGTATAAAGATAACAAAGAGAAAAAATTCATTGAGTGCATTCAACACATCTGCCAATAGGTTCATGATACATTGGAAAAAACTAATTCTAAGTACAAGTAGCGATATAATCAACATCAGGTGCAACACAACTACCAAGTGGGAAAAAAATTGTGGCTACATTTGCCGAAGGAGCACCTCGCTTGACCCCACCGCAAGCTTCACTAGCTTCGATCTGGGTATACACCATCACCAAGGTTGCATGGGAAAATTCCTTTGAGCTTAGTATTCCACCATTCCTTGGTCTGCACCAAGTGTTCACTGTGTACTGCGTTCGGCCGTACTTTCCACCTCTACTAGACACATCCAAGATGGAAGAAAAAATCACACCAACAAATTGAAACCCAAGTTGCATGGATTAAGGAAAAAATCATTGGATCATGGACACACAGAGAAAGAACACTCACCAACATATGATCCAACTATATCGAGTTGTGTAAGAAGGCCAACCCCTCCACTATGAAAAGTATTTCACCAAGGACCAGGATCAACATAAGTTTCCTCACCTCATGGAGGCTCTGCACACAATGGGGGCCATTGCTTCGTAAGTGGGGAGGAATGATCAAGTATATATTGGTTTCCATGACCTATTCCACCTAGACCTATAGTTATTTTCATCAGTTTCCTTTTTTATAGCACCATTTACTATTTTTAGCATTTTTTCGGGTCCTGAACTTTCAGAGTAGTTGTGGCCCCCTAAATGACATTTTTTTGAGGTCTGCAATAGGGCCATAGCCGTAGACTTAGGTTTTGAGCATGTAAAAATTTCTATAGTAGTTTTAGGATGTGTTTCCCCTAGAGATTTCAAATTTTCCAACTCATAGAGAATTAGACTTTTCTATTGAGTTGGTACTAGGAGCAACACAGACATTAGAGGAACCTTACATGATGAGCACATGTGAGCTAGTAGAGTTAAAGTTGCAATTGAAGGAAATTATTGAGAAGGGATACATTAGGTCAAGTATATAAGCTTGGGATGCACTTGTATTTTTTGTGAATAATAAGGATGGCACTCTCAGGTTATGCGCTGATTACAGGTAGTTGAACAAATTGGCCATGTAATATTCCAAATCTGGAACAGCTCGTGAATCATATTGAAAAACGCATTTCCAGCAACATTTTCAATAAAATATTGAAATGGACCCTCAGATACTATAGATTAATCAATATACAACCTAAATCCAATAATTGAGCCGAAACAAATCAAACTAGGTGGGTTAAACAGATCTCCCACACCTAGCATTGCCAAAATGTGTTAAAACCCCAATCTGCAAAACACCAGAGTTGCTGCATAGAAGGGAATACACAGTCTAAGAGAGGGTTTAAACATAAAAATGATAGAGATAAATATATCTTCAATTATATTAGACAATATGCTCAGAAAATGAGATCTAGTCTCCTTTATACAAAATACAAGATAACCTAGCAAAGGTTTCTTGTCAAACACTATGCATACAAGATGGGATATTCAATAATTTACTAAATCACAACACTGAAGTACATGAGTGTAGAAGGCTGAAATATCTCTGATCTACTGTAGATCCCTCAAGGGCTTCCTCCCATGAAAGGATGAACCTCTCAATCACAAGGAAACACTGCAACGGAGCCACCAAACAATGCACTGAACACTGCCTCCAGAATAATGCATTCCCTAGCTGGAAAAACATCGGGAATGTATGGGAAATTTGTGGTATGATACAAAATATCTGAAATAAGATATGGAGCTCTCCAAAAAGATCCCTCAAGTGAAGGAAACCTTCCTCCAATGATAAACTAGCTCAGAGACCAGGATTCCAATCCCTTCCACTGCTGCACCCAGCAACACTGCACAATCTCTAGAAAAAATGCGCTGATGAAGTAGGATGAAGCTTGGCCTAAAAACCTGATGTGGAATTATGAATACAAACTCTCCCAAGAGAATCCTCAAGGAAAGAGGTGGGATTCCCACTCAAGAACACCCTGTGCTAAACAACACTGCTACTCTACTAAACAGCAAGAGGAAGAAAAAGTTTGAGAAGACACGAAAAATAATCTAGGACATGAAGAATAATGTTTCCATCCTCTTCCTTATATAAAATATGAGTTTTATTTCCCGTGGACCCACTCAATTAAGTCATCTCTATCCAAATACACATCTGCCTCCAAAACTTCGTTATTCCTCCTCCCCCACAACTGCGCTGTTGACTTAGTCAAAGCATCTTGATTTTATCCCTATTCACACATGGAGCTATTTTATTAAGCTATAAAGAGTGTCCCCTTTCACACTTGGAGCACTTTTATCCTCCTTAGGAGACTTATGGGATTTTCTGCCCATTTATTCACCGGCTAAAGCTGCTGCTAACTCTAATGTTCCATTTAGCTTTGAGGCTAAAATTTTGGAACATTACAGTCCTCCCCTCCAAAATATTTTCTTTTCCTCAAGAAAATGTATAAGGAGAGCAAAATTTCTCCCCTTTTCCTCATGTGGCCTCCCATCAATAGCCTCCCTCACTGCATCAAGAGAATCTACAAATAAACTTTAATCCAATGTTTTCTCCCAAGTGTGCAAAACCAAATGGTCCACATCAATCAAAGGTGGAAAGTGTGAATGGAAAATTGCTTGCTGTCTCATGGCCTCCACAAAGTAGGAGTGATGATCATCATGGTGAATGAGTGCCTCCATCATCCATGCTATCATCCAAATGAAGTGAGTCACCCTCCAACATGGTAACTCATGAAAAGTCTCCTCCACCTTGTGCTCCTGAAATGTAGGTGGGCTAAATAAATGAACATGATAGGCAAGAGGGCCTATCCCACACTATCCTCCTCTCCACTGATGATAAGTGTAGAGGGTATGCTGATCTCAGGCTGCAACAAGATTTCCCTCCAATGGCAAGAAGAATATTGAGTCTCCAAGGACCCTCCATCCAAATTCATGAATCATGTCAACCCAAACCATTCCATACAAGATGAATGGCACATCATGACCATTTGGCATCCAAATCAGAAAATTTCTGAATGTTATGTGCAATTTTGGATGGTACCAAAGGTTGTCTAAGTGGATATTATGCATTCTTCCCAACTGTTGTTTGAGAATGTCATGTGGCAAGTGATTCTGCAACAAGTTACAAGTTGTATATGTTTGTTCTTCCAACATGGGGAAGTAAGCATCAATGTCTATCACTTGTACATAGATAAAAGAAAAATAAACTTGCCCAAAGTCATGTATCGATGGGCTACTGTCATCATAAACATTGGCCCTAAAATGACCATGAAACCCAAAAATACTCTTTCTCTCTTGAGGAGCAATGCACTGTTCAAACATGGTGAGAAAGTACAAATACTTAATGGAGTAACCAGCAAGTACAGAAATGCATTCCCTACCATACATAGTGAGTTGGATGAAAGTGAGGTCCATCAATAAGTCCTCCCATGAGAATCTCATCATAAAAATCTGCAAGAAGAAGGGATACATCCCCTCCTTGGAATATTCCATCCATAAGAACATACTCCTATGTGTCAGCGCTATAGGCCTTCGTAATAAGGCTCCATGAATCCTCTCTTTGACATTCCATATACCAAAGCCATCCACCATCATGTTTCTATGTGAGAAGATCTTATTCCTACATGGAAGTCTCTCATGATCCTTAAATGTCGAAGGGTAGCCTCCTTGTACCATGAATGTGCCTTCCTTCTTTCCGGAAATATCATAAAAAGTATGGGAAAATTTCTGCCCAAACTCTCCCAGGTGCAACCACAGCAACAACAACTTTTTCCGCTTTCTCATCTCTACCTCATACAAGCCATGGATTAAAATCATGATGGTCAACTTGTATGATTCCCCAACAAACAATTCAGCCATGAAGTGCCTCCTCAAGTCCTCCAAGTGGTTCCTCCCACAAGAAGAGAAAAAGTGTGATGTGGCAATCATGATTTGCCCATGGTTCCTCCTGAAATGTACAACATATAAAGTGGAGAGAATATTTCTCCCAATGGGCATCTTACCTCTCAAGCCCACTCTCCAAACAAAGCTCCCCATGAACATAAACATATCAGCAATATATGGAAACAAAGTACAATGAGAACAAGTTTCCAAATTACAACCAGAGAGTGAATCATGGTCCCTCTCATGGAACCAGCACAGTTCATTCTTAGCCTTCATCAAAATAAGAAATAACAAGTGCTTTACCAGCCACTTTTTTGCTGCCAAAATCATTCCATAAGATGAAAACATGAAGTTACAATATGGTGTCAATGGTGCACACCAAGAATCATGTGGCTTCCCCCACAAACCATCAAAAGGATAATCAAAATCGAGGCTACAAGTAGCTGCAAGTACATCATCATTCAATATGAAAGAAGAGATAATTCTTCTTGTTACATCATGCTGCTCAAATAAGGAAAATAAGTACAAAGAAAAATATGAAATGATACCTCCTCCATCATGTACTTGAGACCTTGAGCTGAAATGGCCCAACTGGAAATTCTCCCTCACCTCCAAAGAGTAGGGGAATGGTTGTGACCTCCTCTTCATTACCATCTAGGCTATGTATCTCTCCATATGTTGATATATGTCATGCTGGATGCCCTCCCAAGTGATCTCCTCCATCAGCTGGAAGTATGCCTCAAAGTGCATAGAAGAGAAGTCCTCGCGTGTTGCATGTAGTAGCTTCTCCTTCAGACTAGAGGGTCTAGTCAAGAAGATCCTGCCATAGGAATAGATGACCACATCATCCACCATGTATCTATCATCTCCATCTAGGTTATCAAGAGTCATGCATGCACCAAGATCCTTGGAGTACTCTACCAAGGGCTGAGATCTCCAATAAGGATCAATCCTCCTAAGAGACAATGCTTGTGATCTGGCATGTGAAGCTCTTCTCATGCTGCTGCCTGCTACTTTTACATCCCCCATGCCAAAGTATTCCTCCAAACTCTTCACCTCTCCAAAACCCAAGAGTGGTGAATCCAAAGACAAGATGTCTTTCATCAACTCTAGATCAGGTGGCCTCCCTATTGGAATGCCTCCATGTAGTGAGACATCAATGTCAAGAGTGGACTGTACATATGGTTGGGCAACCTTGCCCTTGCTTCCACAGTGCAATACAGTCTGCCTCCTCTTTGCACTAGCTCTCTGAAATAGAGAAGGGTGTGTGCTTCTCATCACATGGTGCTGCTCTTCATCCCTACCTCCTCCATCCAGCTGCAATGCTGCACAATCATGCTGCTCATTGATTGTGCTTGGACCTCCATGTATGAGATCCTAGGGACTTCCTTGCAAAGATGCAAGAATCCCTCCTATTGGAGCATGTGCTCCTCCTTCCTTTGCATGAGGTATTGGATGTGCTCTAGATGTGACAATGTTGGTTCCCTCATGTTTATCAATGTGTATGGGAAACATCTCAAGAGTTGGATCCTCTTGTGAAAAGGAGATCTTAATGCCCTCTTTTTCAAGAATATGAACTGGAGGTCTTGCTTCTGGTAATGTGTAATGCAAGATGTCATCTTCTCTCATGGTTTCCTAAAGTGGGGTTTCCTCCATTACATGTAAGGGTTTTTTTTTCTTAAGTTTTCCTTGCTCATGTGCCTTAGCGAGTTTTTCACCAAACCTTCCCATTAAAGCTTCTACGAATCTTGCATAAGAGGAAGTGTTTTCATTCTTTAAAGAACAAGATTCAAAAATCCACCATGCATGAACCTTACCTCTGAAATGTAGCACAACAACTCTGATGGCTTCATCTTTAGAAATATGGTGTAGCTACAAATAGGATTCTAGCTCCTTCACCAAGCTCCAGCTGAACATGTAGGTGATCCGACAAAAGTAGATAGAAGAAATCTACTTGCATCCTGTTGCTTGTTCCTCCCCACCTGGATCTTGCAAAACTCTTGGAAATCAGTATGATCTCTAAAACTCTCAGTTTGAGATTCATACTCCCTTAGCAATTCACCGAGAGTCATCCTCTTAGGCATTCTTCCTCCTCCCATCCATCTCAAGATAGATTTGTGCACTCGACTGCACTGTGCATCATGGTGTGTAGCTGCATGCTCACACTCACCATGTGAAAATCTAGATTTAGCTCTAGATTCAACCTCCTTTGGAGATCCCATCTCTAATCTCATCTTCTTTAGCTCTCCTTGAAAGCTCTACATAGATTTTGGAAGAAGCTTTGTAAGCTTGTATTCCTTTCTTCCTTGACATACTGAAGCTTTCTAGCTTCTATCCATCTCTCCTTCCTCTGATAGCTGGATCTCACAGGCTGAGCCAGAGATCATGCTTTGATACCACTGTAATATTCCAAATCTGGAACAGCTCATGAATCATGCACTAAAAACAAATTTCCAGCAACATTTCCAATAAAATATTGAAATGGACCATTGGATCCCATAAATTAATCAATATACAACCTAAATCCAATAATTGAGATGAAACAAATCAAACTAGGTGGGTTAAACAAATCTCCCACACCTAGGATTGCCAAATTGTGTTAAAACCCCAAACTGCAAAATACCGGAGTTTCTGCATAAAAGGGACTGCAGAGTCTAAGAGAGGTTTTACACATAAAAATGATAGAGACAAATATATCTACAATTACATTAGACAATATTCTCAGAAAATGAGATCTTGTCTCCTCAAAATACAAGGTAACCCGACAAGGGTTTCTT
The DNA here is from genome assembly GCA_034641835.2 of Pinus albicaulis. Classification (NCBI taxonomy): domain Eukaryota; kingdom Viridiplantae; phylum Streptophyta; class Pinopsida; order Pinales; family Pinaceae; genus Pinus; species Pinus albicaulis. Next base: position 968,328,958 of record CM076580.1, on the reverse strand, counting down.
GTCAAACACTCTGCATACAAGATGGGATATTCAATAATTTACTGAATCACCACTACAACACTAAAGTACATGAGTGTATAAGGCTGAAATATGTATTATCTATTTTATATCCCTCAAGGGCTTTCTCCCATGAAAGGATTAGCCTCTAAATCACAAGGAAACACTGCAACGGAGCCCCAAACCATGCACTGAACACTGCCTCCAGAATAACGCATTCCCTAGCTGGAACAACACTAGGAATGTATGGGAAATGTGTGGTCTGATACCTAAGATCTGAAATCAGCTCTGGAGCTCTCCAAATAGATCCCTCAAGTGAAGGAAACCTTCCTCCAATGAGAAACTAGCTCAGAAACCGGGATTCCAATCCCTTCCACTGCTGCACCCAACAACACTGCACAATCTCCAGCAAAACTGCGTTGATGAAGTAGGCTGAAGCTTGGCCTGAAAACCTAATGTGTAATGATGAATACAAACTCTCCCAAGAGACTCTTCAAGGAAAGAGGTGGGATTCCCGCTCGGGAACACCCTGTGCTAAACAACACTGCTACTCTGCTAAACAGTAAGAGGAAGCAAAAGTCTGAGAAGACATGAAAAATAATCTAAGACATGAAGAATAATGTTGCCATCCTCTTCCTTATATAAAATTTGAGTTTTCTTTCCCTTGGCCCCACTCAATTAGGTCATCTCTATCCAAAGATACATCTCCCTGAAAAACTGCATTATTCCTCCTTGGATTCCTCCTCCTCCACAACTGTGTTGTTGACTTAGTCAAAGTAGCTTGATTTTATCCCTGTTCACACATGGAGGTGTTTTATTAAGCTAGAAAGAGTGTCCCCTTTCACACTTAGAGTGTTTTTATCCTCCTTAGGAAACTTATGAGATTTTCTACCCATTTATTCACCAGCTAAAGCTGCTGCTAACTCTAATGTTCCATTTAGCTTTGAGGCTAAAATTTTGGAATATTACAGGCCATCAAGAAAAGGTATCCGTTGTCGAGGATTGATAACTTGCTTGATCAGTTGAAGGGAGAAGCAATATTCTTGAAGATTTATCTGAGATCCTGATGTCATCAGTTACACATTAAGTATGAGGAAATTTACAAGACAACCTTTTGGACAAGGTATGGGCATTATGAGTTTGTTGTAGTTCTATTCAGTTGGAATAATTCCCCAACAATATTTATGTGCTTGATAAATAGTGTGTTTCTTCCTTATTTGGACAGGTTTTTTATTGTATTCATTGATAACATCTTGATATATTCTAAGATGAGGAAGAACATATTGAATGATTAGCAATAGTATTGATATTTTTGAGAGAGGATCATTCGTATTCCAAGCTCATCAAGTGCAATTTATTTCATACTGAGTTACATTACTTAGGAGATGTGGTTTCCAAAGAAGGAATAACAGTGGATCCAAAAAATATATGAGCTATCATGGAGTGCACAAATCAAATAAATTTGGATGAGGTAAGATCATTCATTGGGATAGAATGCTACTATAGGAGGTTCATCAGGAACTCATCACATATTTCTTATCCTATTACATCATTGCAAAGGAAAGGTAAGAAGTTTGAATGGACAGAGGAATGTGCAACAATTTTTTAGCAGATAAAAGAGTTGTTGACACATGCTCTAGTGTTAAATATCACAAATATGGACAAGGAGTTTGTGGTATGTACATATTATTGCAAGAGAGGGATTGGTGGATTCCTTATGCGAGAAGGACAAGTGGTATGTTATGATCATGGAAACTAAATGAGCACGAGTATAATTATCTGACACATGAACTTGAGCTAGCGACAATCATCCATACATTTAAGATGTGGAGGCATTATCTTCTTGGTAGGAGATTTATACTGATGAGTGATCATAGTATTTTGAGGCATTTATTTGACCAACCAAATTTAAATTCCAAGCAAGCTAGATGGATGACCATGCTCATTTAGTTCAACTTTAAGATCAGTTATATTAAAGGTAAATATAACAAGGTTGAATAGGTTGTTATCAGGCGAATACAGGTGAATCATATAGCAATTATGAGCTCCTATGTGACAGATATACAAGATAGGGTCATGTAGGAAGGTCAGCAAGATGTTATGTATATGGAGGTTTGACACAGGTTACAGAAAATTACAGGTACATGTATAGGTATAGGTAGTGGTATAGGTACATGTATAGGTACAGGTAGTGGTATAAGTACATGTACAGGTGCAGGTGGAGGGATAGGTCCACATGATGTGGACTATTGTCTTACAACAGATGTATTCTTCATGTTTAGAGACATAATATACATGTCAGATAGTAGTCAGCTCAATAAGGTTATCTTGAGGGAGTTTCATGAGAAACCATATTCAACTCACCCAGGTTATCAGAAGACATTTACGGGAGTAAATAAATTTTATTATTGGTCGAATCTGAAGAAGGATGTGGAAAATTTTGTGGCTAGATGTTTATATTATCGCCAGGTAAAGGAAAAGTGTAGGCATCCAAGTGGACTGCTACAACCAATTGCAATTTCAGAGTGGAAATGGGAGGTCATTTCCATGGATTTGATCAGATTTTTTCCTACTATATCCAGACAACATGATTTCATCACGGTTGTTGTGGAAAGGTTGACTAAGGTAGCACACTTCACTCCAATGAAGACTAAGTATTCAACTAGTGATGTGGCACAATTGTTCATCAGGGATGTCCTCATATTGCATAGTGTTTCAAATAATATTTTGTCAGACATGGATGCAAATTTCACTTCCATGTTTTAGAAGGAGTTGTTTGCAGGTTTAGGTACATAGTTGGCCTTCAATGCAACGTATCATCCGCAAACATATGGATACAAAAGGAGGGTTAACACTATATTGCAGGACATGTTGAGCATGTATGTGATGAATTAGAAGAGGATATGGGAGGAGTACCTTCGACTGGTATATTTTTCATAAAAAAATTGTTAAGAAGGGTCACTAAGGATTAGTCTATTTGTAGCATTGTATGGGAAGAGTTTCAATACTCCCATGAATTTGAGTGATCTGGTGAACACGGTATTGATAGTACCAGATATGTTGGAAGAGATGGATTAAAAAATGCAGGTAATACAGAAGAATATAAAATAAGCACATGATAAAAAGAAAACTTGTGCAGATCATAATAGGATGTTTAAGGAGTTTCAAGTTTGGGAACATGTGTACTTATGCATCAAGCCAAAGAAGAGCTCCTTGTGGTTTGGATTGTGTGCCAAGATGGAACCTTAGTTTTGTGGACCTTTCAAGATTCTTGAAAGGATTGGTCTAGTAGGCTATAGACTTGCACTGCCTCCGATAGTGAAATTACATCATTTTTTCTATGTATCATTGCTTAAGAAGTATGTTAAATATGTTGATTATGTGATTGACTGGTATGTATTGGATGTGGAGCTAGAAGTATAATTCTAGCTAGAATCGAAGTGTATTGCAAAAAAAGGTTCTGATGCTCTGAAACTGATAAATCGAGCAGGTTAAAGTGCAATGGAATTAGTTTGGGCCCGATGAAGCTACATGGGAGATGGATGATCAGATGTGGGATATGTATCCTTCATTGTCTTCCAGTTGAGGCAAAGTAGTTTTGGTATATGTTTTGGGATATGTTTTGGTGTGATGTTTTTGTATATGTACATATTAATATCGATGCAAATACTGACATGAGCTATGTTATAAAGCACCAATAAGCGGTATGGGTGTCATGTCATTATATTTATCATGTTTTTATCTTGTTATGCTGGGTTTTTGTTAGCTCGAGGGGTCCTAACCAAGGCTTAGAGTGTTCTACACAACCAACAAAACCCTCCAACTACTGGTCCTTTCAGCATTGATCTACTTACGCAGACTAAAGTCTCACTTGAAGTAGTATGGGAGGGTGCTCGAACTAGGTTTTTGCACCCTGAGGGAGTGTTTGATGTGTTTTTTACCCTTACATATTAGTTTTAATGCTTATCTGTCTGCATGAGACTTCACAAGAAACCAAATCTAAGCACGGATAAAAACCCTTAAAAGATATGCCTAAACATATTATTATCTCTCAGTAAGATATAAATTATTAGAGTAGAAACCCTTAACACATAATTAATCCTTGTGTGAATACAGAGAATTCCTATAAATAATTAACTGAGATAAATATTCATTCAACATAAACATATTAATAGATAAGAAGCATAATAATGCATAACACATAGAAATTTCAATAGAGTTCACCAAAACTTCTTATTTATTAATGGATCTTCAATTCAGTACAATCCTTTTCTATCTATGCATGTAGCTCATGACTAATTATCCATGCAAAAAGCCAATAGGAGCCTTTATACCGATACCGATCAAAGACTTACCCAAAAATCAGATCAAGGCATTCATTAACATAAACATCTATCGATCTATTGATTTATTTCCTACTTGAATCGACTCCTACATATTTATAAGTATTTGACGCACACATACCATGGTCTCAAACCATTGTTTGAGATTCATGGTTTCAATTTTTACCCATTACAATGATAAATAAACTTTGACCCACACCAAAGCCCCTTCAACTATGTGCGCAGTGCGTTTCAACAAAATTTAACCCCAAAATTACACCAAAATTTTTTCCTTAGGGGACCCTATCCCAACAAGCACCAAACACAATCCAGTTACTCGTCTCGAGTCACTTTGGTCCTGGTTCCTGCATCTTGTCATTTAATGCTTGAATGGAAGTCTTTATTGGCTCAATGAATTGTGTGCTCTGCGTTGGGGTGTGTTGTGCTTCCTCAACCAATTTTTCTATAGTTGGCCCCTCGCCTGCCAGGATGTTACTCCTTTGGGTCTGTTAGAGGCTTCTAAGGGAACCATCTATGCCTTGGGACAACTGCAAGGCTTCCTCAGACCAAGGTTGCATCCCATTGTCAAGAAAATTCTCTCGTTGACGTAGTGTGTCGATCTCTTCTTAAATATCTCGTCTTTTGTAATGTTCCAAAATTTTCCAACAATAATTTGGAACATTAATTTTTTCTGGTTTCACTTAGGAGGAGAATAAGTGGGTAAGGAGGCCCATACATAATATTATTCTCAATAAAATCTCTCATAATATGAAAGGGGATCATCTTTGGAGTTGGTTTGCACACCCTCATGTGTGAACAAGGTTATTTGCAAGGAGGCTTGGTTAAGTTTGACCAAGTTAACAACGCTGCCATGGGAGGAGTGGCTTACTTAAGAAGCTAGCGCAGTGTGAATGAGGAAAGGGTTATTTGGTGGAGGAAACCCTAATAGGAGTGGTAACCATGGAGAGGGGCTTTCATGTGTTTAAAAGGAGGACAAGGCAACCATTGTTTCTCATGCTTATGTTTATTCATCTCATTTTCTAGTGAGACAATTAAGCATTCTTTGCTGTTTAGCATGAATTTCCGGAGGAATTCCTGTTCAAGTTTCCTTCTCCTTCTTGAGAGGTCTCTTGAAGGATTTTTCTTCATTTTCCTCACATCCAGGCTTGAGGCCAAGCATCCTCTATCAGGACAACATTATTTCTGTAGAAGATTATTGTTGTGTTGTTGGGTGTTCCAGTGAGGGTTCACTACACCATCCCCTTCAGCTATTTTTCAGAGGAGGAAGCCATATTTCCTTTGGGATATCAGTTTGGAGGTTTTCCAGAGCATATTGCAGACTAGCATCAAGGCCAAATCTTTCCATCGCCCTACAGTGCAGTTCCATTCAAAGACTACATTATTTTGAGAGGAGCATCTATAGTAGGGCTCTTGCAGTTTGTTGGAGGGTGAGATCTTTGGTGAAGGGATCAGCCTTTCATCATAAAGATACATTGGAGGAGGCACATTTAGTTTGGGCATCATATATTTCCATCTCCATCTAGTTCTATTTCTGAGTTGCTGCAGCTACCCAACAACTCTGACATTTTGCAGTTTTTGTATTTTATTGCCAATCCTTCCAGGATTGACATGAGGTAGTCTTTGGGAGTTGATATCTTCACTCCCAATGTTGTATTGGGCCTTGTATTGACATATCCATGTATTTTAATTTTTTAGCATGCAGTTGGTATATAAAACTGTGCTGTCATAGCTTGGTATACATTGTGTAGTAGTGGTTTGTCATATATTTTGTACTTGTTTCTTGAGGCTGAGCATTTCCTATCTTGAGTGACCTTTTTCCTCAAGATCTTGTATTCATTTGTTGCTGCCATTATTTAATCAAAAGCTATAGATTTATCTCACATTTACATGAGTTGATAGTTCCTGCTGCACCATTGTTGTGTTTGCATATTGCTGGAGCTCCAAATTTAAAATATTTTGAGATATTCTCATTGTTGTAGCAAGTTCCTGAAAAAGGAACATTACAGTGGTATTAGAGCACGATCTTTGGCTCAACCTATGGCTTCAAGCCAAAGTACTGAATCCCTGAAAGGGGAAATATTTAGAGCTCTATAGACAGAGTCTACAGATGGCCAAGTAGCCTCTAGATCTCATCCTTTTTTCAAAGGTGACATATCCAGTAAATACCCCTGTAGTCAATCTCTGGAATAGAATTTTGATATCCCTGAAACGGAAAATTTCCAGTACTATCTAGGAGAGAGAAAATGAAGACTCCATTATATGGAGAAAAGAGGGAAGAAGGGCTTACCAAGCTTCTTCCAAAACCTGTACAGAGCATTCATGAAGAATTTGAGAAGCTAATAAGGGAGATTGGTACATGATCTCCAAGAGGGTTTGAAACTGAGTCAAAATCTAGATTTTCTTGTAGGGGATGTGAACATGCATCTACACCCTATAATATAGAACGTAGTCACATGGCCAGTTTTTCCATGAGAAGAAAATAAGAAGGAGGAATGCCGAAGAAAGGAACTCTTGGAAGTTTCTTGCATGAGTACGAGTCTCAAACCCAGAGGTTTAGAGATCATATTATTTTTCCAGAGTTTTGCAAGATCATGGTGAGGAGGAGCAAGCAACATGATGAGGCTAGATTTTCTCTATCTATCTCTGATGGTTCCCCTACTTGTTTAGCCAAGGCTTGGATAGAGGAGCTAGACACCTTTTTGTAGCAACATCAGATTACCTAAGATGAAGCCATTAGAGTAGCAACGCTGCACTTGGGAGGTAAGTTCTATGCATGGTGCTTGTTTGAGTCATTTACTTTGAAGAATGAAAATACCTCTTCCTATGCAATGTTCATTAGAACTTCGATGAAAATATTTGGTAGGAGGAATTCTAAAATGCATGTAGAGGAAACAAACACATTCAAACAAACAAAACCCTTGCATGTAATGAAGAAAACCATAGACTCAGAATCACTGCAGAAAGCTATGAAGGAGGCTGATATCTTGCATGATGCCTTGTTGGAGGCAAGATCTTCATTTTTGGCACAAGGAGGCAAAGAGATCCTTTTTCCAAAAAAGGATCCAATCATTGGAGGGTTTCCCACTCATATTGAGGAAGCTAAGGGCAATAACGCTGTCATTTCTAGAGTTGATCTAGTACCTCATGTAGAGGAAGAAGGAGCTCTTTCTCCAACTAGAGGGATTCTTGCAGCTTTGGAAGGAAGTCCCCAGGATCTCATACATGAAGTTCCAAGCACAATCAATGAGCATCATGATTGTGCAGTACTTCAGCTGGAAGAAGGAGGAAGGGAGGAAGAACAACATCATGTGATGAGAGGCACACACCCTTCTCTATTTCAGAGAGCTAGTGCAAAGAGGAGGCAGATTGTATTACACTGTGAGAGCAAGGAAAAAATTTCCCAACCATATGTGCAGTCCCCTCTTGACATAGATGTCTCACTGCATAGAGGCATTCCACTAGGGAGGCCACCTGATCTATCATTGATGAGAGACATTTTGTCTTTGGATTCACCGCTCTTGGATTTTGGAGAGGTGAATAGTTTGGAGGATAAATTTGGCATGAGGGATGTCAAAGTAGCAGACAGCAGCAGAAGGAGAGCTACACATGCCAAATCACCAGTGCTGTCTCCTAGGAGGATTGATCCTTACTGGAGATCTCAGCTCTTAGTTGAGTACTCTAAGGATCTTGATGCATGCATGATTCTAGATGACCTGGGTAGATATGATGAGTATATGATGGATGATATAGTCATATATTCCCATGGCAGAGTCTTCTTGACTAGAGATTCTAGTCTCAAGGAGAACTTGTTGCATGCAGCACAGGAGGACTTATTTTCCATGCATTTTGATGCATATCTTGCCTTGGCAAAGGAGTTCATTTTGCAGGGCATCCAACAGGACATATATCAGCATATGGAGAGATGCAGATCCTGAATGATGATGATGAGGATATCACAACCACCTTCCTACTCATTTGGAGTAAAGGAGTATTTTCAGTTGAGCCATTTCGGCTCAAGTCTTCGAGTACATGATGGAGAATGTACAATTTCACCTTATGATTTGTACTTCTTGTATTTTTATGAGCAGCATATCGTACCAAGGAGAATTATTCCTTCTTGAATATTGCATCATGATGTACATGAGGCCATTTGTAGCATTGAGATTGGATATCTCATTGGTGGTTTGTGGGGAAAGCCACATGATTTTTGGTATGCACCATTGACACCCTTTTTTACTTTCATGTTCACATCTTGTAGAATGATTGTGGCAGCAAACAAGTGGCTATAAGAGCACTTTTTTTTGTTTGACTTGATGCAAGCAGGGCATGCACTGCACTGGGTCCTTGTGAGGGACCTTGATCCACTTTCCGGTTGTCCTGTGACAACTTGTTTCTATTGGGTTTTGCTTCCATGTATTGCTGATTTGTATATGTTCATGGGAGGCTTTTATGAGAGAGTGGGCTTGAGATTGAGGATGCCCATTGGGAGCATGATTCTCCTTATACATGTTGTACATTTCAGGAGAAACCATGGGCCAACCATGAGGGGCACATTACATTTCTTTCCTTCTTGTGGGAAAAACCACTTGAAGAATTTGAGGAGGCACTCCATGGATCATAAGGAGTTGGAGGAGTTAGGACAGACAACTCTTTTCCCTTTGAGGATGAGGGGAGACTCATGTATGAGCCACTCCATTTATATGATAATAACATATGGTGAGAGTATTTTTTATTTGCATAATGATTTTTCTATATATATGCATCTATTAACCATATATGCGTAGGGATTTTCTCAAAGGAAGGATATTCTTCCTTCTAGATTTGATGGTCTACATAAGGCCATTATGGATGATCACTCCCTAAGAGGAGATGGGGAGGAAATTTCTCATGGAGAACATACATACATTGCACAGTACATCATTCTCTTTCTCCAAGAGAATGGGGCAGTAAGCAAATGGTGGGGAGGCCACCCATCAATTAATTTTCTATGGCAGTGGAGAGTCAAACTGCGTTGGCTACATTTGAGGGACCATTTTCCTTCTCATTTACTTCACATGGAAGCTAGAATGATTCTCCTTATGGTTCCCTTGGTTGATATTGCTGGAGATTTCCTTGGGAGCATGATTGGAGGAGAGACACATTGGGTGAATGTGTCCTTGGAGGGAGAAAAATCGCACATACTTTGCACTACATGTTCTAAGGGGAACATGAGACATGATATGGTCACCTATATAGCACACTTATATCTTTATGAGGTGAGCCATATGATGGAGGAGATGCCATATGATGATGAATTCGAACTCATCATGTATGGAGATACTTGGGTCAACTTGATTTGCAGCATTTCGGGTGAGATCCTTGGAGGTCTAAACCTCATTTTTCCACTTCAGGGCAAGTATTTTACAGCCCAGGATTAGCATTGTCTCTACACTTATCATGAGTGGAGATATGGATAGCGTGGGGTAGGCTAAATTTTCTACCATGAGCAGATTTTCATCCCACCTACTTTGCCAGAGCCAAAGGTGGAGGACAGTTTCCAGGAGTTGCCTACTTGGGAAGTAACTTATTTTGCATGGCTCATAGCTTGGAGATGGAGGATCCACATGAGGAAGATATTCCTCAAAAACTTTATAGACTCCATGCCTTGAGAGAGGGCTTTCCAGTTCTATCCTCGCAGTTGCTTGAGGACAAGCAACATTTGGGAGGGGAGGACTGTAATGTTCCAAAATTTTCCAACAATAATTTGGAATATTAATTTTTCTGATTTCACTTAGGAGGAGAATAAGTGGGTAAGGAGGCCCATACACAATATTATTCTCAATAAAATCCCTCATAATATGAAAGGGGATCATCTTTGGAGCTGGTTTGCACACCCTCATGTGTGAACAAGGTTATTTACAAGGAGGCTTGGTTAAGTTTGACCAAGTCAACAACGCTGCCATGGGAGGAGTGGCTTACTTAAGAAGCCAGTGCAGTGTGAATGAGGAAAGTGTTATTTGGTGGAGGAAACCCTAATAGAAGTGGGACCCATGGAGAGGGGCTTTCATGTGTTTAAAAGGAGGACAAGGAAACCGTTGTTTCTCATGCTTATGTTTATTCATCTCATTGTCTAGTGAGACAATTGAGCATTCTTTGCTGTTTAGAAAGAATTACCGGAGGAATTCCTATTTAGGATTCCTTATCTTTCTTGAGAGGTCTCTTGAAGGATTGTTCTTCATTTTCCTCACATCCAGGCTTGAGGCCAAACATCCTCCATCAGGACAACATTATTTCTGCAGCAGATTAATGTTGTGTTGTTGGGTGTTGCAGTGAGGGTTCACTACACCATCCCCTTTAGCTATTTTTCAAAGGAGGAGTCCCTCTTTCCTTAGGGATATCAATTTGGAGGTTTTCCAGAGCATATTGTAGACTTTGGAATCAAGGCCAACTCTTTCCATAGCCCTACAATGCATTTCCATTCAGAGACTGTGTTATTTTGAGAGGAGCATCTATAGTGGGGATCTTGCAGTTTGTTGGAGGGTGAGATCTTTGGTGAAGGGATTATCCTTTCATCCTAAAGATCCATTGGAGGAGGCACATTCAGTTTGGGAATCATCTATTGCCATCTCCATCCACCAACTCCAGAATTTTGCAGTTTTTTTATTTTATTGCCAATCCTTCCTGAATTGACATGAGGTAGTCTTTGGGAGCTGATATCTTCACTCCCAATGTTGTATTGGGCCATGTATTGACATATCCATGTATTTGACATTGTTAGCATACAGTTGCTCAAAACTATGATGTCATAGCTTGGTATACATTGTGTAGCAGTGGTTTATCATGTATTTTGTACTTGTTTCTTGAGACTAAGAATTGCCTATCTTGAGTGACCTTTTTCCTCAAGATATTATATTCATTTGTTGCTGCTATTATTTAATCAGAAGCTATGGATTTCCCTCACATTTACATGAGTTGAGTGTTGCTGCTGCAACATTGTTGTGTTTGCATATTGCTAGAGCTCAAACTTTAGAATATCTTGAGATATTCTCATTTTTGTAGCAAGTTCTTGAAAAAGGAACATTACATCTTTCCTTTAAGTGGGCCAACCACTGGGTAGGCACCATGGTCAGCGCAATGACCCGTATCTCATTAATTTTTTGTTCTTTGGCCCGCAGGTCCATATTTAGCTGCTATGAGTCATGTTCATTTTAGAAGAAGGTCCAAATGCCCATGGCCTCCTCTAGAAATTGGCTACAAGAATCCACAGCAGCACTATTTCTAGCATTTAACTCCTAAATGACCTTGGCGCATTATGCGTGAACTTCTGGAGGTGTCTCAAGTTGCAACTTCATTTGAAAATTAGTGATCTTCTACTCAATTTCTGCTCATACTCTGGTTATTTTTTATCATGAAGCATTGAGTGTAGAAACCAAGCTTTACAACTTGACATTGGCCACTGCAGTGGTGGGTACCTTGATTTCATGGAGACTCGAGAAAAACTAATCAATCAAGGTTTCTAACTGGGCGCGTTGGCTTTCAGTGTCATGGCATGCATCTTATGCGAGCTATTGTCCTTTAAGTGTTGAGGCAGCTTGGTGCTGCTCTTGCATGGTGTCCTAGAAGGCCTTATACTCTTGGTACTGCAGCTCATCTATCATCATCATGTGCATGGAATGCATATTTTTGGTGGGGAACACATCTAAATTAATCCAACCTTAGAGCATTCAGGAATGAAAATCTACAACTCAGAACTGGTAATTTGAAGTGCGTCGCCTGAAACTTGAAATATCTGGCTTTCGGAGTTGGATGGGTGTCAAATGATTAGCTTTCTCACTTTTCCTACGCTCACGTTTCTCGTGCTCTCTTGACCAATGCTCCCTTGTATGGCACTCACTTTCATTTTGAGTTGTTCGATCCCCTGCTGCACATCGTCAAGGATGCATTTATACTGAGCTTCGACCTTGGTTCATACATCTTCAGTGAACGTCTGGATTATATCTTTGATCTTTTCAAAATTACCCTCTGTAAGTTTCAATGTATCCGTCCCAGTTTTCTTAAAATATTTATGTTTTGTGTGCCACCCCAGGGTGGTCTGAGGCCCTCTTTTGGTTCCTCGTCACGTGTGCACTGATGCATCGTAATGTCTCCATCCTTTTCTTCCATCTCCTCATCACTGCACAGGTCTGCTACTTCTATCATAGTGGTCATCTCTTGGTCCTTTTGTGCATCCTTTGGTTAATGTCTGGGCGTGCGCAGCTTCGTTGGGTTCTTCGGTGGTACTGAGGATGACACACCTCAATTTGTGGTGCGCACAAGGTCATCCTCTGTGACTATGTATGGTAGCTCATACCATACCCCTGCCATGTTCGTATTAATGCAAACGTGCACTTTATGGAAGGTAGCCTTGAAGTCTGCGATGTGCTTGTAATACTTGTACAACGTAGGTGACAGTCTTGGCTTGGAATGCACAGCTTGAAATATTTCTGCATCAAACAACACCCATGATATTTTATTTTCTATGATTATGGATGGCAGCTTTGAGTTCCATAGGGATGAATACTTGGCAGCTTTAAACATATTGGGTTCAATTTCTGGCAATTCTGACTGTGACGGCACCCTCCAACCCATCAGCACGACCAACAACAACAACCAAGCATAATAAAAACTCTTGCCCTCCTCCTGTGCCTCCCAAATGTTTTCTAGAAATTCATTGCAGATGTACTTTTCCCAATTATATTGTACCCATTTTACGCATTGTGTAGCTAGCTTAATCACATACGTGGACACCTCTGTTGTGCCTCACTTCTTGATTATTTTACAGGTAAGGATCAAGATGGAAAATTTAACTCTCTAGGAATTGATGTATACTACACAAGGCTTTGAAGTCTTCTTGCGTAGATACTTCCGAGTCTCTGAAGTGTGTCCTTTCTTCAGTTTTTGAGGTTGAGATTATGGCATAGGTGTTTCTTCAGCGGGCGTTGCAAAGGGGCTAGACCCTATAGCAGTCCTACTTGGAGGGATTAAATTTCCTAACCCTTGTTGGCACAACGTCTTGAGGAACGATTCTAGGTGCTCATACATAAACTTATGGAAACACAATGAGATCAATAGACATAAATATCTCGGAAAGAAAAGGGAACTAATGCGTCCTTGTATGGCATATTCATAGTGATGATGTGACCTAAATGCCCTGATGTCCATTGATAAAGACTCATAAATTATAAAACAGCTTCAAATATGGCATAATCTCCTTCATAAATGTATGTTAGCCTCTCCTCAAAACAACAATAAAGATGTATTAAATAGATTAACTTTTCCAAGGCCTAGATTTTTTTCCATCTTCGATGGTGTCAATCTCCTACCACAGCCCTTGCATGATTTTCACAGATACTTTTTCTTCCTTAATATTCATCACACTGGTATCCGTATCTAACATTTGGAAGAATTCTTTATGGTCCTTATCCCTCTTACAACTGTCTGGGGCACTAAGACACATCCTCGGCCATACAGTCATTTGGCGTGCGTAGGGATGGGATCATCCTTGTATGGCTTCAACCACTTCCATTCACATATCTAGGAAGGACTTCACCCCTTCAGGTAACCAGATGTACCGCACCTCCTTCTGTAATCTCCTTGAAAACATAAGGTCCAAGGCAATGCATTTTGAACTTTCCTGGGTGGCTCGCACAAATTTTTCATATAGAAAAACTAAACCATCCTCCTTGAAAATATTTTTTTTGATGTTCCTGTCATGCCAAGATTTCTCACGCGCCTTTTGCACCTGCTGAAGGAAACCATCAGTGAATTTATCCTCCTCCAGCACAAATAGCTGTAACAGTCTCTCTTCCATACAATATTTATCAACCATGTTAGTTACCGCTACAATTCATAGACTAGGGATGATGTACTCCATTGGCATAACAACTTCATGTCCATACACCAATCTAAAAGAAGTATGTCTGGTGAATTTCTTGCATTTAGTTATATATTCCCATAGAACCATAAGTATGCACACATCCTAGTTGTTCTAATTATAATTTCATACCTTTGTGAGTGCATTATCAAAAATATTATTAAAGCCTTCTACCATAACATTTGCTTCTAGATGATATGGTGTACTCTTCTGATGGTGCATCTTAAACTCCATTGTCAAGGCTTGAATGATCTCATTCACAAAATGTATACCATGGTCACTCATCAAGATTTTAGGACACCCAAACCTTGTCAATATATTCTCAAAAATGAAGTGCGCAGCTATCTCCGCATTCCGTTCTTTCATAGCTTAGTTTACGCCCACCTGGTCAAATATTTCGTCGCAGTAATGATATAGCACACACTAGTCTTCTTCCAGGGAGGATTGATTGGTCCTACAAATTCAATGGCCCATTTATCAAAAGTTTCCAAAGTCACTTATGGTTGTAGTGGCATTCTATCTCTAGGCGATGGTTTCCCCATTCTCTGAAAAACATCACAAGCACGACAATACTCATTGGCATCATTGTGCACTATAGGCCACCACAAAATAGCCTTCAAAAATTTTTGCGCAGTTGGTTTTCTTACAGTGACCTCCTACAACCCCTACATGTACTTCTACTAGGATGCTCTATCTTTCCAACTTTGGCACAGAGCGCCTCAATACCTCATCAACTTCCATCTTATACAGTTGGCTAGCAATCAAAGTAATGTTTGTTGCATGCAACACCAGTTCTTTCTTCTGCTAAATTGTATACTCCGTAGGCTCACTACCAGTGGTGAGAAATTAAATAATATCTACGAATTGGTCATGGACTAATTTAATGGAAAATAGTTACACGTCTAGTAATTTTTCCTCCAAACTTGTTGGTTCCTCTCCACTTTGAATGCGCGATAGGTGGTCTAGACCTGCATTCAATATCCCTTGCTTTACAATCACCTCAAAATCATACTCCTGAAATAATAAGAGCCATTGAAAAATCTTCCCCCAAACATAGGCTTGTTGACTAGGTACTTCAAAGGAGAGTGATTATTAAGCCTCTTAAATTTTCCTCCCAGCAAATAGTGATGAAACTTCTGAAGCGCATAGATCATAACTAATCCTTCTCTCTCTATTTTCAATTAGTTGCACTCAGTACTTGACAATTTTCTGCTCGCAAATTCAATTGGGTGATTAATATCTCTAGGTCCTGGCTGCGCGAGTATAGTGCCTAGCGCAATAGATGAAGCATCCATGTGTACATGGAATTCCTCTATCCAGACTAGAAATACCAATATCGGCGTAGTCACCATTTTACCCTTAAGCATATCTAAACTCTTCTGGTAGTCCTCATCTTAGAAAAACTGTGTCCTTCTTTAGTAACTTCTCCATCGATGCAATAATCAGTGCATAGTCTTGAATAAACTTTCTGTAATAGCAAGTATGCCCCAAAATTGAGTGAAATTGCTTCACATTTGCTGGAGCCTCCAGGTTAAAAATAATATAAATCTTAGATGGATGGACCATCAATCCCTGTTGAGAGACAATATGACCCAACAAAATCCAAAAATGGACAACAATTATACACTTCTTTATATTCAACAAAATCTGATGCTTCCGATAAGTATCCAGCATCCAGTAGAGACTTGAAACATGCGTCTTCAATAAGCTAAATAAATTCCAATCATCAAAATGTACTTCTAAGAACTTATTTATATAATCCTTAAATAGAGCCACACCACGCGTGAGAATATCACTTGGGCATTGTTCAGACCGAATGGCATTACTATGTATTGGAATGATCCTCATTTTGTCACAAAGGTTGTCTTACTTTTGTCTCCAGGCACATTCTTGTCTGGTGGTATCCAGAAAATCCATCAGAAAATGAGTAGGCCTCCTTCCCTTCCATATTTTCCAATTATTCCTTAGAAAATGGAGTTGGAAAAGGGTCAAGCACATAGGCATCATTCAACATGCGCAGGTCCACACAAATCCTGATTTCTCCTTTGGTATTCTTTTCTTGGTCCACCATGGGGCTTACCCAATCTGATCCTTATACTGGTTCAATGAGCCCTGCAACAACCATTTTATCCAGATCCTCCTTAACCTTCTATTTATAATTAGGATTCAACATATAAGGGTGCTACTTGATAGGCCTAACATCTAGCTTCAAAGATATTTTCATCACACCAAGATCCCCGAAAATACCTTTTAAGTCTGGAAACTTTGTGGGAAATAAGTCTTGATATTCAGCGAGTAGCTTCGAAACCTTAGCTACTATATCTTCATCCAATAAATCCCCTATTTTGGAAATCTTAGCACTACAAGGGAAATACCCTCTACTAGATATTTTTGAGGAATCCCTTAAAAAAATATGCCATATATCCATTTCTAGTAGAGGTTCCCAGAGGAGGTTGGTGGGCGGAGGTTTTTGCAGACGTATTTTGTTCAGTGCTCTTATCACCGTAAAATTCACCCATGCATTCAACATGAGAAACCACCGGTGTGGTTAAAAAATTGGAACACCAGACACCATGTGCTCCATACACACCCACTCGATGCATTGTATTTGTGTAGAGCAGTGGCACTTTACATAACTTGCACACTGGAGCCTCATAAAAAATGTGCGAAAACTAAAATAGTCTAGGTTTCACTTAAATGCAATGGGTCATCAACGAATCGAGCCGCCTTGAAATCCCTGCACACCAGAATAGGGTTAAATAAATAAAAAATTATGGCCAAAAAAATGAACAAAACATAGGCACATCGGGAATCGTGTGCTCCTAACACACCCACCCGATGCCTCATATTCCTGTACAGCACCGATTCATTACATCTCTACTGCATCGGTGCTTCCGAAAACGTGTGCAAAAATAGATACCACCCAGTGTGGAATAAATCAACTACACCGGGGTGCCCACAAACCCTGTGCACTGGTAGATGGCTAAATAAAAAAATTATGGCCAAAAAAATGCACAAAACATTAGCACATCGGAAACCGTGCGCTCCATACATGTAGCACTGGTGTCTTTAATTATGGAACAACATCGATGCATGTCAATTCGTTAGCCTCGGTGCCTCATAAAAAGTGCGCGGAACAGAAGTCGCTCGAGGCGGGCGGAATAACAGAAACGCACCGGGGTCCCCATTAACGTCGCACACTAGAAAAGGGTTAAATAAAAAATAAATTGTGGCCAACAAACCGCAAAAATCATTGGCTCACTAGACATTATGCCCAGTGCATCATATTACTATAGAGCACTGGTGCATTACAAATATTCCGCCATGGTGCTTCATAAAATCACACAAAAATAGAAGACACCCAGGGCGGCATATATTAAACGCACCGGTACGCCAGTAAAAACCCCGTGCACTAGAACAGGGTTAAATAAAAAAAAAATTACGGCCAAAAAACCATATTTTTCACTTTTTTCAGTGCTACAGAGCTCTCAAGCACTAGTGAAATTTATCCTTGTTTGAGCCACCTTGACATTCGTGCTCCCATTGCACTTATTGCACATGCTACTGCTGTGCATTGCCACCAATCTCCTGCTTGAATTTTATAAACAATGGAAAAATTTTCTTTTGCAAATTCTACATCCAATATGCCTCCTCGATGGGTAAATGTACAGGTATTTTTCTTGTTTTCCATAATTAAACCTTTTAGTCGATTATAATTTCAAAAAACCTTAAATTAACCATTAAAAAACAAACAAACAAAAAAATTTGCGCTGTTCTGCTCACACCGGTTTGTGTAATGCCTGCAAATTTATAGGACGCACCACAACTGGTGCTAATGGTATCTACACCGGTTCCAGGGCGGTACCACTAGACGCACCGTGTTATTTTAAAAAAATTAAAAAAAATGCGGTGTGGTTGTTTATTAGGCCAAAACGTTGATAATTTGCAATCGCAGCAACACGATGCGTTGACGGAATTATCCGACCCGGGGCACATAATGTGGTCAGCACATCGTATACTGCAATTCGACATTGTCAACGGTTCGGCCTGGTAAACCGGTGCTAAGGGTATCCACACCAGTTTTGTGGCGGTACCAAAGGCGCATCGTGAATTGTTAAATTTCTTTCTAAAGAGTAGCGTGGTCAGTTACCTGGCCGCATCGTTGACTTAGCTGAATAGTGGTGATGCAGTGCATTGACTGAAATAACCACCCCAGGATGGCTATTTTTGTCAGTGCATGGCTTACCATATTTGGTCTGTGTCAACGGTGCGGCCTTTTACAATATCGCACTGACGACTATGTACGGTGGCAGGAGGGCGGGGTAGTGGGCACTAACTTAGATATACGCCCCGGGGTATAGAGTGTAGTCAGTGCACCTCCCTCATGACATCGCACGTAGTGACCGGTGTGCTAAAAACATTTTTTGGAGCACCACCCCCAGTGCGCTGAATGTTACACCATTTTTTGATCATCTAACCTACTATCATTAGCTGGACCCAAGTACACCATGTAAGACCAATTTTACCCTAAGTAAAATTGCTTTCACTATGTAAAATAACTTAATAAAACACATTTATTAGGTTGTTTATGGTCTAAACAGGAAACCCCAAAAGGAAATATTAAACAAACCTATATTTGTTTGATTTTCCTCAAGGAATAATTAATTAAAAAATAATTTAATTATTATTCCTAGTCATGTTTAACCCAAAACAAAGAAATTAATTAGATAAATATTTATTTATCTTATTATTTTCTAGGAATAATTATTTAAATCTTATTTAGATAATATTCCTTGTTAAATATGACCAAATCACCCACAAATAATTGAATAAATCAATATTTATTCAATTATCATTCAACCACTTCCTTAAAATGATAAATAAATCATTTATTTATTTATTATTTACAAATAAAGGGATTTGACCCAAGTCAAATACCTTTCCCCTCCAACAAATATAATAAAATATTTCATAAAAGGTGGATCTAGATTTGGTTAATATTCTTTTAATCATGCACCAAGATCTAGAATGACATAATATTTTGTTATAAATAGAAGGGTTTTTCCTACCATTCTTCACCTTTTATTGCCTCTTAGATCACTCTGGATCTACACTCTTGGTCTGACTTTGAGCCATTATCATTGTCATATTTTCCATTATTTGCCTTGTGACCTCCCTTTGAGTTCTATGTTTGTCTGGGTTTTCTACACCAACAAGAAAGAGAAATTCTAGATCTAAAGTGCTGAGGACTTCCAAGAACCCATCCCATTGAGGAGAATTGGAAACACCTTTCTTTTTTTCCTCCCAAGTGCCCTTAATATAAAATTCTTTAAAACATATTATTATTGTCTTGTCTATTGGATGCATGGAGCAAAACCTTATTTTTACTGTTTAATGTCATTTTATGCGTAGATCTGGATTTTTGCAGCATTTGTCTTGATCAAATAACTGCAGATCTGAAGATATTAGCAGCCATATTTTGTTGTTAGGGCTATAAGTTATGCATAGCTAAAGTGGTCTTTTTTCGTACGCTTCGAATAAAGATTCATACTAACAACTGGCGACTCCACACGGGTTTTCAATTACGATCGCTGTCGTTTTTCATATTCCTGCATATCCAGCTGCTTCAAACCCTAGGGTTTCTCTTTAGCTTTTTTTTTTCCCTATTTTTATGTTGTTTTTCACCTATAAAACCATCAAACATTAACATTTCTAACTTCTGTGTGTTTCTGGCCATATTGCGCAGGTAACAGACATCAGCCGCAACTAAGACGACAACTTTTTCTGAAAACTGCCGCTAAGAGAACCGGAAGTGCAGGTCACACTTTTTGGCCCAAAACCTGTGACTTGGACTGCAGGACGCACCTTTCAGCCTCAAAATTGCGACCTGGACAGAAAAAAGGTCATAACCTGCGACCTGAAATTTTTTCTGCAGTTTTTCTGAAATTTTACTGGGTTTGTCTGAAGCTTCTGTTAGGGTTGTCTAGCCTCCGTCTTCACCCGTTTAGACCTTTTCTTGTTCTTTTTTACTCATCTAAGTGGGAATCTATTCCCCTAGGGCTTCAGTACCCTCCACTTTTTGTGGAAGAATTTTAGCTGTTGCAGGTGTCTAATTTTTCAGAGTTTCAACCAGTTCTTTTACAGATCTGATACCTCATCTCCAGATCCCTTTTAGATCAGCTTTTTTCCATCCAAATCACCTCATACAGTTTTTCTTGGGTTTGAATTTAGGGTCACTTCCTTTTCCCTACTGCCTTTAGCTGTTTGAATCCTCTTTCACAGCAACCTTACCATTGTTTCTTTGCTGTTTTCTGCACCTCTTTTCAGCAGATTTATCCTTTAGATCCCTGTCCCTCCCAACCTTAGATCTATTGGCTTATTTTCAGTGTGTTTTGACTAGATTTTTTCCCTTTGTTAGACTATTTTTGAAAGTCCCACGTCCTTGGGTTAGATTTATGCATTGTTAGTTGTTCATTTTCTGTTATTTCAGTATTATATACTGTTCTCTGTAGGTTTATTTTCAGTTACGCAACACACTTTTTATTTTTCTCTCAAAACGTTTAGGTTTAAAAAATGAAATTAACACATGCCACATACTCACCCTAAGTGAAGAAGAGCCTGGTTAACACTGCTAGGGAAAGACTTTAAAACATTGTAAAATCAATTGAAATTGCACCTCTCTGCCCTTGTTTCGACATTGTAATCACTTGATTCTGCACCTCCCTGCCCTTGTTGGTCATTCTTCTTCCCTTTGTGTCATGTTTGTGTTGTCATCATTGCGCCCCCAAGGCATATATCCCGAAGACTTCTTGGCCTTGATCCTCAGTTTCTGGTTGGTCGACCTACACCTCCTCGCCATCGTCAAGTTAGTCCTCCTCCGAGTCTGCACGCCAACTCATCTTCTGATTCATTGGGTTCTTCTTTTACTTCTAGTTCTCTCCCTGTCACCTTCACTATGTTTGGTCCAGGGCCTAATGCTAGCGTTAATCATGGGCCTACTTCCGGGAATGCTACTAGCGGAACTGCCATAGGAAATACCTCGGTTGTCACCTTGCTCCCTTACATGGCAGGCCTCAATCTCCCTGATTTCAATCAGTTGATCAATGACCCTATCCGCCACGATGTTGGTTGGCCTACTATGCCAACAAAGCTCCCCTCCGACATTCCCAAGTTCAAAGGCCTTGCTGGAGAAGATCCAACAAAACATATCCGATCTTTCCACATGTGGTGTTCATCCAATTCCATTACCGATGATTCCATCCATCTTCGGTTGTTCCAATGCACGCTTACATGCGAAGCTTCTAAGTGGTATGTTGATCAGACCACCTCTTCCCATACAACCTTTGCGACCATTGCTCGAGCCTTCTTATCTTATTTCTGGCTCCCTCTCCGATACGACACTAGTACCAAACTCTTGAATTCTTTCTGTCAATCACTTGCGACCCGCTTATCCGATCATGTTCAGGAATCGCGGAGAAGAAAGAGCTTATGTCAAGCTCCTACCTTTGAAGATCGTATCTACATGGACTGGTTCCTTAGATCTCTCTTACATGCCATCGGCAAAGATGTAATATCACAGTTCCCTCAAACCAAAGAAGCCGCCCTCCAAATAGCCTTGAAATATGACCTCATCTATGCTCAGTCTGGATATGTTTATACCGTCCTTCCTGACCTCCCAGACCCAGTGGTGATAACGCCTCGGGGGCATCTCATTCTGCCGACGGTATCATTGGAGCTCTTTCTCATCCATACACTCAACCTCCTATGGGCTATGGTCTCCCTCCGGGAGGGGCTAGCACCTCTAGCACTTTTCCCCCTCCATGTAGCATGTATCTAAGATACGACATGTCTCATCCTTTTGCCCAACCTCTTGCTTACCTCACTGTTGCCCAACCTAACCATTATCCTTATCCACATCTTGGTGCTCCAGCTCCTCCAGCATTTGCACCCCCGCCTCCCTTTCTTTCTCAACCCCAGCAACAAAAACTACCACCCCCTCGGGGGTAAGTATTTTCACAATAGGGTGTGACTAATCCTCCTTCCTATCAAAGGAAGAGGAAAGGCAATAAAAACCAATCTTCCCCTGGTACTCGTGGACCTAATAATCAAAGTATTGACTCTAACACTGCTAACCAACAACAGGGCACTCAGCCCAAACCGGATAGGCCCATTCGTACAAATAAGCCTTGTTCGTGTTGCGGTGTTTAAGGTCATTACACTCACGATTGTTCCCTTTTACCACAGATGTGGTAGATGTGGGAGTCTCAAGCCACATTGTGAGGACAACATGCCTCCCCTACTACTCCCCCTAATGTGGCCTCTACTCAACCGATTGTCTTTACCAATCCTTTCCGCCAGCAAGGATTCGTGGCTACCCAACCACCTAATGGACAAGGGGCCACTCAACCTTCCTCTTCTGGTTCCTCTAATTACCAGATCCTCATGATGAACTCTGATCAACCTATAACTTTCGACCTTAACCTTCAAACTCATTCTCGTCAGTACCACAAGCCTCCCGCTCCATCTGTCCCCGAGTCACCTTCTTCAGGTTCTACAGAGCCTCTTTCGACATCCAATGGTCCGTTGCATATCCCTCAGCCCAAAGTTGAGGTTCATACCAAGATTATTAAAGGACCATTACAACGCAATGCTGCTTCTGGTCGAGTTACTCATTCGTATAGCATAGTAGATGATTTGGCATAGTCTCTTGCTGCCATTTCAAACTGGAACTCCTCTAGTCACACCCTTCTCAAAAGAAGGCTCTAATATCTTCCATGGGCACTGTAGATCCTGCTGATGACCAATTGATTGTTTTTGATGCCCATCAATTAGAACATCCCCCTCTTCCTACTTCCATAGCCTTCCAAATACCAGTCAAAATCTGGAACGCTCGCGTTTCTTGGTGTATCATTGATGAGGGGGAATCCACCTGTGTGATGTCCGCTTTTGTTTGGAAATAACTCGGATCTCCTACATTCGCCCCTTCCATGATCACCCTTCGAGCATGGGATGGCCACGCCTCCCAACCCATTGGCATATTCCGTCATTGTCCTATCACTCTTATGAGCAAGACTATTTGCGTTGACATTGATTTCATCAAGGCCTCTCTAGATTACAACATTCTCTTGGGGTGGAGCTACACCTATGCGATGTTTGTTGTCCCATCCGCGGTATACCGCAAGATGTCTTTCCCTCATAATGGAAAGATAGTCACCATTGACCAATTGATGTATCATGAGCCAAAATCTCAAACCTCCCCTGAGTCGGCCATCTCTTCTATCGCCAATAAGAAAATCGTCGATTCTTTGACCAGTGTATCTCCCAATGTCTATAAAGACTCCTCTTTGCTTGGAACCTTCCCTGGTCTCCCTCCTC
Organism: Pinus albicaulis; assembly: GCA_034641835.2. Classification (NCBI taxonomy): domain Eukaryota; kingdom Viridiplantae; phylum Streptophyta; class Pinopsida; order Pinales; family Pinaceae; genus Pinus; species Pinus albicaulis. Next base: position 968,305,351 of record CM076580.1, on the reverse strand, counting down.
CCCTTGTCTCTGATTCCAGATTATCAAATGTTTGCATGATGCAATCATCTCGGGCTACCCTTAAGCGGCTCGCTTCAGCTAGTTAACAACCTCAACCTCAACCTCGTCTGCCTCAACCTGTTCCTAGCCCTTCATCTCAGCCATCTAGACTTACCCCTTCTGGCCCTTCTTCTATAGCTGGTACCCATGAGCCCCTTTATCCTCCTGGGTCAGTACCACCTTGCCTCAACCATCTTGGAGCTATCCCTCTTGGTCATTACCCTGCTGGTTAGATACCTTTCCTTGCTCCCCCTCCCGGAGTCTATTCGGTTCCTATCATGGCCACCCTTTCTCTCCCCAACCTGACCCTGGGTATACCTGTCTGGTACCTTGACCCGCCAGCTACTACCCCACCTAGTCACCCCAAACCCTACCTTGCTTTGACACTGGTTCAACCGGTTCCCCTAGCCTCTTCCGTTGCTACAGTGCCACCAACACCTCAATAGGAACCTTCCCCTATTATTCTAGCTCTGGGAAATAAAGGCAAATCTCGCAAGGGGGCATCCGAAGACAAGGCCACCCCGACTAACCCTACTCCTCCTCCGCCCGCCAAGCCTTGCGCCTTGTGTGATGTCATCAGTCATGCCACCCATACTTGTCCCGTGTTGCCCCGTATTAAACCCATGGTTAAAGTCGCATTCCCTGAGTCTACGGTCCCTGAACCCTTTGTTTCTTCCTCATCCACAGCCAAGAACCTAAATACTATTCGCACTAACCAACCCTATGCTATGTGTGGTGTCCATGGACATTATTCCCACCATTGTCCCCACCTGATGCATTACCCTACCTCTTTAGAGGCAGTTCGAGAGTATGAGGTTTAACAAAATCAATCCGCCTCTCCCATACTTGCTCAGTATGCGTCAGGTCAGCTTGAGGATCTACCCACTCCCATTGACATTCACCCTGATGATGTCGAGATGATGGAGCCTTCTACCACCATAATCTACCTATCATCATCTATGAGACCCTCGGGGAACATTCCCTTTTAATCCTCCCCTCTTGTTTCACTCGACCCCCCTTCAGCGACCACCCTGGGCTCAACATCATTTGACCATCTAATTACTTGTTCTTCCATCATCCCCCATGACGATCAGTATGTGAGCCTTTCTTCCCATGCTGATGATTTAGGTAGCTTCACCACGTCATGTAATTTCCCTTCCCCTCATCATCCCCTCTTTTCCTGTCATGATGACCTCCTAGAAGCCGTCTCCACCTCTGACCTTATATTTCCTACCCATAAATGGGTCGACACCATCCCTTCTATATTGACCTCTGCAACATGAGCACAAGCTATACCTCTCATAGCCCTCAGACACCACCCTCTCATCGGTATTTGAGTCACAACCATCCTAGCTAGACCACTCCCTCCCACAGTTGTTGTTTGATGTCTACTTTGCACTCACACTGCTATCATTGTTCTCCCCCCTCCCATTTATTGTCTTGTGACAATATTCCGCAGGACCTCCCGTCCACACCCTATATCGGTTACGCTGATGGTGCAAGTCGCTATTCACAAAATCTAGCCTCGGAAGGTTGGGCCATCTTTACCCTCTTGCATACACTTGTTATCTCGAACGAGGTCTGCATTGGTACTGCCACCAATAATCAGGCCGAATATGATGCAGTGCACGGTCTCTTAGCCGATGCCCTCTCTCATCGCATCCTCCATCTGCATGTTCGTTTAGATTCCCTACTACTTGTCATGCAACTAAATGGTGTCTATCGTGTACATAATCCTATCCTTTTTAGACAATATTTACAAGTGAAAATTTTTCTACGTGAATTTGAAATCATTACTTTCAGTCATGTACCTCGAAAACAAAATCACTACGTAGATAACATTGCAAACCACGTTCTAGATTGGCATTTATCACACGCATTTCATACAAGACAATATCATTCAAAATCATCAAAATGATGCATATCCATAATATGTGTCATATAACATGTTTTTATAATCCATCTACTCTGATACATATGACATGCCCATAGCATGTTACCAAAAACTCAAAACTTGGGGACACCACTCGCCCCTACATACACACTAGGGGCACTACTTGCCCCCACAAACACACTGGGGGCACCACTTGCCCCTACATACACACTAGGGGGCACCACCTGCCCCACATCTAATCATTATCTGGAGGTTCCCAAGCCAATGGCTCTGCTCCCATAGCTCATAGATCGCGCATCCCTTGACGGGACATCGCCATGCACCGCATGACACCTCGCCATTCCGAGGGTAGACCAATACATGGCTCTATGTACTGGTCGTATAAGTCTTGCCAACCATGCTCTAAAACACCAGTCAATAGCCTCTCACATCTATGACGGATGTCTTCCAGGAGGGCGTCCATATCCTCATTCTCTGCCACTCTCGATCCACTAGGGCTTGCAGCCCCTGATACTGCAGGTCATCCCATATATCCAGCCCGTTTTACCGAAGTTATATCTGCATACCAAAAGTACATGAATTAGTACCATATATACTATTCGAAAACTTTAACATGCACATAAAATATTAGTAACTTGTCACTTACCATCGGGCCCCCATACTCGACCAAGTGGAAGTGGCAAGTCCAGATCCCCACAATAACTCATCCCACTATAAGAATAGTCATCTATGTACAACGGTATCTGATACCAATGGGCAAAGAAATTGGGTCGGAACACCCGTTCGACTGCCCCTCCTCCTCCTCTGCACAATTGTCGCCCCCACCAGCACATCCTAGGCTCTCTCGGGCCCCCATCTGGAAGCTGTATATGAGGTCGCAAGGTCGGGATCTTCTCAAAAAAGAACGAGCACAATAAGGTCCCATACGCACAATAATGGTTCACTTGCCGCTTGCAAAGTGACAGCTATCGTTTCAACGACACCAACATCATTTGGGCCCACCCACAGTAGGTCCCACTCAACTCTTTCTCCACAATCATCATCTGCCCTCCAGTGATGTGATGGAGCGCCTGGTTGCCCAGGATCCACAGCACCACTGCGGCCACAGCACGGGTCTCTAGTCTCTCTAGGTCCTTGATTGGTATCCGAGTCCCTTTGACTTGGAAGCCTAGTCGACAATGTCACTCTACACACTCCATGATGTTACGCCCCCGTGGTAACACTAGCTGCGTATTTCCCACCATCCCGAGTGGTGGGAGACCAGTCAGGAAATATAGATCCTGGACTGTCAACTTGATCGTGTGCCCCTGTACTATAAAGACCTCATGATCTGGATCCAAATAACTGACAATATGGGCCAACAAGGGCTCCCTAGCCCTCATCATAGGTCTCTCCACAAACTTCAGAACCCCAAACCTGGCCAATGCATGATGGACACCTTGATCCCCTTGGATATCTGCCCGTAATATACCTAGGTCTCTCTTTCTCCAGTTGATCTGTATATCTGCCATATCTGCACAAAAGCATCATCTTTGTTAGTATATCAATAGGAAAAACGATATACAACCACCAAAACCCAAATCTCAGCCCCAAAACAGCACTGAAATTACCTCCATCTGACAGGTAAATATTTTTGGCCAAATCCTAGGATAGGGCGCACTTTTCAGGTCAAAACCTGCTTCCCAGGTCACAGTTTTTGGCCCAAATAGTGCGACCTAGCCGTGAAGATGAAGGATGGGTTGTTCCTAAGATTTAGGACCCTAATCTCAACTTTCAATCCATCAAAAAGAAAGAGTAGGATTAGGCCTCTTACCTGTAACTAATGGATCTCGATTCCAACGGTCGTTTTTTCCACTACGATTGCCGCAAGATTTAGGGCCTTCTCTCCTCTCTACATTCACCACAACTACACAAACAAATGAGAGAACTTGGAGGGAAAATGCCTTATTAGAAGAGAAACCCTTGTTTTTTCTTTCACCTGCTGCGACCAAACCGTAGCTCCATTTGACAAACCGTCTACACCATTGGAAAGCTCTCACTGAGCCCTCAAATGGGTATCTATTAGTTTTTTGCGATCTGATACTTCACCAGGACACATTTTGTCCAAGAATGGTCTCTTCACCTCTCCTCCAAATCATATTTCCTCACTTACAACACTTGTACTTGAGGCACCACTTTTCCTCCATACTCGTCCTTGTTCATGTTGATTTTCGTCATGAGATACCCTCTTGTACTCATGTTTTTATGGTCCCCCATTGGACCTTTACAGTGTAGCAGCACCATCGAGTCACCATTGTTTAGAGCATCTGAGTTGAGTCATCACCACATTCATGGAGTCTATCCCAAGTCCCTTTGTATCCCGCTATAGTCCTCCATCCTTCATCGCTTGGTCCCTCTCTCGTGTCGCAAATTATAGACCTCAGTCCCACTGTCCTCTATCCCTCATGATCTTGTGTCAATCACTGCCAGGTCATCCATGCCCTTTATGCTTTAACAAGGGAATTCATCCATTCGCTACTCAGTACCCCCCATTTCATCATCATCATTGATGGCAGTCTGTTAGTCGCTCTACTATTTTCTCTCATGCCTAAGTTGAGGATCCCTTATTACCTCACCTATGGTAGACCTCCTTTTGTCGACATCAGCTCATTCATTCCAGAAGAAAGGTGTAGAGGGCGGTGTACCTTGGTTCTAGCTTCCACTCTTGTTCGGTGCCTCAGATCAGGCAAAGGGACTTCTTATTTCCCTTTGACTTGATTGTTTCTCAGCTCGAGGTCCTTTCAACATGATCGAGATCCATATACTTGATGTTTCAGTGATGCAGCAGTTGATATCGGTGATTCCCAAGTGTGTGTGAGATGTCCCAACCCTCATGAGGGGGTGGCCCTACAGGTAGCCCCCCACACACCCGGATGATTTCTTCACTTCAACCTTCGATGCAGCTCCATCGATTTGATGATGTTGGCCTTAGCTGCTTGCAGCACCTTCTTGATTGCATATATCAGTCAGATTTTCAGAGCCCTTTCCTGTTTACAGGGGCATCTGGGTTGTATTTGTATCTCATGTACTCAGATATTATTGTATAAGTCCTGGCTATTATCCCAGGCACAACATTTATGTGGGATTCATCATTATATCTTTTATCTGGCTCATGTTTCTGCGAGCATGTACTTTACAGTTCGGTCCCTTGTTTATTGGACGCACTATTCTTTTGTACTTTGTCTCAGTGGGCATAGGTATACCTCCCCCGCCGCCTTTAGCACAGGTACCCACTCATAAAAAGAGACTTGTCGCACCTGTAAGTCTCGTCTCCTTAGGGTCTAGTTCTTCAGCACATCAGTCTACCTTACATTCTTCTCTCTGACTTCCCTTTTGATGTCTGGTGATTGAGTTCTTACAACGTAATTCGGTCATACGATTTGCTCCTAACACTCACACGCTGGAGGGCAATCTGTTACACCATTTTTTGGTCATCTAACCTATTATCATTATATGGACCCAAGTAAACCATGTAAGACCAATTTTACCCTAAGTAAAATTGCTTTCACTATGTAAAATAACTTAATAAAACACATTTATTAGGTTGTTTATGGTCTAAACAGGAAACCCCAAGGGGAAATATTAAACAAATCTATATGTGTTTGGTTTTCCTCATGGAATAATTAATTAAACAATAATTTAATTATTATTTCGAGTCATATTTAACCCAAAACAAGGAAATTAATCAAATAAATCATTATTTATGTTATTATTTTCTAGGAATAATTATTTAAACCTTATTTAAATAATATTCCTTGTTAAATTTGAACAAATCATTTATAAATAATTGAAAAAATAATTACTTATTCAATTATCATTCAACCACTTTCTTAAAATGATAAATAAATCATTTATTTATTTATTATTTACAAATAAAGGGATTTGACCCAAGTCAAATACCTTTCCCCTCCGACAAATATAATAAAATATTCCATAAAAGGTGGATCTAGATTTGGTTAATATTATTTTAATCATGCACCAAGATCTAGAATGACCTAATATTTTGTTATAAATAGAAGGGTTTTTCCTACCATTCTTCACCTTTTTTTTCCTCTTAGATCACTCTGGATCTACACTCTTGGTCTGACTTTGAGCCATTATCATTGTCATATTTTCCATTATTTGCTTTGTGACCTCCCTTTGAGTTCTATGTTTGTCTGGGTTTTCTAGACCAACAAGAAAGAGAAATTCTAGATTTGAAGTGCCGAGGACTTCTAAGAACCCATCCCATTGAGGAGAATTGGAAACACCTTTCTTGTTTTCCTCCCAGGTGCCCTTAATATAAAATTATTTAAAGCATATTATTCTTGTCTTGTCTATTGGATGCATGGAGAAAAAACTTATTTTTACTGCTTAATGTCTTTCTATGCATAGATCTGGATTTTTGCAGCATTTGTCTTGATCAACAAACTGCAGATCTGAAGATATTAGCAGCCATATTTTGTTGTTAGGGCTATAAGTTATGTGTAGCTAAAGTGGTATTTTTTCTTACACTTCTAATAAATATTCATACTAACACTGAATATCATTATGTGCACCGTATCTGGTGTGCTCTATTGAAAGGCGCACCGAGACCGGTGTGTGACTGTGTTTTTGGCACACTGACTGTTGTTTTATTTATTTTTCAGAAAATATTTATATACGTATATTTATAAATACATGTGTCATTCAATAAAAAAATTGTGTTTAATACGTCAATCATTCAGAGACGTGAAAGGAGAGAAGAGGGGAAAAAATAACAACAACAGGTAGAACAATATAACATGGTTCACCTGTGGGAGGCAAGAGAGAGGGAGAGAGATGCATACCCTCACCCTATTACAACATCAATGCAGGGGCTCCTAAGGGAGGTGGGCCTCCTCAAGTTATTTGAGGAGGCTAATTCTGTAAAGTCCCATAGTTTATTTTTGAGACATCTTATCCGAAGGTGGAATGCCCATCGATAGGCTTTCCAGGTTGGTATCAACCAGTGGTACATGCCCACTTAGGAGGATGTATAATTTATTACAAGGCTAGTGAGGAGAGGGGTGGATTTTCCCTCATTCCCTGAGGTTCTAGTTGGTTGTGTGGTAGGGAGTCAATTAGCTTACTCCCAGAGATACATTAGAGCACATTTAGTATCTCCTACAGATTTTCGGGTCGCTCGAGGGCAACTATGTATTGGTGTGTTTGGTTGTGAGGAGGTCCAGTGTCTCTCACTTATCATTTCGACCATTACGCACAACACCAGTGATGGCCAACACATTAGTTTCTCACTTTTATATTATGTTGATTATTTACTACAGCAGCCACGACTTGTCAGGTGGTATGCCAATTTTTTGTGGCAGTTCTGTAAAGCATTAGATAGATGTCGTGCTCATGCAAAAGGGAGGGTCAACTTCACTTTTTCTTCAGAGATTTTTTGTTTATTTTTTGAGAGGTTTCCAGAGACGATACATAGTTTTCTTCAGCAGCCTCATAGGCCAATTATTGAGGCACATATGCACATTTGGGGGCAGATGATGCCCAAGAGGGAGGAGAGTCTTTTTCCAGCGAGGTTATCAGATGATGTACTGGAGTTGCTAGCCAATGTTGATGAGAATCCCTTTATTTTGTTCTCTTGTCCTTATGCAGAGTTGGATTGGCCAGGGTGTGCCAACATCCTCTTCATAGCTAATGAGCCACCAGATGTAATATCCCAAATGGGGAAATTTCTGCAATGTTGGGAATATCTGAAGATATTCCTTTTTCAGAAATATTGCAAGTCTAGTTCATTCCCTCCTTGAACCCTTTGCACAATGCAGTGCAAGAATGTGGCTCTATAGTAGCCATGGGTTTTGATCCTGGGACCTCCACACATGCATTTCCGCAATCCATAAAATTATTTGCTGAAATAAAAAGTGGAACTCTATTCATACCTTGGTGTATCCTAAGATCTTCTTGTGTGGCTGCAGCAGACATTTCCTCTGATGCACTGGCTGCCCCGTCCATATATGTAGAGGGCTGATCCTTCAGGGTTGTAGCAGCGTTGGTACCCTCCTTGAATTCCTTACAGTGAGATCCACATCCACCCAAGTATTTACTCAAGATTCAATGGCCCAATTCTCCTTCATGCATGTTCTCCTCTTGAGAATAGGAAGTGCATGGAGCTTCCTCTTCTCCTCTTTGTCTCTCCTCATCCTTGGGGACGTTATTCACCCTTTCAAAAATACATGAGATCAACCTCATCCTCTTCATCTTCTGATTTCTTTCTTGGGCTTGATGGCCACATGCTAAGCCAAGAAAGGTGTTCTGATATGACTGTAACATCCCAAATGGGGAAATTTCTGCAATGTTGGGAATATCTTAAGATATTCCTTTTTTAGAAATATTGCAAGTCTATTTCAGAGATTGACTACTTGGGCATTTACCAGATGCATCACATTCACAAGAAAGGGTGAAATCTAGAGGCTATCTGGCCCTTTGTAGACTCTGTCTATAGATATGTAATATCTCCTATTAGGAACAAGTTACAACAATATGCAAATACCCTCATGGAATTAGCAGTGACACATGAACTCATGAAAATGGGAGAAATACATAGCCCTTCTATTAAATAGTAGCAACAATGTAAATGATACAAGATCTTGAGAGGAATGTTACTCAAGATTAGTAAATCATATCTCCAAAACACCACTACACAATATGCTCAAGCTATGACTGCACAATCATAGGAAGATGTTGCAACATATATGATGTGAATAAAATGATATAACAATGGTAGCTCAAGAAATGAGGGGGAGCAAGCTTTCAACCCTTGAAAACAACTAAATAACCATCCTCAAAAGGGTTGGCTGAAACACATATACAAAATGGAAAATATAATAATGTCGGAGTTGTTGTAGCTGCAACAACTCATAAACATAAATAGAAGGAAATGGCTGAATGTGATGCTCAATCTGAAAGAGCCTCCTCCAATGGAGTTCTTATGTGAAAGGCTAATCCTTTCACCCAAGATTTCTCCTCCAATCAACCTTGCAATCCCTCACTGCAAATGGCCCATGAAAATAATGCAGTTAGGTAAGATACTGCATTGTAGGAGAGATGGAAAACATTTTCCTGATGCCAAGGTATGAAAATCTACCCAAAAACACTCATGAATGATGTTCTGATGAATTGGAGATCCTCTCCATGAAAAACAATCTCCAGAGTGGTGTTGTGGAACCCTCCCCTGCAACACCCAACAACACAACCCAGCTACCTCTGTGAACTGCGCTGCAACTGAATTAATGCTTTGGCCCAAAGCTTGGATATGGGGACAACGAGGTACAATTCCTCAAGAGGCCTCTTAAGAGGAAGAAGGAATCCTAAACAGGACTCCCTCCGGCAAATATGCTAAATAGCAAGAGTTTGCTCTATTGTCTCTCAAGACAACGAAATCTATAATCTTCAACATGAGCCCAAAAATGGTTGCCTTTGCCCCCTTTTATGCAAATGTGAGCTCCTTCTCCATGGGCCCCACTCATTAGATTTTTCCTTCTCAAGGAAGCTTCCCTTCTCTATCTCTGCGTTGTTCCACATATGCCCTCCACCTCATGCCACTGCGTTGTTTGACTTTGGTCAAACTAGAGCTAGCCATCTTGCAAGGATCCCCTTTCACACATGGAGGTGTGAAATAAAGCTCCAAAAGTGATCCTCCTTCATGGTGAGAGGATTTTTATTCTCTATGGACAAAATAAATGGGTCTCCTACCCATTTTATTAATCTCCTAAGTGCAAATGTCAAAAATTAATATTCTACAAAATTGGGAATATTACAGTCCTCCCCTCCAAAAATATTTTCTTGACCTCAAGAAAAGGCACAGGGAGAGTAAAATTTTCCTCCTCTCCTAATGTGGCTCCCCATCATTAGCCTCCATCACTTCACCAAGAGATACTGCAAATAAACTGTCATATGATGCTTCCGCCCAATTGTGCAAACCAAAAATGTCTGCATCAATCAAGGATGGAAAATATGGATGGAAATCTGCTTGCTATCCCATGGCCTTCACAGAGAAGGAGTGATGATCAAAATGGTGGATGAGTGCCTCTCTCACCCATGCTATCATCCAGATGAAGTGATCTACCCTCTGATATGGAAACTCATGAAGAAATTCCTCCACCTCTGGCTCCTGAAATGCAAGTGGGCTAGAAATCTGATCATGGCAAGCTTTATAGCCCGCCCCTCGCTGTCCTCTGATACACTTATGATAAGTGTAAGGTGTGTGCTGAACATGGGCTGCAATAGTTTTGCTGTCATATGACAAAATGAGGAGCAATCCTCCAAGGATATCCTCCCCAATAATGAAGAATGAGCTGGCCCATAACCTGTTATCCATGATGAATAGGACATGATCATCATAGACCATCCAAATGAGGAATTTGTTGTAGGTTTTACAAATGCACAAACACTCTCTCAAAATGACACAACGCAGTCTTATCCACTGCATCCCCGGAAAATAGCATGGCAAGTGAGATACAAAATCTACCTCATTCACTAATGAATAGCACATGGCTGGATGTACCAACAATACATAATCAGAAGCTTGTCCATGCTTACATAATGGATAGATTATAAACTCATGGCTCACCCAAAAATAAAGTAAACAGGTGGCTGAGGTGGCCATATCTCTTCTCATGCCCCCTTTAGGACATGCAATGCAGAAAATAGGGAACCTTTCTTCCCTCAAGGACAAATTTAGCTTATGTGTCGATCTTTCAACCATGCTTCCAATAAGTAGGTGAACAAAATCATCAAGGGGAAACATGCTCAACATCAATATAGTGGGAATACTGATGGTTTCATATGGTGTTGGAGAATACCAACAGTCTCCCAAGAGTGCACAACACAGTTTTTCAAACTGATGTTCTTGTAAATGAAATGGGAAAATGTTTTGAAGCATATAGCTAACCACATGGATCGGCTAAACATATGTTTGAATGGAAAACATCTACCCATGGCCTTATGAAATATGGGTATCTCCATCATGTAGCTTGGCCCAATTTTTCTTATGCAGCAACATAAAATTTCTACCCCTTTGAGGAGCCATGCACTACAACATAATGATAAGAGAGTACAAATCATAAAATAAAAACATATTGCTCTTACCATTGAGTGGAAAGGAGTTGATAAATGGATCCATGCATGTGACCCTGCTCCCAAATTTTAGCGCTGTAGGCTCATGCAAAAAAGCTCTCGCCCATGTCAATCTTTGCCTCTTGACATGCTCCTTGTCAAGGACACTTTTGGTGGTGGTGCTGAAAATGTGAAGCTATCCCCAAGATGGAGATGCCAATTGATCAATCCAAGCCAAGGAGTAATCCCTTTGCACTATGAGAGTGCCCTCCTCTACTCTTGCAACACCATACATCATCTGAGAGCAAATCTACTTGTGCTCTCTCCAGTATAACTCAAGCAAACCAAGTGCTTGCTGCCTTCTCGTGCTCACATCATGTATAAACTTATGAGAGGGAGATATCATGACTGATTTGAGTACCATATCAGCCCCATGCATCTCAAATCCTTGCTGCTCAATGATGAAAACACCCTTCCAACTTCCCTCTATTCTCCTCCTCCCAGGAAAAAGATACATCCAATGGTGGCCAAAATCCTTCAAGAGGAGCCAACACAGCCAAGCCTCTTGCTGCCTGGTATCATGTATTTTCAAGTGGAAAATCAGCCTCTTGCTTCTCATCCAAATGCACTCAGCTCCTTGTGGGTGTCTCTTCCTTATTCTCCCTTTGGTACTCCTCCCATGAGGGATACCATTCTTCCAAGCCAAATCTTGCTCCTTGCATTTCATGAGGGTTTGGAATGCAGCTACTTGGAGATCTTTGAGAGAAGATCTGTTGTCCCTGACTGTGTTGGATCTATGAGGACCCGAGTGTGATGGAGGTGTAATCTCATCTTCACCCATGTTTAGCAGCGCTGTTAACTCCTCTAATGGTGTAGCAGCTGTTTCAACCTCCGATTTAAAATTTGCTCCTTTTCTTATCATGAAGGTGATTGAGTGTATTTCATCCTCCAATGATCTGTTTTCTAACCTCAAGGACTAAGTGAGGTTCATTGAAAGTGCATGAGGTTGAGGGTTCATTCCCTCCTTGAACCCTTTGCACAACGCAGTGCAAGAATGTGGCTCTACAGTAGCCATTGGTTTTGATCCTGGGACCTCCACACATGCATTTCCATAATCCATAAAATGATTTACTGAAATAAAAAGTGGAACTCTATTCATACCTTGGTGTATCCTGGGATCTTCTTGCGTGGCTACAACAGACATTTCCTCTGATGAAATGGCTGCCCCATCCATATATGTATAGGGCTGCTCCTTCAGGGTTGTAGCAGCGTTGGTACCCTTCTTGAATGCGATAGAGTGAGATCCACATCCACCCAAGTATTTAATCAAGATTCGATGGCCCAAGTCTCCTTCATGCATGTTCTCCTCTTGAGAATAGGAAGTGCACGGAGCTTCCTCTTCTCTTTGTCTCTCCTCCTCCTTGGGGAGGTTCTTCCCCCTTTCAAAAATACATGAGATCAACCTCATCCTCTTCATCTTCTGATTTCTTTCTTGGGCTTGAGGGCCACAGGCTGAGCTAAGAAAGGTGTTTTGATACCACTGTAATATCCCAAATGGGGAAATTTCTGCAATGTTGGGAATATCTTAAGATATTCCTTTTTCAGAAATATTGCAAGTCTATTTTAGAGATTGACTACTTGGGCATTTACCGGATGCATCACCTTCACAAGGAAGGGTGAAATCCAGAGGCTATCTCGCCCTTTGTAGACTCTATCTATGGATATCTAATATCTCCTATTAGGAACAAGTTACAGCAATATGCAAATACCCTCATGGAATTAGCAGTGACACATGAACTCATGAAAATGGGAGAAATCCATAGCCCTTATATTAAATAGTAGCAACAATGTAAATAATACAAGATCTTGAGAGGAATGTTACTCAAGATTAGCAAATCATATCTCCAAAACACTGCTACACAATATGCTCAAGCTATGACTGCACAGTCATAGGAAGATGCTGCAACATATATGATGTGAATAAAATTATATAACAATGGTAGCTCGAGGAATGAGGGGGAGAAAGCTCTCAACCCATGAAAACAACAAAATAACCATCCTCGAAATGGTTGGCTTAAATACATATACAAAATGGAAAATATAATAATGTTGGAGTTGTTGTAGCTGCAGTAACTCATAAACAGAAATAAGAGGAAATGGCTGAATGTGATGCTCAATCTGAAAGAGCCTCCTCCAATGGATTTCTTATGTGAAAGGATGATCCTTTCACCCAATATTTCTTCTCCAATCAACCTTGCAGTCCCTCACTGCAGGCAAACACATGAAAACTAACATGGAGTTGGGGAAGATGCGTTATCGGGAGGTTCTGGCTGTGCTTTGATGCCAGGGTCTGTGATACAAAACACTCTGTTGGTCTTCTGATGAATTGGAGATCCTCTCCCTGAAAAACAATCTCCGGAGTGGTGTTGTGGAACCCTCCCCTACAACACCCAGCAACACAACCCAGCTACCTCTGTGAACTGCACTGCAACTGAATGAATGCTTTGGCCCAAAGCCTAGATATGGGGACAATGAGGTATAATTCCTCAAGAGGCCTCTCAAGAGGAAGAAGGAATCCTAAATAGGACTCCCTCCGAAAAATCTACTAAACAGCAGGAGTTCGCTCTATTGTCTCTCAAGACAACGAAATCTATAATCTTCAACATGAGCCCAAAAATGGTTTCCTTTGCCCCCTTTTATGCAAATATGAGCTCCTTTTCCATGGGCCCCACTCATTAGACTTTGCCTTCTCAAGGAAGCTTCCCTCCTCTATCTATGTGTTGTTCCACATATGCCCTCCACCTCATGCCACTGCGTTGTTTGACTTTGGTCAAACTAGAACTAGCCATCTTGCAAGGATCCCCTTTCACACATGGAGGTGTGAAATAAAGCTCCAAAAGTGATCCTCCTTCATGGTGAGAGGATTTTTATTCTCTATGGACAAAATAAATGGGTCTCCTGTCCATTTTATTAATCTCCTAAGTGCAAATGTCAAAAAATAATATTCCAAATAGATGTAATATTACTGTTTTATTTAAATTTATTCTAACATGTTCTTTAACTTGTTTTTATTAAATTGTGTAATGAAATTGTCTAATTATTATTGTGTACTTGTATATATTTTGCAGACATTGGCTATTTTGATGGTGAGGAGATGCCACCAGCACCACTTGATCCAGGTGATCCAGGTGTGGATCCTGATGATCATGATGTGGGCATGTCAGATGCCGAGGATCATCAAGAGGCCGGTGCAAATGAGAGACCTGCTGATCCTGCTGGTGCACCTGTGTGTGGTCGACTTGGTGATGCTAGATACAGGATGGAGTTGGTCGGCCAACTCATTGCATTGATTGTTGAGGCAGGCATCAGGCCCCCTCATTATAGAGAAATAGAGGCTGATGATAGGCTATTACAGATGTGGAGAGGCATGCCACATGACATGTACAGCTTGATGCAACATGTCATAGGCGTTACGAAAAATTTTACGTGACTGACGAGGACTGTTTCACATTACGATCGAGCCGGAGCACGTGATGAACAGTCTACGAGGTGAAGTGTACCATCATCTAGTAGGAGTCATCATGGAAATGAGGCTAGACCATTGGCCACTAGTACTGATATTGATGTTGTACTACCACCAAATGATCCATGACATTTATATTACAGTTGTATATTTTTAACATTATTCGGTTATATATATATACATATATATATGGTCCATGTATTTTATGTTCATGTTGGAATTGTACTTAATTTACATGTTGGTGATAATCATGATGTGTATGTGATAACATGATTTATTTGACATGAGATGTATATTTGATGTTTGTGTTGTGATGATGTTAATATATAATGTTAATTGTGTTTTGTTAGATGATCATGATCACGATGATGCAGTTAGTGATTTTGCAGAACGTGTTTTTTAGTCAAATTTGATGTTTGTACGATGGTTTTTTGTAATTTTTTAATTTGTAAAATTGTAATTGTATATATGTAAAATTCTAAAATTGTAATTGTAATTGTACGTGAAATTGTAAAATTGTAATTGTAATTGTAATTCTAATTGTATGTAAAATATTTGTAAAATTTTAATTGTATTAATGTGAAATGAATTTATTAAAATTTGTAAATTTTAAATAATTGTAAAATAATAAATCTAGAATTTTATGATTTATGGTAACATAATAAAGTTTAGAAAATAATGCAAATAAATTTATGTACTTTAGAATTATCATTATTTTATAATGATCTTAGATACAAAAAAGGAAGAATTAATTTATACAGTATGACATTGTTTTTGAGATCAACATAATTAATGTAAATTATCAAGTGAATTATTGATTTTAACATTAACACAATGCAAATTACCAGTTAATTCAAAATACTTATTATATTAATATTTCGAAAAAACCCATCTTAAAAAGTATAAATATTGATGAAATAACACATGTACCATATCACTCTCGGTTCTCATGATCACCATCATTATCTTCTAGCTTGCATGGCATGATAACATTATTGTTCTCAAAAATATGTTTTGATCTAGGGTCATGTGTTAATACGAACCACTAATCCCTATCCAACACATCTGGGTAAAAAAAGACTTGGTTGCAGTGTTTAGGGAAAACATAGGGCTCCTTAGCTTCATCCCACATATTTATACAGTTGCTAAATATGAACCTACTATTGCGATCTTCCTTTACATTATTCCGATGAAAGGTGTTCCACCACTTGCACCTAAAAATAACACATTGGAAAGAAGAAAAATCCACTTCAATGATCTCTTGTATCTTTTCGACGTCACCTAATGTCCCTCGCACTAGGTTTTGATCACGGTGGCTAGATCGACTAGATTGATCGAACTCAACTTCCACTCCACAGTCTTATGTCATGTTTCCAACATCAGCATTTTCTATGCGAAAATGGTGTCCATATGCCCACATATATGGGAACAAATGCACCCATTATAAAAAAATAAAAAAATCAAAGTGTCATGTGTCTTATAAATAATAATCCAACAGTTAAAATATGAAATTTATATGTCTTAATATAAGTTTCAAATTTACATATAAATTATAAAAAGGATTATTACTGAGTTGCTGCACCCAATCCCTACGTTTAGTGCATCCTCTTTAGCACGTGGGTAACTACCAGTAGCATCGTATTTCTCTTTGACTTGGTCAGCAACCCAACTGTTGGGGCATATTTTTGGCATATTTTATTTTAAATGATCAGGATAAGGCACACTTCTACCATTCAACTGTCTAAATTCTTTCTTGTCACTATCCCATTTCATCCTGTTTTGTTCGTACAATGCAACCCACAGTTGTGTCGCTTCAGAATTGTGAAGAACGAATTTATTGATTGCTTCAATTTTTGCATTCACTAATGAAATAAAACCAACATTATATAGTACTTAGAGATCAAAATATACATTATATCGAATTTCAACATGAATATTAATTACTTTTTGTAAATTTGAAAAATTACAAGTCACTTACTCTTTATCAAGCGCTTTTTTCCACTCGTTTGGAGCAACTCTCCTTCTCCTTTGTCTTCATCCATTTCATCGTCCCAAATCACCTCACCTGGTTTGTTGTCAATCTACTTGATGTACCCCTCATTGGCATAATAGAAAGACTCATACGATATGTACCCCTCTGCCATAGACCCCTCGGGTTTTGGCCTTTGTCGAGCAAAACCTTTCAATTTCTTCATGTACCTCTCTAAGAAGAACATCCAATGACAAGAAACAACCCCAACTAATCCAACGTCATCTAGCAGGTGGATTAGAAGATGAACCTGTAAGTCCATGAAACTCATTGGTAGTTCCTTCTCAAACATATAAACAATCTCAACTATCTCTTGATGCCACTGTGGAATGCTAGCCACATGAATCTCCTTTGACGTGATCCAACATACAAATGTAGATAATTTATATATGTCACGTCCTAGGTCTTGAGGGAATTCATGTTTCAAACACCCACGCATGAAAAAAGGATAATGAAACTGCAGAGTTATAAACACGTGCAATAATATACAAAATTAGTTATGTTTTATGATCCCCGCATGGGATAAAATTTATTAATATAACAAATAATAAAATCATGCTTTTGACATTATACGTACTCTTAGAAGATTCAAATGGTCATGCAATTTCAACATCGAAAAATGGTCATCCATGGTGAAGTAGCGCCGTAGTGAAGACTCGTATGAGGTTGGCACCCTCACATCCATTATAACTTCCTTTGCCAAAGATATATCATCTTTTTTTTAAATCCATGGGAGATCACCTTCTTTGGAAAACCATGAATTAGAGGGACCAGTGCCTGCCTCTAATCCCGTACTTTCTAATCGTCTTGGCCAATGTTTCTTTTTAGTTTTTTAAGTAATAATATCTTTCCTAACAACCAATGTGTCACTTTGTTTCAATGATATGTGCCTCCATAAAGAATATCAAACATTTTTACATATATGCATGGGATCTAATAAGTGGGAAATCTTAAGATGCTCCCAATATGGGAGGTCATAAAAGATAGATTTCCTTTTCATCCCAATGGGAAATTTCTCAACATAGGTGTTGAAGAAATCTGGATCATTGAACATAGGCTCCCCATTTGAATCAAAAATTTCTATGAACTCCTTCTCCTTCTCTCTCATATGCTCTAAGCCATTAAACTGGTGTCATTATTGGAGGCCTTTCGGTTCTCTCTCATTTACCATTGAAAGCGGATGCTTCTCTTCTATAAGGGTGTTCTTCTGGTAGGAATACCCTGGAGCAATCATACACTGGCTTTCGTAGGTCCTTGGACCATCTAGATTTCAAAGAAGGTCCACAACATTTACATCCATAATACCCTTTCTTTTACAAGACCTGCGAGATTATATTTGTATACATTAATTAATATGCATGGCATGTTAAATAATATCATGAAGATGAGAACAAATATTACAGTGAATTAAATAACTAATATGTGAAAGAATATTGTTACATATATAAACAAATCAACAAATTAAACATGTAATTTACCAGAGAAAACTCCTAAGCCTAGATAATCATGTGTCGTGTAAGCACATATGCCATACAACATAAATATCCTCTCTGCTGCAATGGGTCTTGATACATCGTATACATTTATCCCATCCCATAATTCCTTCAATTCATCTACCAGTGGTTGTAAGTAGACATCCATATTCTTCACTTGTCTTCTACCAGGGACTATGAGAGCCAACATAAGATTTTCATTCTTCATGGAAAACCATGGGGGGATATTGTTATTGATCACTACTATAGGACAAATACAATAATTGGTGTTTTAGAGGGAATCTAGGTTGACGCCATCCATGGCTATGCTGAGTCATAGACTTCGTACTTCATCCTTGAATTTTTCGGGCCATGTATCCTCTGTATGCTTCGTGGCTATTGAATTAGTTGGGATTCACATAACTACCAACTCACTTTTGTGTGAGGCATGCCATCCCTGCAACATAGCTAATTATTTGCAATGAAAGAGTCTTTGAATCCGTGGGATTATAGGCATGTGCCTCAATATCTTAAAAGGAGGACCAGTACATGATATACCCTTATTTTTTTATTTATTATACCTGCCATGCACACATTTCGGACACATATCTTTGTCCGCATATTCTCCTCTATATAGAATACAATCATTTGGACATGCATGATATGATATGTACTCAACACCCAACATTTTCAACAATTTCTTTGCCTCTTCGCAGCTACTGGGCAAGACATTATCACTCAGAAGAACCTTATCTTTGAATAACTTGTAGTTGGAGATCATGGAAAAATATATTAATAAATGTACATTAATGTCGATATAATTATTAACGTTCATAAAATTTACCATTTGTAATGTTCATTGCAGTGTACTGATTATATTTCAAATTTATATAAGGGGAGTACTTTATGGTAACTTACCTCAAAAGTTATGAGAAACATGCATTCGACAAGACAAAATTTTATTTCAATTTGTACAGTAACATCGTTGTCCCCAAATGGGTAGACTTTGACTAACTGCCAGGTCCAAAGAGAGGGGAGGTGGAAGCAAATTCAAGGCTTTCGAAAAATGTGTCAGCGTTATGAGCATCATCCCCTAGCTGATCATCATTTTGGAATGTATCTAACAACATTGTATCCATGGAAGTCATGTCCCTTAAGTAATCATACATACCAACCTCTATTTTATTGCCTCCATTGCTAGCTTGTGAAGAATTATTATTGTTGTAGTCAATCCTAATTGGTGAATCTAGATGTAGCGGGAATTGAATCGGTGGTTGATTCAACCATTCTTGGTATCGTTCCTCTCCAATTTTTTCTCCTAATTCAATCTTCTCTCGATTTGACATTGTCGTGGGGTGCAACGAAAGATGGTAGGTAGGTCATTCATCATCACTAGAATCCTAATAATTAAAAAAATAATTGAACATGATTAGTATAAAATATATGATATCAATTAGTAACCACGTTGACAATATTGCATGATTATAAATTGGTTTGGCATTGAAATAATTACATATTAATCAATATATATACCAAACAATTATAATTATAATTACCATCATTGTCCCAGGATTGTGGCTAGAAGATGCAATATTGTTACAATTGGCAGGGTGAAGCAGCCATCCATTTTCATCTACCAAATGCGCCTTGCAGTATGCAGCTCCTGATAAGAACTTTTGACTTTTTCAAGCAGTTTGAATATTTTCTGCAACTGAACTCGATGTTGAATCTGCATGAACCTGCAAATTTGTATACATTATAAATTTAATTAGGTTGTGCATGATTGACTGCATGGATTAAAAACATAAATTCAATTAGATAGTGAAAATAAAACAAATATGAAGTAAATATTACGTCTCCAGATGGATAGGGAGAACTTCGTGATGGACTTTGAAAAATATTATGGAACGAGATGGATTTTGAAGAATTTTCCCTTCCATATAATATATGATATTTTCTCCCTGCATTTGAGAAAAATAACGATAAATTTTGGTGCACATACCTAAATGTAATTTCAGTGCGTAATGTACAGATAACAACATTGGTGCCTTTTTGGTATTGTGCATCGGTGTCATTTTATAACCCGATTCCCTAGTGCAGTTCGATTAAAGGATGCATCGGTAAACGAATAACCGCAAATAAAAAAAGCACAACCCAATTTTCTTTAAGTGAAAAAAAAAAAACGGTAAATTGAGAAATGGGTGGAAAAATATTTTCTAAAATCTAATTTCATAAAACATTTCTTTAAATACTAAACACTTTTCATTATTTCACTATTTTCGCAAAAAAAATTAGCCAGAGATTTGCAAGATACATAGCTGGAGAAAACAGAGCACGAGAGCACTATGGAGCAGGGAAATACGTTTGAACAGAAGTATTCAGAGAATCAAAATTCCAAACCTCTGGTGATTCCAACCTTGTACCGTAGAATTTCAAACGATGTGAGTAAAGTTTATTGTTTTTTTGTACTTTTTTCTGCAGTTTTTTTTATGCAGTAAAAGAAAAAATCAAAGTCTATTGTTTTTTTTTTTTTTTGGGTAGTTTTTTTATGAAGTAAAATAACAAAATCAAAGTTCTTTTTTTTTTTTGTTCTCTGTAGTTTTTTAACCTTTTCTGCAGTTTTCAGAAACAAAATAAAAAAAGAAAACCATTTTTAGAAACAAAACCCTAGATTCTTTTTGTTTCTGAATTAGGGCTTCTCAATTTAGATTTATAGGGTTTGTATAGTCATAATAAATCCAACCCATGGGACGACTTGCATATTTGGATCCCAATCCATGTTGGCCCTTGCATCAATCTAAAAGAAAAAACAATTTTTTTTTTGTCGGTGCACCCTGCATAACATAGTGCAGCAGTGCACTCCATTATACCACCGCACTGCGAAAGTACAATGATAAAAAATAAGAAAAAAAATGTGTTTTTATCAGTGTTCCATATGTAACATATGGCACCAATGCCCTATTTCATTATGGCGCACTGCAAATGTGTTGTTTTACAAAAAAACCATTTTAGAAACAAACCTTTTTTTTTTTTTTCTGCCCTTTCTTCTCCCTCTTTTTGTGATTTCAAAACTAGGGCTTTTTAATTTATATTTATAGGGTTTTTATTGCTAAATATAAGCCTAAGACATCCAACCCATGGGAGGACTTGCATAGTCTGATCCAAATCCATGTCAGCAAATTAAAAAAAAAAAAAATTGTTGGTGCGCCCTGTGTACCTGAGCGCACCAGTGTGCTCTATTATTGTAGCGTAAGACGCAAGTACTAATAAAAAAATTATCTCAATGCGCCATTTGTAAAATATGTAGTCGGTGCGCTATTTCAATATGGCACACCACGAACATCTTGTTTCGAAAAAAAAAACTTTTAGAAAAACACAAACCTTACATTCTTTTTTTTTTCTGCCCTTTCTTCTCCCTCTTTCTATGATTTCAGAATTAGCGCTTTTCAATTTAGATTTATAGGATTTGTATTGCTAAATATAGACCCAAGACATCCAACCGATAGGACGATTAGCATAGTCGGATCCCAATCTATGTGGGCCCTTGCATGAATTAAAAAAAAACATATTTTTTTATCAGTGCACCTTGCGTAAATTAGCGCATCGATGCTCTGTATTTTCTAAGCGCACCGCATAAGTTATGTGATAAAAAATTCATAAACAGATTTGTTTTTATCGGTGCGCCATATGTAAAATATGGCACCGGTTTATGCTACAAAATTAACAGTCGACGATTTTTATTATTTTATAATGGTTAACCGACACATTGATTAATATGTAACGCACTGGTGCTCTCTATTGACATAGAGCACCGTACGGTCTATTGCACTATTTGTGCAGTGTGTTTGGAAGACAGCCACGCACCGACGTCGGTGCATACACCATGAATGGCACACTAGTTCTAGAATTTTTTTTTTTACTTGAAAAGTTGACAATTTATTTATAAATATATTAATGAATGATATGGTACAAGTTTGATATTGATAAAGAAATGACTGACAAGAGATCAAGCAACAAAAATGCTAATAACACATCAAGAAAAACAAAAAAGGCAAGTTCTTTGTAAATTTTTTACAAAAAATATTATTTTTGAACTATATGTAAGTTTAACTAATATGTATTTATTACTGTGTATCATGCAGAGCCACAAAATGACGAAACTTGATAAGATTATTTCTGATCTAGGACCAGAAGAGCGTAAAATCTTGATGGAAAAATTTCAAAAGGATGAATCAGGTGAATGAAAAAATATTATCGATCCAATATGATTTTCTTTTTTTAGTTTCCATTAATAATATAATTAAAATGATTAGATAACATGTGTGAAACAGTCTGTTAATTCACATTTGTTTGATGTTCTACAGGGACCAAAAACTCATAAAAGGAATGTTGTTCTAAGAAAAGAAAAAAAATAGAACATGAAAATGAAAAGGAATTTCTCCTTAGCTCATCTGGAGTGGTGCTGGAGGTTAAAGAAAGGGGGAATTTTTTTTACAAAAGTCTGAGGGATCTAGTGGAATGAATGTATAGATTTTATTTCCAGTTACAATACAAAAACAAATCCAATGATTCCAAGAACCAAATTTTATCTAAACTACAAGAAGAGTTTCCAAAGAATTGGTCAATGAGACATGTCAGAGTTTTAATAGCAAAAATGTACAACAACAAAAAAGAAGGAATGAAAAAGTAATATTCCTTTAGATGTTTGTCTAGAATTATTTATAAATATCACTTTTGTTATACTTACTTTTCATATATCAATATAAAAATTAAATAGTTTATTGTCATGTTACATTTTCAGGAAGATTATGAAAATCTTAAAAGATGAACGAGCTGATATCAGAAATATGCCAGTAGGAATTTCCAAAAAGGTGTACACAAAGATGGTCAAAGAAGTGGACAAAATTGCATCACGGGAGGAGCCATCTCAACAACAACGTGCTTCAAATGTAATATGTATTCATTGAAGTTTTCGATTATTAGGTACAATAAATAAACAATTTAGCATTAAATATTTATTTTCAAGTATTTTATTGCAGAAAAGAAAAGAAAATGGAACCCATTCAACACATAAAACAGGATGATAAGGAAGAAAATGATTGATATCTAATTTTGTGAGTAATTGTTACTTCCTTATAAAAACTTAACTATATTTCATTTTTGTATTTTTTAAGTTGTTTTACAAAAATAATCATTGAATGTCTTCAAACAGATGCTAACATACAAAGAAGAACCATTAGAGGAATTGATTGAAATTGGGTTAAATATGGGTTGTGAGTATATGTTGGCATATCAGAACTTAATTGTGGAATTTGTAAGCATCTATCGATCTTGTTTTACTTGCTCCATCTATAAGTAATAGAAAAAATAAATCTTTTATATTAAATATACGATTTGTTATGGGGTATAGAAATTGCAGGAAACAAAGTATGGCACTGCGTCAACAGATCAAATATTGAAGATGGCATGTTACATGGTTTTGAAAGAATGTGTATAGTTTATGAAATCAGACATTTTATTTAATGTAATGGACATAGTGTCCCAATTGAAAGATAAAGGGATACCAATAATTGTCCCATTTTGTATGAAAAAGAATGTCTTATATATATATATATATATATATATATATATATATATATATATATATATATATATATATATATATATATATATATATATATATATATATAATGTTTTAATTTATTCTATTGTGTTCTCTATTGTCACTATTGCGTTCTCCATTGTCGTTCTCAAATGCATTAATAAAAATTTAATTCATATGAATATTGTTACAAGATATATATGTGTTGACTTTTGATAAATAATGAATTTCAAAAAACCACAATAATTATGATATGATATAACAAATTAACCCAAACATCACATTCAAATGCATTAATAAAAATTCAATTAATATGAATATTGTTATAAGATGTGTTGACTTTTGATGAATAATGAATTTAAAACAATCACAATAATTTCAGTGTCACAGGTTGATGTTTATAAAAAATACAAAATGAAAACCGGTGTGTGTATTCTTATACCTGTGCGCTTGTATTCTTAAGTGCACCAGTGCGTTTTTACGACCTATGGGCACTACACAAATACCAAAACCAGTCAAAAATATCGAGGTGTTTGTGCGGTATGGCGCTCCGGTGGGTTTATGTCTATAGACGCATCGATGCCGTTTTACAACCTATTAGCACCGCATGAATACATATACCAATTATAAATCTCTATGTGTTTGTGTGATACTATGCATCGGGGCATTTTTGTGTCTATACACACTGGTGCATTTGGACGACCTATAGGCACCATACGAATACCGATACCAATTATAAATCTTGGTGCATTTGTGTGATACTGCGCACTGGGGCGTTTAAGTGTCTATACCCACTGGTGTGTTTGTATGACACATTTTCATTGCATGAATACCAATACCAATTATAAATCTCGGTGCATTTGTGTGAAGGGGTGCACCGATGCATTTTTATAAGTCTACGCACTGGCACGTTGGCACGACCTATGGGCACCGCTCAAATCCCAAGGCCAATTAGAATGGCTCCGTACGTTGTATCACCAACACTACGGCCGGTGATGTTTTATACCTTAACGGCCTGGTGCATTCTTCTTCAACCACCCCGGGGCGCCTTCTATAGGTATGCTCCAGTGCATTGAAGCCTAATTAGAGCACCGAGGAAAAAAACATCTATAATAACCTTTGGCCGCCCATTTTTTTTTAGTTGTGTTGAATTTCCATTAAAAGCTCCACCAAAACCTCCGTAACTATAAACGAATGTGGTAGCATATGTTTTTTTGACAATTTTGGCCAATTTTATAACACTAAAAAACTCCTTTATAACCTCCACTAGAGGGTCTTTTCCTTGTAGTGTAGGTTTCTCTTCTATTCCAATGTTGACTTGCCTAATCTTCATGGGTTCAGTCACATATGGAACTTCAATCATAGGCCTAGAAACTGCACGCTGACCTTCAGAATCAGGGATATCGATATTTCTTTGGTCTTCCTCATTATCTTCAATAGTCACATTCTGACATTCAACTATATACTTCATCTATGCCTCCCATGCTAGTAGGTCTTGTTCGTTTGGTTTCTCTGGCATGTCAAATACCACATTTTGAATCGTGTGTAAAGTAGTATTGATGCATGGGAACCCAATCTAAAAACTGAAAGTTAAAAATAAGCTTTCCCATAGCATAGCCTATTCCATTTTACCTCATCACTTCTCAAGATCTAGGTACTAATTCATATGAATCTGACTTAAAGTATGAATGAATGTATGCACCCATCCTGGCAGTGGCTCTTCTCCCCAAGTTGCAGTCCACATGGCTAAATGCATGTGTGGGTCTAATTTTCCTACATAGGTCCCTTGCAACCGAGTATTGGGTTTTTTGAATCGTAGTTTCATCACGTGGGTACATTCTTCCCAATTTTCCAAGTTTTCCTTGTGTGTTTCCCACCAGCATGTTGGGTTTGATTGCAAAGCTAAGTCAAGCACATGGAACTGTTGTGTTTCTAGAACATCCTTTTCAAATTAATCTAAAAACCAATTTACACTACCCAAACCATCATAGTAAGTTAATCCCTAAACCTTAGTGGATATCCATCTTAGAGATTTGGTGACTTGATTGCAATGCGGTGTAGATATTTCATGCAAACAGTACTTCCAATTCTCCAATTCCTCATCTATGTCTGAGTGACATGAACTATCCCTATCCTAGCTAATCCTACCCTCTGTTGTGGTATTGATCCAATATTCATCTCTCATAATTAGCTTGTAGATATGACCAATGTCTTCTTTTGCATGCACAGGTTCTGTGTATCTTTCTCCTTCTGCAGGGTCCAACGGGACCACAACACTAGTTCCATTGTTTTCAAACACCATACTTATACACTTGAGGTTGATGATCAAATCCATGTCAATAGCCCAATCCATACCCAGCGTCATAGGGTATGGATCTAAATCATCAACAATTTGAATAATTTCAAAATCAGCTAGTGCCTTATCTCCTTTGATATCAACTATGACCCCAGAAAGTCTACCCATTGGGATAATATTTTGTTGATTTTTCATGCACAACTGTATTGTATACCATTCCAACTTAGGCTCTCCCATTTTATACCAAGTTTTATTTGGTATGACATTTGTATCAGATCCCAGATCCAAAATGACCTGGTCTATTTCAAAATCACCTATCTGAACAGTCAGGCGCATATCTTGGCCAATTCGTCTCTTATTCTTATAAATCTTAATGATAGCCTTTTTATCCATATGGAGTTGTTCTTTCTCGACACAAATATTAATCAAAGCTTGAATATTCTCAATTTCCTTCTTATTTCACAGAAGCTTGATATAGGCCTACAAAAATGGTTTCAACTTTGTAGGCTTGGCCCCTTCAACGGTATCCGTGGCAGGTTTTCTTGGTACTTTATATATGGCAAGACCCATGAATTCCTTCTTCTCTATGACAACAATTTCATTCTCCCTTTGTATATTAAACCCTTCCTTTTTCTCAGGAGCTCTGTAGACCCAAACATTAGTGACACGTTTCTTACGTTCTGCTTTATCTTCTCCAGTTGCTACACTGCTTCTGGTCAGAATATTTATGCTAGGGTCTTCAGTGCGCAGTTCCTCTCTCATCATTTAAATATTCTGCATAAGAGTATGCGGTTTCTTTCCCTGCATTTTTGCAAAAAATACAGGTTAATATTCAAGAACATGATCAAACTATCTACAATACATGCAATATTGTTGTGTTAGGTTCGGGTAGTCGCGCGCATAATGAACAACATATCCATATTATAACAAATGATTTGTTCCCTTCCATGACCAGCTCCTCCTCTTCCTCATCCTCTGCCTGGAACCCCATCGCGCCCAGATGATGATGCAGACAAATTAGGTCGTCTATCCTCGCCCTGCAATTTATACGAAGTGGTCTACTGAATCATTAGATCAAAGCTATGACAATTTTGCTCATCGTGTCCCACAAATCGACAAAATGTGCAGTATTGTTTTCACAACTCTGAAATATATTTACCAAGTCTAGGGAATAAGTCTATCGTGTGCAGTCCATTTTCTTTACAAATCGTGTGCCATAGTTTGGGAACGTCACTAGGCCCTACCCTAGTCTTAGTTGAACTGGGTCCTCAAACTACTAGATATTTATTATATACAAGACATTGATCCCCGTGATGCCCTTTAGATTTATAGTGTGTGCACCATACTCCTGCGCACACATACTTTTCCTTCTCTTTTCACAAAGTTTGTATTTATAAGTATAATGAAGCTAATTTTATTTGGATTTTTTGAGCCCCAACCTATGTGGTTGGTACAAGAAAAGCTTCTAACTTCATGGCGATCTCTACAGCTTCAGCCTGTGTTGCAATCTTCTGTTGGTTTAAGGATTGGTGCAGATGCAACAACAACATAGCAATGAACCATTCTATGTCTTGCGTGTCATCGGTAGTATATCCTCCATCCCTGATGGTGTGCTTCAATCATTTATCTACCTCCCATACAGATTCATTCACTTCTTGGTGGATCTCCTTTAATTTGGTCACGCATTGAGAGTATAATTTTGGATTTTTGAACTACTCCTTCAATGTGGTTTTAAGCTCATCAATCGTTGCATTAGGGTTTGTTTCCACATACCTCATGTACCAATCTAGTGCATGTTTTTTGAAATGTAGCAGCTAGCTGCAATTTCTCAAAATTATCATTATTGACCTACTGTGTTGTTCAACGAACCAAAATTGGTCAACATCTTCATTTCCAACACCCTTGAAATTCTGCAGCTTTATGGAAGTATCCATATTGACTTCTGGTGGTGGAGGTGGACATGGAGTGGATGACTTGTTAGAGTGAGATAAATTTGGGAGTGGAGTGGATGGGATCTGAACTAAGGCCAATGACCCAAAAATATTTTAATCTTGTGATCCCTCTTCTTTCGAGTGTGTAGATTCACCAGAGCTACTTGTTTCAGACTCATTGTCCCTATCATATTTACCTTTGAGAGGGCTATAAACAAAACCTTCTTCTAGATCTACTCTATAATATTTTCCACTGCGCGTAGTCGGACCACTTCGCGACGTTCACTCAATGTGATTGCATAGAGTACCCTTTTCACATAAAATAATTTTAATCCACAATTTTAATGAGCATAGGAACTTACCTCTAGGTGCCTTGAAAAATATCCTTTCAGCTTTAGAATATGATACAAAAGTATCAATATAAAATTCAGTCACAAACCCACTCAAAATGCTATCAATCCAATATATATTGCGTGGGTAATTTTATTGCTAGGTTTCTCCAACTGCTAAACCAGCTCAGGAGTCCACCTGGTGACCACGTTGTCCTTTGTAAAGGGTCTGAAACTCAGTCAACCAAAATAACCACTCTTGTAACGCAGTCACAAAGGAAGCAAAGAAAATTTCTTGGACCTCTGTATAGATAGAGTTTTGCTCCCAATCTTCAAAAAATAATTTATGGTTTTCGGTTTTCGCACCCTGAGGGAAATTTTTATTTGTGTTTTAACCTTACTTAATAGGTGTAATGCTTATCAATATATGCGAGAATTCACAAGAAACCATATCTAAACGCAGATAAAAACCCTTAACAGATACCCCTAAACAGATTAGAATCTCTCAGTTATATCTAACATATCAGAGTAGAAACAACACTTGCGCAGTTACATAGATATTTTTCCAGTAAAAACCCTTCACATAGAAGAAATAATTGCACGAATACAAAGATTTCCTACATATAATTAACTCATATAAATATTCATTCAACATAAACATATTAACAAAAAAACAAGATAATCATGCATAACATAGAAATTGCAACATATTTTGTCAAAACTTATTTATTAAAGGATCTTCAACTAAGTACAATCATTTTCTGTCTCCACACATAGCAGCAAAGTCCATGCATGTAGCTCATGACTAGGTGTCCGCGCATAGAGCCAGTAGGAGCCTTTCTACCCAGACCAATCACAGACTTACCCAAACCTCAGATCAATGCATTCACTAACATAAGCATATATCTATTTATTGATTTATTTCTTACTTGACTTGACTCTTACATATTTATAAGTATTTGATGTGAACATACCATGGTCTCAAACGATGCTTTCCAGTTTTACCCATTACAATGATAAAGGAGTTTTGACCCACCCCAAATCCCCTCCACTTCTGTGCAGAACATGTTTCAAAAAAATTCAACCTCAAAATTGTACCAAAAAACTTGCCCTTAGGGGACCCCATCCCTACACTTTCTTATCAACAGGGTGATAATTGTATATACTTCATCGAGATAAGTTATAAATATCCAGGGGAATTATGTTTGTTTTTTAGTAGTTTTTCCAAGGTATATGTGTGTTTGAATATCTAGGTTGTTGTTACGCCAAGTAAGGGGGTTCTGTAACAGCCTCAGTGAAAATTCCATGTAAATAAATTTAATAAAGGAAAACTAATAACCATGGTTATGGGCCACTTATTCCAAGCTGAATGTTGGGAAAAACTTCCTATTGTGGCCCTTCATTTGGTTATTTATGTCTATGGAAAATGGAAAAGGCTTTCGAAATGAAAAGTGGCATTAACTAGCATTTATTTATGGAATAATGGAAATTAGGAGAAAAGGAATGTGAAAGGTCACACGTTGCATGTGAGGAGGAAAATGAAGGAAAATAATGGAAAAATGAAGAAAATAGAGGCCAAATTGATAAAAAACTTTATGGGGATCAATTGGTACATTTTGTCCATTTATTTTTAGAGCCCTCTCTCTATTCTCTCTCTCTCACACACACTTGGACACACTGTTTTGGAAAAGAAGGCAAAGAGGAGGAAAATATAAAACAAGGAAGAGAAGGATGTAGCAACTACATTGGGTTTACTTGCAGGTATCGATTTTCATGTGTGATTTCCTTGCTATAATTGGCATGCATGGTTCTGCATGTGTGTTATTCATTATCTTTCTCTTACGGGCATAGGTTTTCCCATGTGTGAAAGTGTTGTTCGGCCTTGCCTTTCCATTTCTAGATAGCCATGGTGTGATGGGGTTCTCATGTTTTAGTTGAGTTGGATTTCCCGATGGATTAAAAACTATGTGAGGTGGATCCTTGAATGAAAGAACACATGGAATAGTGATCCCTGAATGGGACTATGGATTGCGGTAAATCAACTGGTCAAGTAACCCCTGAATCAAACTATGGGTGTGGTAAATCCATTTATTGTGTTCCTGGGTGGGACTAGGAATCATTGACCCTTGAATGGTGAGATATATGGTAAAAACTAGAGGTGGTTGCCATTAATCAGGCCTGGGAATATCAAGATGGGGTATACGGTAAATCCTAGAGGGTGGAGTCTTGGGTAGGGCCTAGTGATCCAGTGTGGATTGCGGTAAAGCCTAAAGAGAAAGAGACAAGAAAATTCCTCATGCTGTATGTGGAAAAATATGGTGGCATCAATCCTTGTTTTCGCCTATTGATCTGGTAGAGATCATGGTAAATCATGGTATTACATGATTATTGTTTAGCCTAGTGATTTGATGAGGATTTTCGTAAAGACGATTTTTATTGATGAGGGTGAGGTGGTTTAGCGTCAGGAAGCCTTGGTCTGGTATTTTAGTTTAAGTCCCACATTCATGCTCGTAATATGGTATGCGGGTGATTTGGTGAAGAAATATTTGGTTCACCCAATCTATGGTCATGTGGAACGTGGAAATCCAAAACCTGGTTGACCTTTGCATACATTAATAAGAGTTTTTTTTCCTCATTCTTTCATGAGTAATATACTAGTTTGTATGTTGATTCTATGGTTGTTTTATCCTTAGTATTTCTGTTGCTATTATGTTGGTTCTGAGCATGAAATATTATAGTGAGGATGTACGACTCTCATCATGTTTTTACTTGCAAGTGAATGAATAATGAATATATTACCTAATAGATGATAATGCAAATAATGTGATAAGGGAACAATGCTTCATAGAGAATCTCTGATAAGTATGATACCCTTATGCTTAGATATCTTGTTTAAAATTGTAGATTGCACACTCGTGACATGTTTGACGAAATGCATGTCATGGCTAGTTGGGGTACATAGAAGTAATGTTCAAGTGATTGAATATATATCATTATTCAACTATTGTATTTCAGTTTTGGAAGTGTCATGGAGTTTTGGGCAATGACCTAAGCCCTCGGCCTAAAAAAGTGGCAAAAAAATTGGGGTTTCAGGCAAAGAACAACTTGGAAATGTCTCGAGTAACACGCATGCCCATGTTGTCCGAGTGACCATAGGGTTCCAATGCAAATATTTCCCATAACAAGGGAGAGACAGGGGGATTAATGCACAAAAATGTTAGTTTATATCAACGGCTAGCCACCTGGAAGGATTGGATGGCTATTGGGTGTCTTGTAGCAAGTGCATAATGCATGTGTAGTTGTGTGGTGTTAGTTCCACTTCTTGAAGGTGACCTAGGAGATTGAATCAGATCATATTAGCCTCCCAACACATGTTTACCCTAGTGGATCGAGTAGCTTGGGTAAACGTGGGAAGAGGGTGTTACATAATACTCGTAATTTAAAATTAAAATCATGAAAGATGATGCCAACTCACCACATAAGTTAACAAACATATTTTTTATTGAGATTCCATTTTTTGTCTCTTTCTATCCTGATATGTAGGATTTGAGGTATGTAAAGTTTGAACTTCATTGAGAATTAAATCTTTGGTTGGATTCCTATAGTGACCCTCGATACTTAGACACACACAAGAGAAATTACATAGTGTTTCATGGAATTCAAAGGGTTTGGTTTGCATACCTTGCTTATCTGTACAATGACATACCTTGCTTACTTGGGCCTCTGTATCGACCCCTTTCCTTGATCCTTTGGTCTTCTTGGGTTTCTATGAACTTGTGGACTCCTACATGTTTATAATTAAGTCCTTTTAAGGGGTTTTGTATACATCAATGACTTCTTTTTCCAAATCAGGGATATGCTCTAGTTTAATGTCCAATCTTAGCTTATTCCTGGGTCTTGTATGTAGCCTCTTTCCACCTTTGAACATTTCTACTAAGGTGGGTTATTTGTTAGTTTGTGTCTACTCTATCTTGGGGTCAATCGTTTTTCCCTTGCCCTTATATGTTTGCTTATTGACTTCCATTTTTTTAGGTAGAGGTACATTCGAAGAAGGGGCATATTATATTTTTCTCGGCCTCTCATTCCTCCTTGTATAAACCTTTGGTAACTTGGGAACTAAAGGAGGAACCGGTTCTACTTTTTGTTGACTCCTGGTTTACACTAATGAGATCCCCTATTCTAAGATTTTGGGTTGTTTGATTTTCATTTTGCTTCCTTTATTCTTCCCCTTTTTGGCTTTACTATTTCTTCAAACCCTCCCCAAAACCGAAAACGTTCCCAAGTCCTCCCTATTTTTCTAGAGTGGATTTAAATCAATAGTTTAATTAGACCTTTATGATATATGAAATGAGAAAAGACATTTGGTCTTTCCCTAATCCTAGAAAACATGTTCTTTAAACTCGTTAATATAAAACAAAGAGTGTTCATCTTGACCTAGCTTGCGAAGTGGGAAAGGAACCATAAACGACACAAATTCATCTGGTTGTAGCGTCCCTCGCATGTGAAATAATATTGTGTGATATGCATGAGACAATGCCATGCATCCTTTAGAAAGGACCTCTATATTTCTGAGCACTAACAACTACCCTTATAGTCATCCTCCAGGAAAAATGGCACATTTTTTATGGCTAAAACGTGTTTCTTGAAGCTTCTTTTCCATTTCCAGGGAGGTTTGTGACTTCTGAA
Organism: Pinus albicaulis; assembly: GCA_034641835.2. NCBI lineage: Eukaryota > Viridiplantae > Streptophyta > Pinopsida > Pinales > Pinaceae > Pinus > Pinus albicaulis. Next base: position 968,272,439 of record CM076580.1, on the reverse strand, counting down.
ATTACCTCCTCGGTAACAGGAAAAGAGATTCCCATAACATTAACTTGCTGACCATAAAAACCCTCCACAAAAAATTTGGAAACTCTGTCATGATAACCTTTAAAATGGAATAAGAATTATTCCCACCCTTCCTCTCAAAAACATTGATGAATATCTGGGTATACTTCAAGTAGGTTGGGTGCTCTAGGCTCGCCTCTATGTAATTTTCCACTCTTTCCCACAACTTTCACCATCAAACACTAGCATTGGAAATGGGAGTGGGATTCAATCTGTGGTTTTCATGACAGATTAACACCTTGTCCTCATTTGGCGTAAAGCATACAACATGTTAATCATGTGTTATACAAGTTTTATTATTTGAAGAAAATTATTTCATAGCGTGGAAACTGGTAAATCATATAACGAACTTGAAAAGCGATTACAAAAAATCTTAACATGTAATCATGACCTTTTAACTGAACTTTAACTCTTGGGGACAAAACTAGAAAACCCATTCACATCACATCACCATCGCTTGATAGATTATTTTCCATTTACTGACATGTTCTCCATCCACGCATTATTTTAGAGATAAAAAAAATTGAATTTTTCCATTGGCTATCATACTCCAGCTATTAGCGTTTAACTAACCATTTTTACAAATATGCACTGCTACTATGAATGTCAACACATTTTTACTTTTAGAAATTATAATAACGACAATATTCTATCTATCAGTGTTTTCACCCTATTTTTTACAAATTGATGAGGACACTAAAACTATTAGCGCTTTAAAATTATTATTTTTTATAGATTGACGTTGACACTAAAACTGTCAACAGTTTAAAACGATGGACTAAAATTGTGATAACATGTTGAACCACTAAATATGGCACAAAATTTCCAAAATTATGATTGTTGATGAGCATAATGCCCATAGTCTTATGTTTGCGACCACATAAACCACACATAATTATGTTCTAGAGTGAATCTTAGCATGCCCATCCTTCTCTCCCCATAAATAAAACTTGGTACTACAATGAAAATTATGGAGGTTAAACCACACATAATTATGTTCTAGAGTGAATCTTAGCCCGCCCAACCTTCTCCCCCCATAAATAAAACTTGGTACTAAAATGAAAATTACTGAGGTTAATTCACCACAGCTATGTTTTCTTTTGATAGCATGCACCACACACATTAACAAATCAAGAAATCTCTAGGATGACCTATTAGTGCTAGCTTGTATGCCACCATGTCCTGGCCCTCTCTCTTCTAGGAGAAATAACTTGTAGTTTTCTTAGAAATTGTTAGGTTTCCTAAAATTTCGAGGACCAGGGTGACGCGTCCCCACTGCTAACTTTTATGCTACTGTGTCTACCACATTATGACATGTCACTCCCAGGTTGGTGCCATGTATGACCCATTTTCGACCTAATTGGCCACCCAAAAATTCTAAATATGCATGCCACAAGGCGTCCCCAGATAGGTCCACATCATGTCCAAAAACACATTCCAAGTGTCCTTATTTTATTATTCCACGCTGACAGGAGTATGGAGAAAAAGGGGGTCCCAAAATTATGTTTCTTAATTCTTTTACATTTTAAATTTTTTACTAGGATGGGAAGTTTTTTTTTTTGAAAAAAAAGAGAATTTTCACATTACCCCAGAGCCATCTCCCTAGTCATTAAACATGGTTTTCCTTATGATAACTCTAAGTATAAACCACTAGGGTTATGTGTAAACTTGTTCTTTCCTCCTACTGAGCTATACCAATCTCCGTCGACAGTGTCATCCAGCTGCTTGGTGCCCAGTACTTTTCACCTTGTAAAACTTTGGGGAAAATATCTTAGGGTTATGTGTCATAGGTGGTGCCCATGATTTATCTCCTAATATTTTGATTGAACCAATTGCATGCCCACATGGTGGCACTCTCCACCTATAAATCATTTGTGCTAAAGAGCTTATGGCCCATAAATACCAAAATTTTACTTTTACCCTCAAAACATTGACTAGCCATATTGTTTAATCGAGGAAGCCTTTTCCAGAAATTAATATATCATTGGAAGGTTATTTCCATGATATATCCATGTAGGTAGTTTCCAAGATCTTTTGATCTGATATTTTGTACTAAAAATGGCTCCAAATTCTTTGGTCTTTGACAAATCTTCTCGCAACCACCAGAGCTATGCCACTCCTTTGACATCAATGCCAACATATTTCCAACACTTATCAAATAGAAAAATATATAAGAAACATGAACTTGGTGCCAACTATATAAGTAGGAACAAATCCAAGCAAATTCCTTATGAAAAATAGAGGTAAGGACTATAGGATATCAGATAAAAGAGGAAACAAGATGAGGAAGAGACACAAACAAGCTAATTAATACACAATTAGAGGATAAACTACACTCAACACTTTATAAGGAGAATCATTCAAAAATAACTAGTTGCATAGTACTGCATTCAAGAAACACCATTGACAAAGGAAGAATAAGAAAATCTCAAATTTGTATTAGTTCAAGGAGGCCAAGCCTCCCACCTTTGGTAGATAGGTTAAAAAGGATAAAGAGTTAGAATGCTAGCTTTAAGAAATGTGGAAGTATTTCAGAGTACATTAATATTTTGATAATGTGAAGGCTAGAGTGGCTATTTCCAGCTTGAAGGGTAAGGCTCAAATATGATGGGAAGTTTTATTAAATGTGAAGGGAATTAGAGAGAGAGAGAGAGAGAGTAGTCATTTATTTTTTTTTAGAAATATTTACATGAGAAGTACCTATTCGAGAGGTAATATGACAACAAACTTAAAAAATTTCGTGAACATAAGCTAGGGAAGCTTAATAATAATGAATGTATGAACATATTTTCATTACTTTAGAGGTATTATGACATACATCAGTGAGGATAATGTGAATATAGAGAGGTACCTTAGTGGACTACCTCAAGCTTATTAGGACAAATTTGAGTTTGATGAGCCATGAACTATATAGGACATAATACGAAAGGAAAAATATTATTATGAGCATTCTAAGCATAAGGTACAATTATGGATACATGGAAAAATGGGATAGAAGACTAGATTCGAAGGAAAATGACTAAAATCCTTAGGATATAAGCAGGAAGGAAGGAATGTGAAGTTCACCACTCCTATAAAAGGCTGGTCTCAACAAAGATTAGCCCTATAAAACCAAGTTTAGTAGAGTTTCAGAAATGACCCGTATATTCTTATACATGTGGAGAGAACCACCTAAGGAAATACTATCCTCAGCAATAATAGAATGGCATGAGGATATAAAATGTACAAGAGGGAAAAACAATGAAATATGTGGGGCTCATAACTTGCCAGTAATTTTTTTTTGCATTGGACAACGGGTAGGCATACTATCAATATTCATTAATCAAGATGAAAGGTATCATTGTTAACAAACTAGTTTCAATTTTGATTTTCCTAGGTTCTAATCTCATCTATATGAGGAAAACCATTGGGGATAAATGTTCCCTATAAATAAAAACCATGATGAATCATGGTTGGTTAAGGTCACCATATGAATTGAAATATGAGGGAAAAACATGGTCGAATACTAGACCATAATGATAAGAAACATGTCCAGCATAGCTGCACTTAAACTATTTTCATTTAGCTTGTATGATGTCATAATTTGCATGGATTAGCTAGCAGTCCATAAAAACAAAATTTCATGCTAAAACAAGTCGCTAGAATGCCTTAGCAATGAAGGTGAGAAAATTTTTCCTCAACAAATAAGGAAGTGTGCTTTTATCAGGTAAATATTGGCACTGCAGGTAAAGAGGTGTATCCAAAGATGGTTCACCATGTATGTGGTTAGAGTGTCCAACATTCTAGAGATAAATGAGGTTGGAATGGAGGCTTGCCTAGTTTTAAAATAGTTTAGTGATGTGCTTCCGAAGGAAATACAGGGATTTCCACCACAGATAGAAATTGATTTCTCCATGGAGTTTCTTCCTGAATTAGTGCCAATGTTGAAAGCCCTATATTATATAATAACGTTGGAGTTATTGGAGCTAAAATTGTAGTTGAAATAAATGTTGGTTCAATGGTATACTAGACCTAGTGTGTCATTCTAGGGAACCCCAATGCTATATGTAAATAAAAAGAATGGAACATTGTTGTTGTGCACCAATTATCAATAGTTGAATTAAGAAACAATGAAGAACAAGAACCTACAATCCAAAGTTGATTACATGTTTTATCAAATGGGATGGGTTGTAGTATTATAAAGAATATCTAGTTACCATAAAATTTGAATTAAGGATCAAGACATCCATACAACAAATTTTGAGACAAGATATGGAAATCACAAGTTTGTGGTGGTTCCATTTGAACTTACCAATTCCCTAGCCATATTTATGTGTCTGCTGAATAATGTCATCATCACATATTTTGGGAAATTTGTATTGGTCTTTATGGATGAAATTTTTTTCTACTCAAGAACAATTAAAGAATATGAACAACATTTGAAAGTAGTATTGTAGTGGATTATATAGAAAAATATATATTCCATGCTCAACGAATGCAATTTATTCCAATCATATGTTCAATACTTCTGATATGTCACTTCAAAAGGAGTGGCAATGGACCTTGAGAAGATTAAGGCCAACATGGAGTGGCCCACTCTCAAAAATGTCACTAAAGTGAGATGTTCCATGGGATTGGATAGATATTATTGGATATTCATTCAATATTTTTCAAATATTTGGCATTCATTCTAGCCATGCAGAGTAAATGAGTCAAATTACAATGGACATTAGAGTGCACAACTAGTTTTGAGTGACTTAAGAAACTTCTCACATGTGCACCTATTCTATAGATAGAACATCCATAAGAGGTTTTAATGTTCTACATAGAAACTTGTAATGAAGTAATAGGTGGAGTCAATAGCACATATGCACTAAAATACAATGGTTGTACGTTGGTTTTCATATGAAATTTTTTTTCTACTTCAGCGAACCAGAAGTTCCCAATTTCATTCGTGAAATTTCTTCGGATAAATTTGACAAACATGTTGTCGTCATATCTCTAATGACTCTTAATTGGATCACATACATTATATGTATGATAAATGTTTTTTCAAAGTCTAAGGTACATCAAAAAAATGTGGCTCTTATTTTCGTCAATGCATTTTTTTTCATATCATCGGATGTCCAACACCTCATCATCAGATATACTTTTTAGGAACTCTGAGGTACTATGATGAAACATGGCACACGTTTTGTCGGTGCATGTTTGTCAAGTTTTTATATATACAACTCCATGCCATTGAATACCATTTTTTAAATCATTCATGATTTTTGACACATAATTTTCAGGTATCTGACGAGTGTATTTGGAAGGGTGTCAAATCACCAATGAATAGAGTCGTTGAATTTATAAAAAATAATGTTGGACACTCAAAAATTGTTTCATTAGATATCCATTAAAACTCTATTTGTAGTTATTGGAACATATTCGATGATTTTTTATGTTGAATAACTGATGGTTATTGAGTTTTCAGATATCTGACAAACCTATAGGTATTACAAAAAAGTAGCAACCTGTAATACATATATATACCATTCAAGCACTACCATTGACCACAGTATTGGACCAATATAATTCAAAAAATGAATATAAATAATTAAAACTCCACATGTTCTCTAATATATTTTTATACATCCTGAATTTGGGTGCCCTCGCTGAGATATCCATCACCTAATAAAACCCCGACTAATCTCCCCAGATAATCAATGTTTGAGGAAATGTGGTGCATTCTACTTTCCAACTACACACATCATTTTCCCTACTCTCGATGGGATCCTTAGAAGCCATTTCATCAACATTATATTCCACCTTGGGAGTTGATTCATGGGTTAATTCAATCACAGATCAATCCCTGAATAATTTTCAAATCCGAGAGAGATGTGTTAAGTCCCTATATTAATAGTGTAGTCCCTTATTATGTTAGTGTAGCCCCCCTTATTGTTATTGTTGTACCCATGTAACCCCCATATTGTTATAATTGTTCCCTTACATTATTATTGTTAGGTCAGCTAGGATTAAATTGTGGCCCCACTAGGATTATATGTGGCCCCATGGACTCCTATATATAGAAGGAGGTTTTGGTCATTTGTATCATACAAGAATTGTTCATTCATGTAATGTATTGGAGGATTCCCCCTCGAAGTGGCTTATTTATAAGGCATTGATATCTATTTTCTTCTCTTTTTGGAGCTGGCTTCACAACATTTGGTATCAGAGCTTTGGATTCTAGGGTTTTGCTGCTCCAAACAGGTCATCGTGGCATTTTCGCTATAACGTTTTTTCTACGAATTTTCAGAAGCTGAAATTTTTAGAGTGTGAAGCTAAAATCCTAAGGAATAGAGTCACAAAATTTAAGATCTTGGTTCGCAAAATTTTCGGAGATATGATCTGTGGAAATTAGGACTTTTTGCAGGCTCCTAAATTTAACCTAAACAGGTCATTGTGGAATTTTCGCTATAATTGTTTTTTTACGAAAGTTCAGAAGTTGAAATTTTTAGAGTGTGAAGCCGAAATCCTGAGGAACATCGTCACAAAATTTCAGATCTTGGTTCGCAATATTTTCAGAGATATGGTCTGTGGAAGTTAGGGATTTTTCAGGCTCCTGAATTTCATCTCAAAGAGGTAATTGTGGGAAAAGCTTCATAACTCTTTCCCTAAGCATCGGATTGGAATTCTGTAAAAATTAACTAGAAGTACACCGACTGCAGTTTATTTTCTATATATTTCAGAGCCAAAGGAGTAAACAATGACACCTGTCAAGTCATACAAGTTCGCTCTACGAAACTAGTCCATAATTAGGTCATCGTAGGAGATTGAGCACAACTTTGTCTTCAAGAATCCAAATTAGTTAAGACCTGTGGCATTAGAAAGAGAATTCAAAGGGATACCTTAGTGCCAAATTTCAGATATTGAAGGTCCGAAATCACATATATAATTCATTTTCAATATCGAGCTCCTCAAAAGCAAGAAAAAGGTGTGTATTTGTTTCCGAATTGCATAAGTCTTGTCTAAAAAAAAATCAGTTTGAAGTGATTCCAAGGGCCTATTGAGCATATATTTCAGTATTTGGTTCTGAAATGCCTCCTAAAAATAATTCCATACCCATTAAGCCCTCAAAAATCTATACTATGACCCATGAAGAGGAAGAATTACAGTATGAGATATCAAAATTACGGTACCAAGTGCAACAAGTTTCGATCTTACGAAGAGAAACCGAAGATGACATAGATGGTTTAAAAGCAGAAATGGAGGCTAAGTTGGATGGTTTGAAAGATCAAATAATAGCTAATATGGACGATAAACTAGTGGAAGATAAAATGGAGCATCAACAACAAGTTCTCCAACTCTCAAAGGATAACCTAACTTTGGTGCAGAATCTAGTGAAACAACAAGAAGATCAACATCACATTGAAAGAAGTTATGAAGTAGCCATAGAAACAAGAACTTGACAAGTACGATCAATTTCAGAGTATCTCAGCAAGTGGAAGAACTTTCCTGTAGAAGATTCCACATGGGAGGATGAGAATTTTATACAGAAGCATCAAGAAATAATCAAGCGTTGAGGACAACACTTGTTTGAAGGAGATGGGCATGTTAAGTCCCTATATTAATAGTGTAGTCACCATTGGCCCAGGTATCAGGCACCACTTATTATTATTTTGTGCCCATATGTTATTCTCCATGTTAGCTAATTGTGCCCTTTACATTATTAGTGTGTGCGTCTGGCTAGGATTACATTATGGCCCCACTAGGATTATATTGTGGCCCCATGGACTCCTATATATAGAAGGAGGTTTTGGTCATTTGTATCATCCAAGAATTGTTCATTCATGTAATGTATTGGAGGTTGCTCCCTCGAAGTGGCTTATTTCTAAGGCGTTTATATCTCTTGTATTCTCTTTTTGGAGCTGGCTTCACAACAAGATGAGAGGAAAACTAGTGACAATGCTATAAATTATCATTTTATTGCAATGTTTCGAGAGAGAGGATGACCAAGATGAGAAGGTAGAGGTAGATTTAATCTTCCTCAGACCTCCTAGCATGTCCCTCTTGGGAACAGATAGGATGAGGATCTCCCTCTACGTATCATACCTATGGTCACAAAGATGGATCTGAAGAAACAAGGAACAAAAGTGACATGAAATGATCCATGTGTAATATTACTGGAAAACATATAAAATATTATGAGGGAATTCTAAAGGTGATGAAGCACTATGTTACTGACCTAGACTTCCACTTGGTCCAAGCGAGATATGCCTTGAGAGTCATTGTTGGCGTGCTTGGAATTAAATTCCATCCTCTCACTCTACCTCTAGTGGCATATGATTCCTCGGATAGTCTCATCTCTTTGAGCCCCAGAAATTGGCTCTATAAAGTGAAAATTCTCGCAGAAAATAAATGTTGAATCTATCTACTTAGGTGGAATAGTCTTCTCATGAAACAGGTCCTTTGTGTGGTGAAGGAAAGGAGTTCCCTAACTATAATCAATTTTTGTTTCCCTGAAGCTAGGTGAAGATAATCCTCCTTAGGCCAAGGTCACTTTCTCGGGAAAAGTGACTATTGAAAGAAAATTTCCTAATTGGATGCGAAAGGGCTAGGATGACACAACTTACCACGAGCCATCAACATGTCAAGGAATCCATCTAGGATCCCAGAAATAAATTCCTAATATCCTCTTATATGTTTTCTAGTTTAATAATTTTAAATATTAATTTTTTTCTTTAAGACACATAGGGAGACCATCTTATTGGTAGATGGTCTTCCCTCGGATCTACATTGTATTAGTTTTGGTTTAAACCGGGTTTTTATTTTGGACATGATAACTCTGGATAAGGTTTGTAGATGTACCCTTATAATTTTACATCTGTAAATTTCCAGTAATATAACTCATTATATCTTACAAAAAAATAAATAATATGTTTTTATACCACAACTCATCAAAATTTGTATGGATTATTTATGTCCAGTGAAAATAATTCAAATTCTCAATACCAAATAGGAGAGATCAGGTACTGAATTAACCAGTTTCTAATGTAAAGTGACCACAATATTACACACAACAAGATTTAAAATAACCTTAAAATAGGATTCGGGCCTTAGTCCTCAGCATAGATTCTATTTTAGATGAGATGTTTTTGTTATATGGAGTGTAGTTTTGGAATTGGAACTAAAAAAAATCACAAATCCTCCATGAGTCTCGTTATGGACATCAATAAAATTCATGTCCAGGTAGTAAGCCTATTAGGATAGATTGAAGAGAGATGTAAATGATCAACATGATGGGGTGGGCATGCTATGAGGATAAAATGGTTACACAACCTAACCTTTTCAAGGATACACTGTTGTAGACAAGGAATGGTTAGCAGTGATAACTAATTGAAATCACATATATTCAATTTTTTGTAGGGACATCAATTCCTCTAATGATGGTAAGGGTTTCATCATTTTCATACATTTTGAAACTGTACTTTTGCTTCATGTGATGTATAAAATTAATTTGACCTAACACTACTACAATCTATAGACAAGAAGGACCTAGTACATAGGCCAAAAACATGAGTGATACACAAACCATCAAAGGAAAACAAACTTCCCCAATGTAGTCTAGGAAATTTATAATTCATTATAAACTAAAATTTAGGTAGAAAAATTTTCTACCAAGATTCATCTTAGCATTTGGTAGCACTTTACCAAGCATTTCATGTCATATAACTGAAGACAACAAGACCCGTAAAGGTGAGAATGTTTGACATTACCATAGTTATGTCAAGGCTAAGTAACTGGACAAAGTGACTCCAAAATTTAAACCCATGAATGTTCATTGTGTTAAAGCCAGCTATAAATGTTGGGCCATGCACATTTCCATGGGTTAAATTAGATATATCTTAGTTATCATCCTAGGATCTACAATAGTATTGCATGGATATGATGGAAGAACTTAGTGACAATCACAACATACTAGAGAAGTCATACTTGGAACACCAATAGTTTTATTAGCAAGAAGAATTCACACACAAAGAATAGTACCATTTGCAAAATTAACATGAAAGTATCTCTGGGATGGACCCTAATCAATAGCCAAATGATATATATGAATGCACGTTTCAAAGAGGCTATGTTATAGAGAAATCATAGACTCAGGAGTTGCAAGAAATCTTCAAATAAACCTTCCCACGTGCCCAACGAGAAATTTGATAGGAGATTGACAAGGCTAATAAGTTATCCACTCATACTAAAGCTTATATATAAATATTTTCCTATTTATGGAAAGGATTTTATGACAAAAATATTTTCCTCAACACATCTGCTCAGTGGCACGCAAGAGGAACAATATACCCTTTCCCAACAAATCCTCAACATTTGCGAAGAAACATGCAGTCAATAAATGAAACTATTTTATATTTTATGTCACTACATCTTGAGCCATCTAACTGGACTCAGGATATTACCATGAATCAAGAATTCAATAAGTTTTCATAGGAAATATAGTAGGTACAAGACACATTTGAAGTGTTGAATGCCAAATTCCAAAATTTTGTACACTTGTTCCTCATTAAGGTCCTGTCCACTACATTAGTCATATCATAAGAAGAACAAGCTCAAGGATGAGCCAAATATTATCCTTCCAATGAAGTTCATGAGAATTAACAAAATACAACAAGCATTCAAATCATCGAGGAAAATATCAATTCACAAACTATCGATAAGCCTTATTAGCTACCTCTATGATAAATATTTGAAGAAGTAATACAAAATATTTCCAATAGCAACGAATATGATTGTGTGAGAGAGAGAGGGAGAGAGAGAGAGAGAGAGTCATCTATTTCCCATCTATCCTTCATAGAATGCAAGGAAACTCATTAAAATATTTTCTTAGCAAGAATTAAAAAAAAAAAACTAGCAACAACCAATAGTAAAAAGCACTTCAAAATAATAATCCGTCCTAAAGATAACATCCATATCCATGATATGGAGGTTTTCACTCATGAAAACAAGTGAAAAAAGGAAATTTGTATATTATTTAACTTAGAAGAGTTGAACAATAATTTGTGGGATTTTTAAATTCTTGATTTTCAACTTCAAAAATGTTGAAAATAAATTCTAAGGTCTTCTATAGTCCTTTAGAGGGAAACAATTATTTAATTATAGATATAAGAAAAGTAATATGACCTTTATGGATAGGTTGCATGGTTAATGATTTGTAAACATTTTATGAATTCAACAAAATTATCTGCTTCATAATTGCAAACAACATAAAATATGGTTATTAATAAAATATTGGGGAGAGGTAGAACTATAAGGAAACCAATAGTTGATATAAAATATATTTTTAATTTTAATTTGACACAAAAGGTTCATCTCTTATATATTCCTTAAACCTGTAGTTTGAGATATATAAGGCATGCTAGGGTAGGCCTACATGTTATGTGCTAGGTGTTTAAAATAATTACAGAATTGAAAAATTACCCTAGAATGTCATACACATGCATGGCACATCCTATTCAGGATATGTGCCAAACATGTGTGCAACACTCTTCCCTAGCAAGCCATGACATGCTAGCGACTTGGAGCACCAAACAAAATTTTAAAAATTCACAAAAAATCCAAAAAATTGTGTAAATGTGTCCTAATGTGTTTCCAAATTAGCCTTAGACTTTTATCAATGGGACTAAATGAGGATAGAGTGTTTCCTGAGCCATCATTTTAGGAACAAGGAGTAAGAAGTGAGCAGAAAGAAATGCTTGAAATTCACGAACTATGTTGTAAAGATGACGGTGGATTTTTCATCAAGAATTTTGATGCATTTAAGAGTCATGGCATTATTTAACATGGTACCTATCTAACCATGGTGTGAAAAACAAAATTTGGTAAGGAATATCTACAAATTTCACATACCGCCAGAAATAATTAAACTCCCAATATATCTCAAAAAATTCTAAAACAAAGAAAATAAACTCAAAACAGTAAATTAATTATTCCTCTACACAATAGATAAGACTCATAAAAAAAGGCATTGATTATGTTGCCTTAGGTAAGACTCATAATAAAAGGCATTGATTATGTTGCCTTAGGTGGCCTCTCTGGATGAAGACTAGGTTCTAGAGGTGGAAGTACATATTGAGATATCCTCCAGTAGTTGTTTTATTGACTTAATTAGCACTTAAAGTATCAACAAACTAAAAAAATAAATTAACAAACATTTTTATGGCTAAGTAATAATTAAAAATACTTTCATGTATACTTAAATGAGCTCTTTTTTGGTTTCAAGACTAAATTATTGGAGTAGTCTAATCTTTGAGCAAACCTCCCTTGATATGATGGAGCAACAACAAAGTCAACATTAACTTTGTTGTTGTAGTGTTGTAACAAGTGAAGTTTACTCGAAGATGATAGAAATCCTAATTTATTCTCTATATAAAAGACTAACCACATGAAGGTGGAATATCTTATGTCCCCTACTACGTGTCATATCACTCCCAATTCCCAAATATCCAATATATCTACTAGAAAATAGTTGATAGAAACATATTAATATTCATGCCTAAACACTAGCAAAACAAACCAAAAATGACAAATAAACATGTGGTTTTGTACATAAATAAACATATAGCACTCGTTCATTAAGATATAACATTCATCCATTCATTCATTAATCATTGACACAAAATATTTCATCTTAATAAATTTTATCATAAAAATATGTTTTCATAATATGATGCATGATGTTTCTAATTATATAACTAGTGAAATAATTTATTTTTCATTTCCTTTATTTTTTAAGTTTATTTAGAAATGATGTCATCATTTCCTTCTTCCATTTTAGTTGTTATTTCCTCTGCAAGTCTTATTGACAACTTGCGCATGTACTTATGACATCGAGGCTGCTTCAAGAGGGGTGGAAACAAGAAAGAGATATTAAATTTACATTTATTATTATTATTATTATTACAAGTGTTTCATTAATAAGAAGTGCATTTGAGTTTTATTTACTTGCTGGAGTAGCGAAGGGAATAAAATTATTTTTGGATATAGCCATATGTTCTTCTTCATGTGTGGCCTTGTCCTCTGCATGCTCTAGAGTTGAAACATGAAAGACTATAATTAATACACATTTGAAATTAAATATTTTTAATTATAATCCATACTACATTTTTTTATCGCACAAGAAATGCCTCTAGTACCAAGTTACAAACCACCTTCATTATGTGGCACTCCACGGTCACTAGGTTGTGCTTCTACATTTCTTACCCTCTTAAAGAAAACAAACACAATACTTTAGGGATGAAAATAATAATCAATAGACTGTACAAGTAATAAATTATAAATAATACTCATTGATTTTATTTATGCGTGTCACTTTGAGTTTCGGAAGTAATAAATTATGAAGTTTGTGTTTGCTAGAAGATTTTTCTACATTCAACCATGATGTGATAGTCATAGTTGAAATAGAGCTTGAGGTATTCTTATATTGGAGTTTCTTTGAAATCCAACCCCCTCAATTTTCCATTGGAAGATGATTTTTTTTTCTTTCGTCTAATTAAATAAAAAATTTCAGCAATTTATTATTGGAATGAAATTGATTTTTTTATGGTTATAATTCATATGGCTAGTTCAGAGTAACCGCATGGGCCAAGTTTGTGTTTCCCATGTTTTTCTATCATAAACTTTATGGATCTCAAATATGTAATTTGATATTGCAATGACAACAAATTATCATAAATACAATACTAAAAGTGTCACATACCTTCTCGAGTCAAGTGTTGTCTTTCCTTCTTTTCAGAGCACATTCTCCTTTACAACTTCTAACATGGCGTGCCACTTCATATCTAAAATCATTAGAGGACACTCATACTTAGCTTTATTTTTTAAATGAACCCTCTATTGATCGTGTAGATATTTTAAATATGTGTATGCTTTTTAGGTGACTCCATATTTGTTTAAGGAACCATCACTGAATAGGAGAACTAAGTTGTTAATGAGTTAATTTTTCCATATCTAAAATCATTAGAGGATGCTCATACTTAGATTTATTTTGGAAATGAACTATGCATTTGTCCTATAGATATTTTAATTTTGGAAATGAACCATGTATTGGTCTTGTATATATTTTAATTTTGGAAATGAACCCTGTATTAGTCCTGTAGACATTTTAAATATGTGTATGCTTTTTAGCTGACTCCATATTTGCTGAAGGAACCATCACTGAATAGGAAAACTAATTTGTTAATGAGTTCATTTTTCCATCTCTGAAATCATTAGAGGATGCTCATACTTAGATTTATTTTGGAAATGAACCATGTATTGGTCTTGTAGATATTTTAAATATGTGTATAGTTTTTAGGTGGCTCCATATTTGTTGAAGGAGCCATCACTAAATAGGAATTTAACTAAGTTTTAATGAGTTCATTTTTAACTTGTAGCTTTTGGAATTCCACATTGTGCATATGGTCGGACAAAATATATTGTTTCCTCAAAAATGGTATTATCATTAGTTTAAAATAATCATACACTAGCAATTGCACCATATGTTGCAAAGGAAACGTTGTAAAGCATTAACATAAGAAAGAGTAGTATAAAGGAAAACAATATTTCTTATATACATGTATAATGGTCTTAAAAAAAGAAGAAGAATTAACATAGGAAAGAGTAGTATAGAGGGAAAAAATATTTCATATATATATATATATATATATATATATATATATATATATATATATATATATATATAATCGTCTTAAAAAAAGAAGAAAAAGAATCGGAAATTTCTTCAGAATAAACATGTTTGGATGTCAACATTTCAAATATTCAAATATAGAATAAGTACATATGCATACCTCCTCCCTAAACTAGATGGATGTAATACCCAAAGTTGTAAATATTCAATCATTGTTGTAAATCACTTTAAAAGATTATGGCCTTGTTGGGAAAGATACGTGAAATCAGATATGAACTAATATTTTATTTATTTTTAATAATAATCATTATAAGGTCTGGTACCCTCGCCCCAAAATGGAAAGCACTGGTCCGTGTTCCCTAGTGCGCGGAACCAGGAGACTCTGGATTGTGTGATCGCAGATCAAACCGCGCTCGTATTGGAATTTGTAGAGCGTCGTGGAGCCAATCTCGTACCATCTTCCGAGATAGCGTTCCACATTGAAATCTTTCATGGTTCGCGGGTCTGGACATGCTGTGCTCGCCAGAATTCTGGAGCAGAAATCGTAGGGAGCAGGGGCGTGTACTCCGTGTGGGTGGTGTCAGGCTAAAGAGGAACCCAGGTGGTGGTGAGATGAAGGGGGCTCTGGTTCCGCCTCACACCGCGCGGGTTCGAGTCCCCGGCATATCAATAGCCCCAAGGTAAATAACACAGCAGGATGTATCATCATGACTAGAATGAATGAGAGAATGATGAAAGCAGGGGATTCTGCGTTGGTTATATTGAACAGGGTGCTATTTTTTTAAGTTGATCTATGCCCACCTAAACACCTGCAATGCAAATTGATCGGCGTACCTGTATTGGGATCAATGCAATATTGTATTCGTTGAAGAGTCCTTCATTCTCTTTGCGTGAGGGAAGATTAAATGGAAGGTCTGGATCATATTGTTTTTGTGGAAATATTATATGCATTCTGGTTCTCCCTGTTCAAATTTTGGAGGAGGATCATATGGGCATCACTTCTTTGTGGCATGTTATATTATTATTTCTCTGGTTATAAAAAATGGTTTAGAGTTTATGGGTGTATGTTTGTTGGTTTGTATTAGGTTTAGTTTTTTATTAGGTTATGGGTTTAAATTTTATATGAGAAATTGAGGATGGAAGTTGGGAATTAACTATCTCAAGGAATATGTCTAGGCTTCATGGAGTCTCTCACAATGGTAATGAATAGCAGTGAAAATAGTCAATAGCATTCCATGACACAATTCCACAATGCTAGTGAATAGCAATGAATAGCATCTCATCTAACAATCCTAGTGAAAAGCATCCCATTGTGGATTAATCTTTCTTCTTCTTTTATTTAAATCAAAAAAACCTTCTTACATCTAAATAATATATATATATATATATATATATATATTCTCTTCCCAACTACAGTTATCTCTTCTTCTATCCAACTACATTCACCTCTTTTATCAAAAAAAAAAAAAAATTCCATCAAAATAATAAAATAAATAAGGGATATCAGAATTTTCCATTCCCAATTACATTCACCTGAAGTATAACAATAATACTTTTCCTCCTTGCCCATTACAAAAATTAAGATGCCAACTATATCCATTATTTAAACCTACTTGCAACAAAGTTGCTATTCTTCACATAAGCTTCAATGTTGATAATACTTTTCCTCCTTGCCCATTACAAAAATTAAGATGCCAACTATATCCATTATTTAAACCTACTTGCAACAAAGTTGCTATTCTTCACATAAGCTTCAATGTTGATAATGGCCTTGTTGGGAAAGATACGTGAAATCAGATATGAACTAATATTTTATTTATTTTTAATAATAATCATTATAACCAAATAAACCTCAAGGAGAATAATATAAGTAAATATATTGCCAAAAAGGATTATCATCCTTCGAAATAAAAAACTAATTCTTTCTTTTGTTACAGTTAGAGACTACAACTGGGGTTGTGAAAGGCCTGAAGACAATGGCCCGAAACAACATTTTACAGAAACCCTTTTTGCTGAGAAAGTGCTTGAACCAAGGTAATGAGGTGGAGTTTATTAGAACCTGCAGAAACGATAAAGGACAACAGCCATTGAGAAACCCAGCGTATGCAAGACCTAATAGGTATTGAAGATTCGTAACCAGGACTATAAATATATTAGAGGCTTCGGTGGACTTATCCCATCGCACAATCCCACAATGGTAGTGAATAGCAATGAATAGCATCCCATTTTATAATCCTCCTAAAAAAACATCTCAGTGTGGATTAATTTTTCTTTTTATTTTATCCAAAAAAAAATTCCATCTAAATAAAATATATATATATAATAATTTCCCTTTCACAACTACATTCACCTCTTTTATCCAAATAAAAAAAAAAAAAATTCCATCAAAATAATAAAATAAATAAGGGATATGAGAATTTTCCATTCCCAATTACATTCACCTGAAGTACAACAATAATACTTTTCCTCCTTGCCCATTACAAAAATTAAGATGCCAACTATATCCATTATTTAAACCTACTTGCAACAAAGTTTCTATTCTTCACATAAGCTTCAATGTTGATTATGGCCTTGTTGGGAAAGATACGTGAAATAAGATATGAACTAATATTTTATTTATTTTTAATAATAATCATTATAACAAAATAAACCCCAAGGAGAATAATATAAGTAAATATATTCCCAAAAAGGATTATAATACTTTGAAATAAAAAAATAAGTCTTTCTTTTGTTACAGTTCGAGACTACAGCTGAGGCTGTGAAAGGCTTGAAGACAATGGCCTGAAACAACATTTTACAGAAACCCTTTTTGATCAGAAAGTGCTCGCATTTGAAAACTTGAACGAAGGTAATGAGGTGGAGTTTATTAGAACTTGTAGAAACGATAAAGGACAATCTTTTGAGCCATTGAGATAGTTCGAAGCTGTAGACATGAAGTTACTTGGAAACATAAACCCATTGGTAAAAAGCGTATGCAAGACCTAATAGGTATTGAAGATTCGTAACCAGGACTATAAATATATTAGAGGTTCCGGTGGATTTTTTTTCATTCACTTAATTTCAAATTTTTCGAGTAATTTTATCCACACCCTGCATGTGTGGTATATTTGAGAATGCTCGTGGCTAAGAGAGTTGTGGTGGACCTGTGTGTTTTTTTATTTTTAAGACCATTACCAGTCCTGCCTTATCATGGTGAAAAGGTTGTGTATCTAGTGTTAGAGGAGCTAGTTGGCCCGAGGCAGTACCTGGATTCAACTAAAAGTATGTTCTGGTTTAAACACACTCACCATGGTCAGCCTCCGGTACAAAACTTTGTAAGTTGATCGGGTAAAAAGGCCCCATCCCTTTTTATTTTCCTATTTCTTCCAGGTTTTTCCATGGTTAAAAACAAGGACATTGAAGCATCTTGTCCATTAGAGAATTTTTAAAGAGAAGCTAACTAGCTAACACTTACACGAGCTGCAACAGGAAATTTGAGACACAACTCTCGGAGTCGTTTTCATTTAACAAACTTGGTAGAAATCTCAACGAGGGCAATGAAAAAAGAGTAAAAAAAAAAACCATTGGCAGGAGAAAATAAACATCAAAATCCACGGCATCTTACACAAAGGAAAACAGGAAAAATAGAAAACCATTGGTAAAAAGCGTATGCAAGACCTAATAGGTATTGAAGATTCGTAACCAAGACTATAAATATATTAGAGGCTCTGGTGGACTTTTTTTTTGTTCACTTAATTTCAAATTTTTTGAGTAATTTTATCCACACCCTACATGTGTGGTATATTTGAGAATGCTCGCGGCTAAGAGAGTTGTGGTGGACCTGTGTGTTTTTTTATTTTTAAGACCATTTCTGGTCTTGCCTTCTCGTGGTGAAAAGGCTGTGTATCTAGTGTTAGAGGAGCCAGTTGGCCTGGGGCAATACCTGGATTCAATTAAAAGTATGTTCAGGTTTAAACACACTCGCTTTGGTCAGCCTCTGGTACAAAACTTCGTAAATTGACCGGGTAAAAAGGCCCCTTCCCTTTTTATTTTCCTATTGCTTCCGGGTTTTTCCATGGTTAAAAACAAGGACATGGAAGTGTCCTGTCCATTGGAGAATTTTTAAAGAGAAGCTAACTAGCTAACACTTACACGAGCTGCAACAGGAAATTTGAGACACAACTCTCGGAGTCGTTTTCATTTAACAAACTTGGAAGAAATCTCAATGAGGGCAAGGAAAAAGAGTAGAAACAAAAACCATTGGTAGGAGAAAATAAACATCAAAATCCCTGACATCTTACACAAAGGAAAACAGGAAAAGCTTCTAAAGGATAAATTTATAAAAATGAAAATGGTGTACACAAAAAATACAAGAATTTGAGGGAATAAAATCATGGACAAACCCTGGAAAATATATATGTATATTTTTTTTCAAATAAAATTCACCTCTAAAGCCTAAACGAGATCATAATTAGACTGAGGCGGGTGTTCCAGTCGCTTGCCGACTTCAAATAGCTTATGCGCGAGTTCATTTTCATCCATGCCCGCCATTTTTCCCAAAAACCCTAGGGTTTCAGGCCGCTTCACAGGTTTAGGGTTCAAATTCTAGCTACCAGAAACTGTACCAGTACTCTTCTTCTCTTCATTGAAAGCTCACCCGACCCCTCACAGTTCACGGCCCCCTGTTCAAGTATCAGTGGGCGGTGCTTTAACCCTGGTTCAGTTAAACCTCCGAGCTAAAGGCGCGCAGACATAGAGGGTTTAACCATGGGTCAAGTGAGGGACTAGCTAACACTTGTACAAGCTGCAACAGGAAATTTGAGACACAACTCTCGAAGTCATTTTCATTTAACAAACTTGGCAAAATCTCAATGAGGGCAACGAAAAAAGAGTAAAAACAAAAACCATTGGCAGGAGAAAATAAACATCAAAATCCCCGGCATCTTACACAAAGGAAAACAGGAAAAGCTTCTAAAGGCTAAATTTATAAAAATGAAAACGGTGTACACAAAAACTACGAGAATTTGAGGGAATAAAATCATGGACAAACCCTGGCAAATATATATGTATATGTTTTTTCAAATGAAAATTTACCTCTAAAGCCTGAATGAGATCATCATTAGACTGAGGCAGGTGTTCTAGTCACTTGCTGGCTTCAAATAGCTTATGCGCGAGTTCATTTTCATCCATGCTCGCCATTTTTCCCAAGAACCCTAGGGTTTCAGGCCGCTTCACAGGTTTAGGGTTCGAAGTCCAACTACCAGAAACTGTACCAATACTCTTCGTCTCTCTTCATTGAAAGCTCACCCGACCCCTCGCAGTTCACGGCCCCCTGTTCAAGTATCAGTGGGCGGTGCTTTAACCCTGGTTCGGTTAAACCTCCGAGCTAAAGGCACGCAGACACAGAGGGTTTAACCATTGGTCAAATGAGGGATTCCTGTAACTGATTAAAAATTGTAATTTTTTTTAATCGTTCGGTAGATATGATTTGAATCGTCTAAAATTACAATCAAGGGTTCAGAATGGTACATGTAGCAATTTAGGAAAGTTGCTTTCAAATAAGTACGCGTTACAGCGTAATTATATATAAATTCCACTTATATTTTACATAATAATTAAGACACTTCTTAAATACCTAGAACCTT
This sequence comes from Pinus albicaulis, assembly GCA_034641835.2. Taxonomy (NCBI): domain Eukaryota; kingdom Viridiplantae; phylum Streptophyta; class Pinopsida; order Pinales; family Pinaceae; genus Pinus; species Pinus albicaulis. The sequence goes on along the minus strand of CM076580.1, from coordinate 968,252,102 downwards.
TATATTTTCATAGGGATGAGCTCATCATCTACCAAAAAGGTAACCAATAATGTTCCCACGCTAGTGACATAGGAATATCTAGGAAATAATGCTTTGAAATTTGCAATGTCACGTTCTACATACACATCATCCCCTTCACTTTGTGTTGTGCATTGTTGAGGGGATGTAAGATCAACATCAACCCTACGGTGTGTACTAGTCAGAGTGATTGGAATACCACTCATAGGAAAATATTAATGATGTGTCGATGTGGCAAAGATGCTAGTACCAATAGTTCCCTATATAAGCATATCCTTAGGAACAAAATCCTTCAAAAATCATGTAAAAACTAAAGAGTTTTTTTATAAATGACTTGTAAAAGTATAAAAATTAAAATCCTAAATGAATAAATTGGATAATTGAATATCATGCTTATTCTGTAATGATGAATAGCCTCCATCAAGGATTTGATTATTTGATTTATATGTTGTTTTTTTGGTTGAATCTTCATCAAATAAGTGAAATCGATGCTTAATTTTTTCACGATCTCCCTTATTGTTTACATTGGGTTGGTGGAGGACAAAATTGCTTCATCAGTAAGATTTTCCTTAGGAGGATCTACAGAATACTATAAGGTTAGCACCTTCCCCATGTTACCATGAGACAATGGTTCTTCCAACAATGAATGTCATATTAATGTTCATAATCATATTACTATAACAAGAAAAGTAACATAATCAAAGTAGAAAGTGTTGAAAAATAGTCAATCATGAACTAGAAAATGCTTAAATAAAATATCAATACAAAATCATATCCTAAAATGACTCCATATGTGAAGGGGTAAGAGGGGAAGTAGAAAGTGTTGAAAATTAGTCAAGCATGAACTAGAAAATGCTTAAATAAAATATCAATACAAAATCATAGCCTAAAATGACTCCATATGTGAAGGGATAATAGGGGTGCCTAATGTTTATTATCAACATCAACTAGATGAGCCCTCAAACATTCACTATTTATCGATCAATGGCTCAATACGATTACTTGAAAAAAAAGAGCATAAACATCCTTGGTTAGTAAATATTTATTGCATGATGCCCAATATGGTTCAACCCTTCTTGTCATACATGATCATAAAATTTAATTTATGTAAATAAATTTCCAATTTACATAATAAAGAGGAAGATAGAAAAGATTAACAATGAAAAGCAAAATAAGTTAGACATTTAAATTAGAAATAGTGTTGCACAACAAGAAATTCTTCTTAGACAATGTATGCATCTCCATATCATAAGAAGACTATCTATATGATATTTGGATATAAAATTAACTACATGGGCCTTTGATGTATCTTTGTGAAAATTCCTAACACATCAAGAGAGAATGTAAATATTTGAGACAACAATAGCCATTTCATTATTTATGTACATAACGTCGCAACAAGTTTGTTTCATTATATAAAAGAAACTAGCTTGTATAAGGCACTAGTGGCAAGAGCCACGAGAGGAGAGAGAGACTCATAATCATATAAGAGATGTCCCTCATGGCACACGTAATTTCTGTTTCCCGTGTGTTATAGACTTTATTTATTTTTGTAGAGACTATTAGTCTCTGGTTGTAATGCCCAGTTCTCTGTTTCGTAAAGATTTGTGGGTATTTTAAGATTTTTAAATTTTGTAAATGATGAGTTATGATGAGAAGAGCCAACTTATACGAATAACATTCCAATTTCAATATTGTTGATGATACAAGGTTTTGTCACAATGACATCTACAAACTATGAGAAACTTTTATGAATATATCCAAAAGTGTATTTATTAATTTGCAATAGTGCATTCAAGAAAATAAAGTTATTCTTATACAACATTAGAGGAAAAAAAAAGCATTTCTAAAAACCTAACAAACACACCCATGAAAACAAAAACGAGCCTTGATCCAAACAGAGTGGAGTGATTTTCCACATATTAAAATTTTTAGGAGAAAATATAGAGAAGGAAACTTCCATAGGTTTACTTCAGTTAATATCATAAACATGAGTAGGAAAAGCATTAGGATGTGTGTGGATACTTTGTGGGTATTAGAGATATTAGAGTTGGGAAGTGTAAATATGTAATTTCTTCTTATTTTGGGAATGTCCAGTTGTTTTTCAGAGAAACCAAGGTAAAACAAAAATGCAAAGCAATAAATAAAAATATCAATAAAACTCATTTCAGCGACAGAATCTCATCGACTGCAAGTAACTACAGTTTTTTTCGGGTCCCTCCACCCTATGCAATAACAAAAAGAAGAAAAAGGCAACCACCTACAGTGGAGTCAATGATAATGGAAATTGCAACAACATAGAACCATTTCAACCATTTACGAACCAGAAGTCCACAACTGAAAATTGCCTACTATAAAGGGGTGAAATTAACAAAACCTAAAAACTCCTTAAAAATAAACCTTGAAAAAAATATTACATTAGTTCAATATGAATATTTTGATAAAATTTTCCAACTCAATATCTCTCCGATTAGGGTTGAGATTTTAAGGGGATCAAACTTAGCAAGAAGCAGAGGTCTAGGTGTTTTTTCTTATCTATCCGCTAAACAACATTTTAGCAATATGAAAAGAAAAAAATAATGGGAAACCAGTTTCGAGACATTTTAAGATTGAATAAAAATAATTAAAATCAATGGTCTGAAGAACTATGAGAGTTGCTCAGTGCTGGATTAAAAGAATTATTTGTAGAAAAATAGAGAATAGAGTTCAAATTAGACACTTAAGCATTTGAATTTAAACTATTGCAAAAAGAATAATACAAGATTGAGAAAATGTGAATGAGGTTCCTGGATGTGGAGCAAGATTGAGAAAATGAGCTTCAAGATTAATTGTCATGAGTACATTTAATAAATTCATTAAAAATTAAATTAAAACACCAATTGCAACATTGAGAAAATGGATTTCAAGATTAATTGTCATGAGTACATTTAGTAAATTCATTAAAAATTAAATTGAAACACCAACTACATCTTACTAGTGACTAAAGGAGTTGTTTGAAGAAGAATAGGGAATAGAGTTCAAATTAGGAAGATTGAGAAAATGGGCTTCAAGATTAATTGTCATGAGTACATTTAGTAAATTCATTAAAAATTAAACTGAAACACCAATTGCATCTTACGAGGGACTAAAGAAGTTGTTTGAAGAAAAATAGGGAGTAGAGTTCAAATTAGGCACTTAAGAATCTGAATTTAAACTACTGCAGAAAGAATAATGCAAGATTGAGAAAATGTGAATGAGGTTCTTGGATGTAAAGCGCTTCATTAAGGGCTTCAAGATTAATTTTTATGAGTACAAGTAAGTAAATTCATTAAAAATTAAACTAAAAGACCAATTGCATCTTACACTTTCGAAATACTAATTCCATAATTGCAAGATTAATTGTCATGAGTACAATTAAGTAAATTCATTAAAAATTAAAGTGAAAGACCAATTGCATCTTACACTTTAAACACCAATTGCATAATTACAAGATTGATTGTTACCAGTACAATTAAGTAAATTCATTAAAAAATAAATTGAAAGACCAATTGCATCTTACACTTTAGAAACACCAATTGCATAATTGCAAGATTAGTTGTCATGAGTACAATTAAGTAAATTCATTAAAAATTAAACTCAAAGATCAATTTCATTTTACACTTTCAAAATAAGAAACACCAATTGCATAATTACAAGATTAATTGTCATAAGTACAATTAAATAAATTCATTAAAAATTAAACTCAAAGATCAATTTCATTTTACACTTTCAAAACACCAATTACATAATTGCATCTAACACTATAGAAAGAAAAAAATACATAGATAAATGTTGAGTCACGAGAGAAAAATAATGACCATAACTTCCCAAAACCGAAATAAAACTATAATATATTCTTCAAAATTCAGAGAAATCTTCTGATTACAATCCCAATTACCACGCTGCGAACCTCTAAACTGTTTAGTTTGTTGTCTTTTATTCTTGCTCCGTGGACCTAACTGACTTAATTGTCAAAACTGAATCAGTTTTGAGAACTGATTCTTGGGTTGGCGATATAGTTTGTTTTCGAATTTTTTACCAAAAATTCAAAAATTAATTTAATATTGTATATACATATATAATATTAAATTAAAGATAACAAAAGCTCCATTTTAAATTTATGACGATAGATAACAAAATCTCCATTTTAAATGGATGACGATCGATTCCCTTTTGCCTTTTTTAAGAAGGCATACATATATAAATATAGCAGCCCGAGTCTTTGTTTTTGTGCATAAGTTGGACGTGAGTTGGCGGGTTTTGGACGACTGTACGCGGATCCCAGTGCTTTTCTCCACGTACATGTTGAAAAAACCGCATACATTTCCTTAGAAACCACAAATTGCTTACGGTATCACATCTGGTGTTTCCCAACAGAGAGAGAATGTGATGTCCGGTCAATTGTAGACCATTGATTTCCTTACAGGTACTCTGAGAAAACTTCCTTGCGTGACCATTCATTATATTAAATTGCGTATAGTTTATTTTTCAGGAGTTCATTATAGTTAAAAAAATAAAGATTTTACTTTAATTTTTTTTATTGATTCTGCCAATGGAAATTCCAAAACATTGCACTAAAAACTACTCTTTTATCTAAAGCTCAAATATTTTGAATCCTTAATAATGTTGCTACTCGTTAGATTCATATCATATAAACTCATTTAGTACAGATTTGTATCGGCAGTCTCTCTTGAAACACTCAAAAGCATAGTGTATAATTATTAGAGCACAAATATGGATCTAATTGAAGAATAATTGCATGAATTTGAGAATGAAATTGATTCATCAATAGTAGGTTGAGAATCAATATATAAAGAAATTAAGTTAAGCTTAGTTGTGCATGCAATAACTATGGATGGTTAAAGCTAACTGAAGTTAAGTGTGCTTTATGTTCTGGTAATGTGCACATGCACCACATGCAAGCAGTAAGTTAACTAACTAAGCCAAGTGCACGTCACATGCAATATCTAGAGTTGAACTAAAGCTAATCTAGGTGCATGTACACCAACACCCCCCTTTAAGCATAACTTAGGTGAGTGTGATGTGAAATGAATGAGTCCCGGCAACACAGTCATTTTAGGTACCTATATACAACGCATAAAAAAGAGGAAAGAGAGAAAAAATAGTGGGAAGAAACCCCCCCCTTAAAATATAATGCAAAGGCACAAATATGGATCTAGTTGAAGAATAATTGCACGAACTTGTCAAGTTGAAAAAGAAAAACAATTAGAATTGGGAATGAAATTGATTCATCAATATATAAAGCAATTAAGTTAAGTTTAGTTGTACATGCAATAACTATGGATAGTTAAAGCTAACTGAAGCTAAGTGTGCTTTATGTTCTGCTAATGTGCACATACATCACATGTAAGCACTAGAGTTAGCTAACTAAGCCAAGTGCACATCGCATGTAAGCACTAGAGTTAACTAGCTAAAAACAAATGCATATTGCATGCAATCTCTAGAATTGAACTAAAGCTAATCTAGGTGCATGTACACCAACACCCTCTCTTAAGCATAACTTAGGTGAGTGTGTGATAGCGGGGATACCCGCCAAACCCACATTCCCAGTACTTTTCAATATTTCACTCAAACTCTGTGTAAAGTGCATCCAAAGTTCCTTGATCAATCAACTCACAATCCACAATTCTGGCAACCTCACAGTCTTCCCTTATTCCACACTGACAATTTAACTTTTAAGTCTGAGAGCGTTAATATCTCAAATCTCATAGATTTGAGATATTAATTCCAAAGTTAGCATATGTATGCAACATCTCAGATTCACTTCTTTTCTGTGGGAGTTCTACTATCACCCAATTCTCACTATCACGCTCAATTGCGTCCTTGATATGAACCAATCATACCATATAGGCCTTCTCTACTAACCAAATATTATTCCACCATGATTTATTCATGCGTACTGTAATATATCAATATATATTACTGTCTGGAAGTGCTATGATGACAATCAACAACTTGGACCCCTCTCTCAATCAAATACTCGACCACACTCGGTTAATACCGTGGTTCGGACACACAACTATTCACTTCATAACCGGGGACTTTGTATAATTAAACACATGCCATTACAACCAACGGGCCCACACATACATATGTCAACAACCAATCAAATGCATGTATCATGCCTGGCTATCCTCTGTGCACCTTTATTAAACTTTGGGCAAGTCCGACGCTCGATCACCGTCCGATGGCCCCTTCCCAAATCAACGGCTCGTATGCATATCGCTCGGCGTCTTGGTACGAAGTATAACGTGCGATGGCGCGTTTTAAATGGCGGTTTTCCAATTTCGCTCGGAGACACGCGTCAGGCACTCTATGGAATCGCTACGAATTCTCCAATACCGCTTTCCGTATGAGAGTGGTGTGATGAATACCAGAACCACCGTTATTGTTCACTGTTTATAGTTCGCGGTTCCGTTCTCCTTACTCTGGTTTCCATCTATATTTATTTTTATTATATTACACCTCCGTCCTTCCTACGATTGCTTCACTCATACACCACAGGAAACTCATCGACTCAGTTGTCCATAGCCTGTCACAGGGCTTTATATCACCATCGAAATCCACTTACACTCGATTGCGATCTTAACGATTCCATGCCACTGCCCAAGGACACACAGTTCGTTGTCATGGTGTTAAACACGGTTTCTATCATACAGTTAACACGGAGACTCATAACCCAATCAATACCTTGACACCGTTACTCCTCCCATGATTACACAGAAGCATACAACTACCAGAATTCGGGAATTGAGCGATCACACAAAGTCCATTATCTTTCATCAAGAAACACATATACATTCACACATGATTTAACTCAACAAATGCACATACAAGACTGGAACATTTATTATTTACACAGTGAATTAACTTACAACCTTCTAGCGGCCAGATCTTCAATCTGATGGCCTTCTTCCCCTATGCAGCTCTCTGCAGGTACAGGCATGTCTATGTGTAGGTCTGTGCAGCCTGTGCAGCTCTCGACTTTGTCACAGGGGTTTATTTTTATACATATTGTAAATCAATCGATTCATTTCCTTGATGACTCTTGGACTCCTAACCTAGCCTAACTTCTGACTATCTCTTCAGGTGCCCATCAAACATTCGGGTAGTTACAATATTTTCCCTCTAATTAACTAAATTACTCAATTATGAATATTTACATGGGAAAACAAAACATGAGGCCCTCCTTTACATTTATTTATGTACAAAAGTGTCTTGGGTCTAATGCCCCTGCATCAGACTCCCCAGGTTATAATGGTTCATGATCTCCTGATCATGTGCTTTATTTTTATCTGCCTGGATTCCACACCTTGTTCTGCAACTGGCCATCCGTTGCAGCGTGCTCGTTTCGCATTCCTCCTGGCTTCCAAACTTTATGCTGTAGCTTTCCACAGGCTGTACCTTTGCATCCTCTGTCTGCTTTGCTTGTGCTACTGCTTCCTTGTTTCCTTGCTGCTGCCCTTTTATGAGGCATCTTTATCATTAATTTTATTATAAATTCTATTTCTCTGTCTAATCTTTCCTCTGACTGCTAGACACTTACTTTTGTTTGCTGCATTCTTATTTCTTCAGTTCTTACTGCTGCCCTATTCACTATGCTTACTGCCACCCAATCATCCATACCCTCTCTGCAATAGTAAAACTTATGCTCCTTTGTTGGCAACACTTCAGCTTGTTGCTTCAACACTCTCTCCAACAACACTCCAAGCTGTTGTTCTGGTATTTCACCTTCTTTTTTAAATATCTTCAGCAAACATTCTTGCCATCTCCTTTGGCCAACCAAATCATCAATATGCTGCAACTCAGGTTCAGCATCTTCTTCTTCTTCCTTGGCAATCTTCCGCAATTGCCTTCCTTCTCGTTGATTGGATCCAGCAATCAAGTCAAGTTCTCTAACCACTGCATCTTCATCTTCTGTCAGAGTGAAACTTTGGTTCTCCACTGCTGTAGCAGCCCCAACAGTCTGTCATGCAGTCTTCTCTTTAATCTTCCCTTGGCTATTCGAACAAGCCAATTCTTCTCTACTACTAAGAGCAACAATTTCCTGCATCTGAGACATGGCTGTCCCATCTTCATTCCGCTGCTCATCCTCATTCTGCAACAACTCTTCTTCTTCTAAGACAACTCCAAGTGATGGATTGTCTTCCGCTTTGCCTGTCAACACAGCCACTTCATCAGTTTCAAAACCCCAAGACCCAATGGTCCCTACTGATGACTCAACCATCAATTCTTTTCTATCTTCATCCCATTGTGTCTTCACATTCTGCAACCCCCAATTCTGAAATTGAGGTCTTCTCTCTTGTATGGAATCCTGCTGATTCAACATACTCTCTAGCAGCTCAATTTCTCCATTCGATGGTTTAATGTTTTCCACAGAATTCTCCTTCTCTTTCAATTGACTGCCCCATGCTGTCAACTTATCTTCACCACCAACAAGATCTGCATTCATCAAATATTTGTTAGAACAAAGTCTACAAGGCCTCAAAGCCTTCCCTTCTTCTGTCAGCATCTCAATATGCTGTCCCAAATTTCTTTTCTCCTCAATCAGCACATCAGAATGTTGATTCCAATTCTTCAAACATTTCTTGAGACTGTCTGCTAGTCTCCCTTCTGCACCATCCCCTTCAAGGATGTCTTTTTGCTCTAGTTCATAAGAATGAACTTTCTCATCCATCTCTGCCCTTACAATCTGAACACTTTCTCTCTGTGGTTCTGTCCTCTGCTCATGCCACAATCTCGGCATCTCCTCCAAGAGAACATCTTCAACATCTTCATTATCTTCTGCTGTCACTATCTCCTCAGTCCTCATCAGAATAAAATCCTGATTTCCCATCTCTGCAAAAACTCCAGCTACCTGTCCATCATTCTCCACATGGCCATTCATCAATAGCAGCCTTGCTTGGCAACATTCAGCTTCATCTGTCACATTTTCATCATGTGAACTGCCTTCATTAGCACCTGCATTCACACACAACTTGTCAGATGCAAAAACATAAGACCCCATGGTCTCAATTGGTGATTTGGTCACCAAATCTTTCTGTTGTTCCAAGTCTTCTATATTTTCCAGATATTATTCAATGGTCTCTTCTTCAGAGTCCTCAAGTTGTTCAGCCTCCAGCTTCTTGCCAATATCACAACCTAAAACTCTTCTGCTTCCAATATGTTGGAAAGCAGAATCTTTCTCCAACTGTGCATGGACATCCTCAAAACATGTAGCTGCTCCATTTTCTTCCTCAGTGACAACATCAGCAGTTTGTTCTTTCTCACCTGCTGTTCCTGCAAACATACAAAATATGTCAGATGTAAGGCTATTGGACCCTTTGGTCTCACTTGAAGCTTCAGTCTCCAAGTCCTTCTCCAAATACTCAATCACTCTGAGTATTTCTTTCTTCTTCTGAGCATTCATCATCTGCTCCTTCTTCCTTTGTAGCCTCTGCCACTTTACCTTCTTCTTCATGAGCCATCCAACTCTCTGGCTTTCTTCTATCCTTCTCTTCAGTTCATTGAGCTCTTCCCTGATCTCAGAAACTTCTCTCCAATATTCTTCATCTGTGATTCTCTTCCTCATGCCAACTGCTTTGGCATCTTCCCACACTCTTTTGTTGTGGCCTCTCTCAGAACCTCTGCACTCTCTGCAGTCTCTGCTATGGCTCTCAGTAGCCATTCTCTAGGAGTTCTTCACTTACAAGTTGCACTAAGCCTTTGCAACAGCAAGCTCTCTTGTTACAACTTACCTCACCAAGCTTCTCTCCTGAGCTCCGGCTTTTGGCAAGTACTGGTCCCCTCTCTTTGGAACCTCCTGAGCACTCTCTCTACTCTCTAGGCTTCACTCTGCAACTTTCTCAAGAACACCCCTTTTCTTCTTTCATCCAACCTCAGTTGGAAATTATTTCAGGTTTTGCCACACTCTTTATGCACTCAGAATCCCTTGCTGGACTCTTCTATCACTGCTCTCAAAGCTTGCGATCTACTACTGCTGAGATGTCTTCCTCAATTGCTTGCACTCTGTATTATGCAAAAAATACCTTCCAACCAGAGTTCAAATAAGGCTCATCATCTTACCTCTCAAGATCCCTGAATGATCTTGTTCCTACACTGCATTTCCACCTGCTGCAATCTTTTGTCTTCAAATCCAGATTCTGTACACCTGGAGACCTTCACTGCATGTCAAATAAAATCTGCAATTTTCTCTATTAAACAGATTCTAACATCAACTATCCTTTCTTGTTCAGTACATGTGCATTTCAAAAACAAACTCTTCAACGAGCTAACTAAATTCTAGCTCTGATACCACTTGATAGCGGGGATACCCGCCAAACCCACATTCTCAGTACTTTTCAATATTTCACTCAAACTGTGCGTAAAGTGCATCCAAAGTTCCTTGATCAATCAACTCACAATCCACAATTCTGGCAACCTCATAGTCTTCCCTTATTCCACGCTTACAATTTAACTTTTAATTCTGAGAGCGTTAATATCTCAAATCTCATAGATTTGAGATATTAATTCCAAAGTTACCATATGTATGCAACATCTCAGATTCACTTATTTTCCGTGGGAGTTCTACTATCACCCAATTCTCACTATCACGCTCAATTGCGTCCCTGATATGAACCAATCATACCATATAGGCCTTCTCTACTAACCAAATATTATTCCACCATGATTTCTTCATGCGTACTGTAATATATCAATATATATTACTGTCTGGAAGAGCTATGACGAAAATCAACAACTTGGACCCCTCTCTTAGTCAAAGACTCAATCACACTCGGTTAATATCATGGTTCAGACACACGACTATTCACTTTGTAACCGGGGACTTTGTATAATTAAACACATGCCATTACAACCAACAGGCCCACACATACATATGTCAACAACCAATCAAATGCACGTATCATACCTGGCTATCCTCCGCGCACCTTTATTAAACTTCATCCGATGCAAGTCCGATGCTCAATCATCGTATGATGGCCCCTTCCCAAATCAACGGCTCGTACACATATCGCTCGGTGTCTTGGTACGAAGTATAACGTGCGATGGTACGTTTTAAATGGCGGTTTTCCAATTTCTCTTGGAGACACACGTCAGGCACTCTATGGAATCACTACGAATTCTCCAATACCGCTTTCCATATAAGAGTGGTGCAATGAATACCAGAACCACCGTTATTGTTCACTGTTTATAGTTCGCGGTTCCGTTTTCCTTACTCCGGGTTCCATCAATCTTTCTTTTTATTATATTACACCTCCGTCCTTCCTACTATTGCTTCACTCATACACCACAGGGAACTCATCGACTCAGTTGTCCATAGCCTGTCATAGGGCTTTATATCAAAATTGGAATCCACTTACACTCGATTGCGATCTTAACGATTCCATGCCACTGCCCAAGGACACACAGTTCGTTGGTGTTAAACACGGTTTCTATCATACAGTTAACACCGAGACTCATAACCCAATCAATACCTCGGCACCGTTACTCCTCCCATGATTACACAGAAGCATACAAATACCAGAATTCGAGAATTGAGCGATCACACAGAGTCCATTATCTTTCATCAAGAAACATATATAAATTCACACATGATTTAACTCAACAAATGCACATACAAGACTGGAACATTTCTTATTTACACAGTGAATTAACTTACAACCTTCTAGCGGCCAGATCTTTAATCTGATGGCCTTCTTCCCCTATGCAGCTCTCTGCAGGTACATGCATGTCTATGTGTAGGTCTGTGTAGCCCTCGACTCTATCACAGGGGTTTATTTTTATACATATTGTAAATCAATCGATTCATTTCATTGATGACTCTTGTACTCCTAAGCTAGCCTAACTTCTGACTATCTCTTCAGGTACCCATCAAACATTCGGGTAGTTACAATATTTTCCCTCTAATTAACTAAATTACTCAATTATGAATATTTACATGGGAAAAAAAAACATGAGGCCATCCTTTACATTTATTTATGTACAAAAGTGTCTTAGGTCTAATGCCCCTGCATCAGTGTGATGCAAAATAAATGAGTCCCGACAACATGTCCATTTTAGATACCCATATACAATGCATGAAAAGAGGAAAGAGGGAAAACCAGTGGGAAGAAAACCCCCCCCTCAAAATATAATTGAAAAGTAGAGAAAAGACAACTACTAGGCAGTCGTGTCCTTCACCTCGAAAAAATCTCGCAAAAATTGAAACTTTTGCGCAGTGAAAGTCTTGGTGAACTCGAATAGTACTGAAGACCGATAATCCCATCATGGATTTGGAGGAATAAGCTTAATTTTTGGAAGTAGAGGTATCAACTCCCATCTTTGGATCAATGATTGAATTTCATTATACATGGTTGCATGCCAATATGGATTCCCTGCAACTTCATCATGCATTTGACGATCAAATTCATGTACCCTATATGCATGCATGAGAATGGTTGTCTCTAGGGATTCAGGCATGTGCATGTGTGGCCTTCGAGATGCCTTTGTGGATGCATAGATGTGCATACATGGTGCTATAAATGCCTCCTTAGATGCATGCATGGGCATACATGGATCTACGACTGAGAGTGAATGTAGGGCATCATTAAATCGAGACAACATCAAATCTGTGTCAATAGTAGAGGAATCAAAGTCCTCTTCTATGATTTTTAAAGTAGTGTCTTCATCATTATCAGAGGAGTATATTTCCTCATGTGCAATGTCTTCGTTATTGGATAAGATAAAATTCTCATCTGCAATTGGTCCATTAATAATAAAAGAAGAAAAATCTTCTTGTTCAACACTGTCTTGAGAATATTTGGAGTCTTCACCACTTTCATGACTGCTGTAATAAGTCGATCTCTTTGCCTCCAAATGGTGTTCTTCTAGATCGTTTTCATCACCATATAATCCTTTCAATGTAGTCCATATTTCATGTGGTGATTCAATATTTATGATCTCATAAAGAATGTCACGAGACACAGATAGACACAATCTTCCATAAGCCATGTCATATCTATTAAGCCAATTTGACTTCTCATCCTCTGAGATTGGTTCTATCTCAATTCCCATGACTATTTGGTACAAGCCTTTGCTCCTAAGATGAAGCAAAATCATTGGCTTCCATTCATGATAATTGTATGGAGTCAGAATCGTTGAAAATGAGAACTCCATTGCAACAAATTCTCTAATATTTGGATCTGCAAATCAAATCTTGGAACAATTTCCAATTCTATGATCTTCAAACCTGTAAAAACGTTGTTCATGCAACTTCTCCAAACCCTTGTAGCTCTGATACCATGTAAAATTATTAGAGCACAAATATGGATTTTGTTGAAGAATAATTGCAGGAACTTGCCAAGTTGAAGAGAAAAACAATTGGAATTGAGAATGAAATTGATTCATGAATATTACATTGAGAATCAATATATAAAGCAATTAAGTTAGGCTGAGTTGTACATGCAATAACTATGAATAGTTAAAAGCTAACTGAAGCTAAGTGTGCTTTATGTTCTGCTAATGTGCACATGCACAACATGCAAGCAGTAAGTTAACTAATTAAGTCAAGTGCACATCACATGCAATATCTAGAATTGAACTAAAACTAATCTAAGTGCATGTACACCAATATGTAGTTACCAAATTCAGCCAAATCGACCTGAAAAAATTGAAAATTGGGTAATTCGGTCAGATTCGGCGATTAATATGTTCAAATTAGATTCAGTGCACATGATGTCTCCAAAATTTTGTTAAAATTTCATGTAATTTCTAATTTTCAGAAAACAATTTGTAAACGGCAACTGTACATGACCGGTGAAATTTTCCCTTTCGCCTGTGTTTATTTGACTACAGGAAAATGGAAACTGTGAGTTGAAAGATAATTTGCCTGTGTTTAATTGATTACAGTAAAATATAATTTTCGCTTCTAACCGATGCATCCAGTCAATCAAACAAAGAGTTTCGAAGTCAATACATGGAATAGGTGTCAATGAGTTGATAAAGAAATTCATGGTCCCTCCTTAATCAAAATTACTTGTTATGTTATGTTATTTAAGTATTAAATTTTTAATAAATAAATTGCTAAGATTTCACTTTAAAAGTAAAATATATAAAAATATATAAAATATTTTTTTTATCTCTTTCTTAAATTTCAGTTTTTCGTAATATTGAGTCGTGAGTAATGAATTTTCAACTATTTATGAGTAATAAAAATGTTAGAATCTAATACTTTGCTTTTAAAAATTGAGGAAAATAAATTAAACTTTTTGTTTTTAAGAACTCTGTAAGGGAAATAGATTTAACATGGATTTTAATTGTTTTTTTTTTTTATAATTAGGAACCATTTTATTTAGATGATCCTTGATCTATAATTTATTTTCTTAATCAATAAGAAATTATCTTCATAATTTATCATTAAGAACTACTTTATGTATTATTATTTTTTATTGAGAAACTAATAGCTTTAAGGGTTTTTCATTCTTTTTGGGTTTGTTTTCCATTCTATCTCATTTTCTATTGAGCCAAAGTTTTTTCTCTTAAGTCTAAAATCTAATCTAATTTTATTTGTAGTTTTTATAAGATGATTGAATATAATTTTTGACTAGTTACATAATTTATTTTTTTGACTTAGAATTGGAATTTGATAACTATGCTCAAAAGTGAAAACATGATTAATATAATAACTCACATTGTCTCCATTAATCCTTTATCAGTATATTTCGATAAACAAGAGATCCCAAGATTTTGGTAGGGTTAGACATTCTAGTACTTTTTATGACTGTTGAAAATTACTTTCAACTGTTCAAGTACAGTAATCTGCCTTCTATTTCTAGTGATCAGTCAAGATCGGAGTGTGAAAAAAAACCTTGCAAATAGCCGCTTGCTAAAAACAGTGAGCAGTCAACTTCATTTTGGTACTTGGCGCTGGTCTATGTATTTTGATAAATAGAGCGTTGTATTGTTTTGAAAACAGAGAAAATTTAACAGCAAACCTGGACCCGAAAAAGATTAGGCTGGATTTGATTGAGAAATTCGCGTCACAGTTTTTGGTCGTACCTCAAACCCAAAATCAGACCCAAATTTTTATAGGGCAAATTCTATGGAGTTTTCACGTTACAATTTAGGCCGACGTCAGCATCTCATTTTGGAACGCAATTTTGGAATTGTGTTTTGGTTTAATTTCACCTTGAAGTCTGGGCATAAGTTTTATATTGTGTTTTTTTATTAAGGTTTATGATATGATGTTGTTTCGCATGGCACGATGGAATTTGAGTTATGATATGTGTTTTAAACATATATCATGTGAAGTGGTATTATAAAGTGTGGGCCCGACAACCTTTTTAAAATAGATTTTGTTTTAGTTTTAGTTTTAATTTTATTTAAAAAAAAAAGGTTTGTTATAATATGTTTTATATGTTACGGCATATAAAAACAAAAAGGGCAAAAAGAATAGTAGTTGTTTTTTTTACTATAGACAGTATGTAAGTTTTTTTTACACAATAGCAGTGTAACTTTATTTTGGTTATTACACAGCAGTGTATAAAAAGTGAAAGACAGAGAGTAATATTTTTTGTGCACAACAGTGCGTTTGTTTTGTAATAGAACAAAGTTTTAAAACAGAGAAGAGACAGAGTGTGTTTCTGAGTGAAACAGTGAAGTCTTTGTGTGCACTGTGTCATAGCAGTAGTCACCATTTTGTAATTCCTCTGGCAGAGGAAGAATTGTAATAGTTTTTTTGAGTTAATGAATGGAATAGAAATTTTTCAAAGTGTTGAAATCTGTCTCCTGTGAGTGAAATTTTAATATTTTCTCTGTGTTGAAGATGGGAGTTTTATTCTCCATTTATTGTTCTGGAATTTTCAATATTCCTACATGGTATTGGAGCTAGTCTAGGCTCTTTGAAGATCAAAGAAGCTGAAGGAAGGAGTTCTTTGTTGCAGAAACTTCTCCAGCAGTGTGAAGACTCAGCCAAAAAGAATTCAAGGTATTTATCTATACATTCTATTGTGTTAATGTTGCAGAATAGTCAGCTATTTTAAATACACAGTCAAGTGTTTTTTAAAGCATAGTTAAGAGTGAAAAATGGCTGGAGGCAACACTAGCATGGGTATTGGAAATATTCACCTCCCACTATTTAATGGGAAAAATTATGACTACTGGTCAATAACTATGAGAGCTTTATTTGTCTCCCAAGACTTATGGGAATTTGTTGAGGATGGCTTTGAAGAGCCAGCAGATGAAGAAGAGTTTGATGATTTAACTCAGACAGAGAAAGAGTTGCTGAAGAGTAATAGGAAGAAAGATTCTAAAGCTCTCTTCTTATTGTATCAAGCAATGCATGAGAGTTTGTTTCCGAGGATAGTAGCAGCCAAGAGATCCAAAGAAGCATGGGAAATTCTCAAGACAGTTTATCAAGGCATGGAAAGAGTGAAGACAGCAAAACTTTAGTTGCCGAGGAGAGACTTTGAGAATCTCTGTATGAAAGAGTCAGATACTATTGACTCATTCTTCACTCATGTGATTGAAATGGTCACAAAAATAAGATCTCATGGAGAGACTCTTGAAGACAAGAGGATTGTGGAAAAACTCTTGAGGATTCTAGCCTCAAGATTCGATGTGATTATCACCACCATAGAGGAGACTAAGGATCTCACAAATTTTTCAGTGGATGAGATACATACATCACTGATGACTCATGAGTAGAGATTGGGTAGGAGTGAAAACTCATCTCTGGAACATGCCTTTAAGACCCAAATGTCTTTCGGAAGAGGAAGAGGGCAAGGCAGAGGAAACAAGAGAGGAAGAGGAAGAAGCCAAAATAGAGGTGGAAGGAACAGTCCAACAAATGCTCAAGGAAGGGGCAGCAATCCAAATCAGCATCAAGGCCAAGGCAGCATCCAGCAAAGTGGTCAGCAGAATGCTCAAGGACAGAGGTATGATAAGTCCAATGTCCAATGTCACTATTGTAAAAAATATGGTCATTATGCTAATGAATGTAGAAAGAAGCAACATGATATGGGAAATATAACTAGTGCAAATTTCACTAGAGAAAATCTCAGCCAAGACAATTTATTTTTAGCTTGTAATATGGCTGAAGAAAAAAGTGAGGATTTATGGTTTCTAGACTCTGGTTGTAGTAACCATATGACAGGAAACATAGCCGTGTTTTCTATGTTAGATGAGAGTGTGAAGTCACAAGTCACACTACGAACTGATAGTAAAGTTTCTGTTATGGGAAAAGGAAATGTAAATGTATTAACAAGGAAAGGTGCAAAGAAATCCATAGAAGATGTCTATTATGTTCCAGGAATGAAGTGTAACCTCTTAAGTATTGGACAACTTGTTCAAAATGGGTACAATGTATTTTTTAAGGATGATGTTTGTACCATCATGGACAAACCACCTAGCAAACAATGTATTGCTGAAGTAAAAATGACAAGGAATAGGATGTTCCCTCTCAGAATGAGAGCAGATCTGAAAAATGAAGAAGAGAAAGCAGCAGTGGCACGAGAGTGTATCCAAAGCGAACCAAAAGATGAAAATTGGTTGTGGCACTTGAGATTTGGACATCTCAACTTTGGAGGTCTTAATTTTTTGAACAGAAAAGGAATGGTAAGAGGTTTACCATTGATAGATAAACCAGACAGCCTTTGTGAAGGTAGTATCTTGGGGAAAAAACACAGAGAAATTTTTCCTTCCGGGAAAAGCATAAGGGAAAAGGCACCCTTAGAGATTGTCCACTCAGACTTATGTGGACCGATGCAAACTCCATCTCTTGCTAGCAGCCACTACATGTTAACATTCATAGATGATTTTACAAGAAAAACTTGGGTTTTCTTTTTGAAAAATAAAAGTGAAGTGTTTGAAAAATTTTGCAATTTCAAAGCACTTGTGGAGAACCAAAGTGGGCTGCATATCAAAGTCCTAAGGACTGATAGAGGAGGTGAGTATATCTCTAAATATTTTCTATGTTTTTGTAGAGAAAATGGTATTCAAAAGCAGTTTACAACTAGATATACTCCGCAGCAAAATGGAGTACCCGAAAGGAAGAATAGAACCATAATGGACATGGTAAGGAGTATGTTAAAGGAAAAGCATTTGCCTAATGATTATTGGGCTGAAGCTGTACATTGTGCATCGTACATTTTGAATAGGTGCCCTACAAAAGCAGTTATGAACAAAGTGTCGGAAGAGGCATGGAGTGGCACAAAGCAAGGTGTCACACACATGAAAGTTTTTGGATGTGTGGCTTATGCGCACATTCCGGATCAGCTAAGGAAGAAGTTGGATAGAAAGGGGGAGAAATGTATTTTCATTGGAAACAGTGAGGAATCCAAAGCTTACAGGTTATACAACCCATCCACCAAGAAGTTTATTGTGAGCAGAGATGTTCAGTTTATTAAGGAGGAAGCTTGGGATGGAAGCATAGAGAAAACAATGAATGTTAAACACTGTTTTTCTCATGATGAAAATGATGATGAGTTGGCTGAAATACATCCCCAAAAAACAACTCCAACACAAGGGCAGCAAGGCACACCCTTGAGGAGAAATGAAAGTGCTTCTCCAAGCACACCACAAGGAGGAAATTCAAGTGCTTCTTCAAGCACTTGTACACCTAATGAAAGAGGTAATAAATTCAGAAATTTGAATGACATTTATGAACAAGAGGCAGAAAATGAAGGTATCAATTCTTTGTTTGCTTTATATTTTCATGTTGATGATCCTGTTCATTTCGAAGAAGCCATTAAGGATAAGAAATGGATAGAAGCTATGAATGAGGAGATCAATGCCATAGAAAGAAACAAGACTTGGAATTTGGTTGAACTCCCAAAAGGTAAAGATGTCATTGGAGTTAAATGGGTCCACAAGACCAAGAGTAATGCTGAAGGCAAAATAGAGAAACACAAGGCCAGACTTGTTGTCAAGGGATATAAGCAGAAGCATGGGATACATTATGAGGAAACTTTCGCACCAGTTGCTAGAATGGAAACCATGAGAGCAGTGTTGTCCATAACAACACAAAACAAGTGGAAAGTTTACCAAATGGACATGAAGTCAACATTCCTAAATGGAGTGTTAATGGAAGAGGTTTACATTGAACAACCTCTCGGATGTGAAAAGAAAGGCCAAGAGCACAAAGTGTGCAAGTTGAAGAAAGCTCTTTATGGGCTGAAGCAAGCGCCAAGAGTGTGGTACAGTAGGATAGATTCCTATCTACTGGAAAATGGATTTGAAAAGTGTGAGGGAGAACCCACCCTCTACATCAAAGAAAATGATGGTAAAATGTTGATAGTGGTTTTATATGTTGATGATGTTATTTTCACAGGTACTGATGATTACCTTATTGAAAATTTTAAAACAGTCATGAAATAAGAATTTGAAATGACTAACATGGATTTGTTGAAATACTTCTTAGGAATAGAAGTAGAACAAGATGAAAATGAGATTTTTATCTCACAGGAAAAATATGTTAATGAAGTGCTTGAAATATTTAATATGCAGGAGAGCAAAGCAGCAATCACTCCCACAGTGATGGGATTAAAACTCAGTAGAGAGGACAGCAACAAGGATTTTGATCCTAGCTTGTACAAGAGCATAGTTGGCAGCCTCATGTATTTGACTACAACTAGGCCCGACATAATGCATGCTGTTAGTTTGATTTCTAGATTCATGGAGAAGCCAAAGGATGCACATTGGCAGGCAGCGAAGAGAATTCTGAGGTATGTCAAAGGTACCAAAAGGTATGGAATTTTATATACTACTTCAGAATGTTCATATTTAGTTGGATACACTGACAGTGATTGGGCTGGAAGTGTAGATGATCGGAAGAGCACTTCCAGTTATGTTTTTCAAATGGGTTCAGGAGCCATTTCATGGGCTTCTAAAAAGAAACCCATTGTAGCATTGTCTACAGCAGAGGCAAAATATGTGGCAGCTACGGTAGCAGTGTGTCAAGCAATTTGAATGAGGAGGATGTTAAGAAGTTTGTGCCAAGAGCAGACAAAAGGAACAGTGATTTTTTGTGACAATAGCTCAGCTATTGCATTATCTAAGAATTCTTTTTTTCACAAGAGGACGAAACACATTGACACAAAATTTCATTACATCAGAGAATTGGTAAACAATGGAGAAATTGTTTTGGAACAATGCAAAACTCAGGAGCAGTTTGCAGACATTCTGACCAAGACATTGTGACATAAGAGTTTTGAGTTTTTAAGAAAATGTCTGGGTATGACTGATAACCCAATAGTTGAAAGTAAGGGGGAGTGTTGAAAATTACTTTCAACTGTTGAAGTACAGTAAGCCACCTTCTATTTCCAGTGATCAGTCAAGATCGGAGAGTGAAAACAAACCTTGCAGATAGCCGCTTGCTAAAAACAGTGAGCAGTCAAATTCATTTTGGTACTCAGCACTGGTCTATGTATTTTGAGAAACAGAGAGTTGTATTGTTTTGAAAATAGAGAAAATTTAACAGCAAACCCGGACCTGAAAAACATTAGGCTGGATTTGATTGAGAAATTCGCATCACAGTTTTTGGCCGTACCTCAAACCCAAAATCGGACCCGAATTTTTATAGGGCAAATTCTATGGAGTTTTCGCGTTACAGTTTAGGCCGACGTCAACATCTCATTTTGGAACGCGATTTTGGAATTGTGTTTTGGTTTAATTTCACCTTGAAGTCCGTGCATAAGTTTTATATTGTGTTTTTTATTAAGGTTTACGATATGATGTTGTTTCGCATGGCACGATGGAATTTGAGTTATGATATGTGTTTTAAACATATATCATGTGAAGCGGTATTATAAAGTGTGGGCCCGACAACCTTTTTAAAACAGATTTTGTTTTAGTTTTAGTTTTAATTTTATTTAAAAAAAAAAAAAAAAGGTTTGTTATAATATGTTTTATATGTTACGTCATATAAAAAAAAAGGGCAAAAAGCACTGTAGTCGTTTTTTTTACTATAGACAGTATGTAAGTTTTTTTTACACAACAGCAGTGTAACTTTATTTTAGTTATTACATAACAGTGTATAAAAAGTGAAAGACAGAGAGTAATTTTTTTTGTAAACAGCAGTGCATTTTTTTTGTAATAGAACAGAGTTTTAAAATAGAGAAGAGACAGAGTGTGTTTCTGAGTGAAACAATGAAGTCTTTGTGTTGTAATAGTTTTTTTTGAGTTAATGAATGGATAGAAATTTTTCAAAGTGTTTAACTCTGTGTCCTGTGAGTGAAATTTTAATATTTTCTCCGTGTTGAAGAGGGGAGCTTTATTCTCCATTTATTATTATGAAATTTTCAATATTCCAACAATGACCTCCTCCGAGCTTAAACTGTGTGCTTCGCTTAACTGTATTAAAATGATGACATGTAACTTTGTCCTTTCAATCTATTTTTCTCCTCCAGCAAATTGTGCTTTCGAAATCCAAGTTCTGAGATGATTCAGCCAACGTATATTTCTCAGTTTATCAAGCTTCTTGGGATAGAAAGATTACAATTTCTCCTCGTGCTGCTCAATCTTTTAGGAATTCTGATATTTCCATCCGAGGACTTCTCAAAATTACTAATAATATTATCCTTAGAAGACTTGTCTTCACTTGGCACCATTTTATTATTCACTTGTTAAATTGCTATTCAATATGTCATGAAGGTTTTCGAGACTTCAGATCCATAACATCTAGTCCCCTTATCGTCTTTAATCATGCCAATGACCAGTGACTTACTAAATGCATCTACTCCACGGTATGGTTGTTCTATGACAATTTGTAGATTTGTTAGGCTTCTATATATGATTTACTTTGTTTTTTCATTAGATTTATCGAGGCTCCTCTTCGAAAAATGTCCTTTGTTGACATCATTTTCACTTTCTATTAGGCCCTTCTTGCATGCTCTCCTCCTGCACAAATACTTTTGCTACAACCGTGTCTCAATATACAACATTTAACAATACAATAATCTTATCGTATGCATCCAAAATGTTGGTGACATTATATAAGTTTTCTTTCACTAACAAGACCCCACTGGTATGAACTTTCAGAGGCATGAAAACATGGTCAATATTACTCTAAATATTCAAAAGATAAGACTTATACAACTCCACACATTAATGCCAATTCCTCATCCTCTGTTCCCAGGTCTGACAGATATATTTACTACACTTCAGCTCAGATATGATAAGTTTCATCTCTAATTCTTCAGGGATCTTGTGGAAGCTCCTTATTGTATTACGAGGTACTGATTAGGGCCTTTTAGTTCTATCCAAATGAAAACCTTCGCTAATTGAAACACAATCAACGCATTCTGCCTGCAGAATGACTTTTGGGCTTAGCGCAACTCCGCCAGAATTACCAAAATGACAAGGTTGATTTTTTTATTGATCCTAGTAATTTTAATAACACCTCACTTTTCTGCATAAAGACTGTAAAGACTGTAAACACCAGAACACAACTCTAATTTTTTTTTTTTTTTTTAAATTTCGTAGTATTTTTCTATCTTCAAATTTTTAAAAAACAAGTTACTATACATATTCTATCATTTAAAGCAACCTCAACAACGCTAAAATTCTTAAAATCACGGCTTGAACCAAAATTTTGACACTGGTGCCATTCTCTACCCATCAATCGCCGCTTTGTACAACACGTGGGTCTTTTTTTTTGTTAATTCCTTGTATGAGCACGGGATTTGGTAGGCTATAGCATTCAACTTATGACTTGGAGTAATTATGACTTGGGGTGGTTGACAAGGAAGTCTTGACCCTTCCCTTTTATAATAACATTTGCAGAGATCGTTCCATATTGACCAGGTGAATGCCGTTTTATGTGTTTATCTTCCCGAAGGCCGAGGGTGTTCATTAACTTGTCGTGCCAATGGTTAATGAGACCCTCCTCTATTTCGTACCTTATGTTTGTGATGGATTTGATGACTGCAACTGTATTGTTGAAGTCAAAACATGACTTGTGACTTACAAATTGAGCCTTGGCTCATTCCTTTAAACACCCTTTATGTCCAGAGCATGATAATATTTATGAGAAATGGATATTTTCCCAAACAATCATACGAAGAGTTATGAGGCTTCCATCTTCCTTCATAGGAATGTGGTGTACAGATTTATGTTTGTGCTCAATTAAAAATCAAGGACTGACAACCTTAATGAGTAATAAACAAGTAATAAACAAGTGTAGCCTCTATACAAATGAGAGATGAGAGCAGAGTACTCATAAAGAAGAAGAGAGTATATTCACCCAACATTTTTTTTAGAAACGCCAACATTGTAAAAACTTTGTAAAAACTTTGTCAATTAATATTATAAGCTTCAATAAGAATATGGTCTTCATTTGCAATGAAATAGAGCATATAAAAACTTTGGTGCCACCATTCTATGAATTTTACTTGCAAAACCATCATTACTTCTCTTGGAAAATTTGGCTACAACACACTCTTCAAATTGTCCACCTCGTCCTCTCTAAATGAGTAAGGTCATCAAGTTGAAACTATCCTCTCTATTGACCTGTCTAGGACCCTAGACCCACCTCTTTCTTGTCCTATCTTATACCCTAAAATTGTCTTTTATATTGTGGAGTCTCGGACCCTAAATGAAGATTAAATTTGATAATATGGAGATAAAATTATTTTTTCTTGTAGTGGTTGCTCAATACTCGACTAGCAGATTCTCATTAATCGAGAGAGTAAGCAGGACATGGAATAAAAAGAAAATACATATTTTGATACCCAAATCCCCATTTCACATTCTAATTTCTCTTTCTTTATTTGGGCCAAAGTTCACAATAGGAACAATTAGGTATATCATTTCATGGGCTACATGATTGGTATATACACATTAGGAATTCAAGGATTGAGGTGCGCAGATCAATGAATGCAAGTAGTTAAGTCTTTTAACACTTATAATGGATGGGGCTTATTAATAGAATATCTCTAGGTTTTTCTTTAAAAATGATACATTTTATAGAGACTAGCATTTATAAGACCTAAAGTTTAAATGGATTAATGACAAGGAGTTTTACATTTTGAGTTATAAGTATTATCTATCATAACATGTATAAAGACTAAGAGATGTAAGAATTAGATATTGGTGTGAAACACTCTTTTAAGTTATAATTATTAATAATATAAAAAAATATATGCAATTGGCCTTAGGGTTTATTGGAATTACGAGTTTTAAGAATGACAACATATGATGATAAGTTGATTTTTGTAGTGAAAAAAATGGATTCAATGTTATAATGTAAGGGGTAGATATAGGGATTACTTTGTTGGCATTTTTGTTTGATGTAGTGTTGTCGATGTGTTGTTGGTTGACATTGATGTAAACTTTGTTTTTTGGGTTGCAGGTGAGTTGGTTATTCATGTGTATGTGTGGTTGCAGATGGTTGAGGTGTAGATGATTGAGGTGTATATGGTCCTTAGAATTTCTACTAGTTTGGACTAGCTTGGAGACGTTATGGTCCTCTTGATCATGTTGTTGCATACAGATATTGGTGGCTGCTATAGGAGTTAGAGCTAAGGAGCCTTGTTGATTAGTCTCCATGTCATGGATTAATTCTCCCATGTTGATGATGTTATACTTTGGGCTTGGAGAGTATCTACATGTGTCATTGGATGCTTGAGATGGTTGTAGAGGTGTTTGAGGATGTCTACTATGTTCTAGAGTTGTATATTGATGGGAGATATGTTGTAGAGAAGTTTGATGACACATATGTTTAGCATGGTTGTTGGTCGGCATCCTAGTCAATCTAGTTTAACTGATGATGATGAAAGTGATGTCGTAGTGACTTGGTGAAGTGTTGTAGAGGTTCCAATGGCTCCCAGAGGTCCCATAAAGGATTTTCAAGCTTTGGAAGAAGGTGGAGCAATTTTTGAACTAAGGAAATATGTTTTCCTTCATCCTCTGCCCTAGTCACATGGATGTTGAGTCATGGGAGTAGCTTAAAAGATACAGTCACTTGAAGGAAAGCCTATGGGAGAAATGGAGGAGTTCTAGTCACATGGAGCCTGTATTGTGCATGCAACCAAGCCTTTTCATGAGTTTTTCTCCATATTCATCGCGTTTCTGCACTAGTTTTGGTATTTTGGCAATTTTCTCGATCATAAATTTTCAAGATATGGTCTGAAAACGTAATGGAGCCTCTAGAAGATTATCTAGGTTGAAGATATGAAAAGGATAGTGGAGTATGTTGTTTGATTTGGTAAATAAGCCTATCTAAACCAAATTTGATGTGGGTGAAAATAATTGTTGAGTTTTCCATAACCTATAGCATTTACTAAGTGGCTCAAAAACGAAAAATCCATAAATAGAGGAAGGCATTGAGTTTATTTGTTTGGATGTCTGGAGAGTGTGTGAGTATGCCAATGTGAGGGAATTGTGAATGAGTAGAGAATGTAGTAGCTTCTCACATAGTTTACGCAGAGATATATCAAGAAATTGTGTGCAGAAATCAGACATAGAGTTGAGAAGATGATTCAAAATTTGTGTGTGGTTTGTGGAAAAACTATTGGCAACTTGAGGTGTGTTTGAGAGCAGTATTTTGGTGTGTGAAGTAGTGAAGAATTAACCCCCTTCTTGTCATACTTTTTATTTATAATTTATGTGAAAAATTATGTATTTGTTGGGTTGCTCATGTTGAACAAATTGAGAACCTAGTTTAAAAATATATGGAAAGTTATTACATGGAGGAAGTGAAGACATGGATGCTTCAGAATAGAGAGTGATTTTCAAAATTAGGTAGTAGGAATAGTTTTCTCAATCCAATAGGAGCTGGACAGTCCAATGGTACTTGGGGGTGAATTATTGGTCTCGGGAGCTTCCAGTGGATATATCTCCATAGATACATTAGAGAAATAAATTTCATAATTGAAATATGGAAACATACTATAGAGGAAAACAAGTCTTCCAGCTTACAAGTGTAATCTAATCCATCTACAATTTGTTCAATATATTAATAAAGTAATTGAGAAGCACAACAAAAATAGGGTGGTTTACTCTCAAAAGAGTTTCCACTAGAAATACTTGTGTTCTTTTGTGTGCATGCAGTTTTGATATTTCTCATGGTTATTATGTTTTGAGTTTATAGCTACATATATGTTTTGATGAGGTAATGTTGTGAATGTGCATGGATATTTGGGATTGTCAAAAAGATTTAAATTGGTATAAAGGCCATCATTATTGATTCATCCCCCCTCTCAGGAGTGAATACATTTCAAACAATTGGTATGAGAGCTAGTGCTATTTAGTGAATCTAGACCACTTGGAGAATAGATCATGGATCATAGCCAGAAGCAAGAAGAGGATGTATGAAAAGGAAAATAATTTGAATAATGAATAAAATAAATTCATTGCAAAATAAGCTGTAAATTTCAAAATCTCAGCCAAATGAGATGTGGCACGAGGTAATATGTTCAAATCTTTTTTTAATTATAATTTTTATGATTCTATGGAGGTTGGTAGTCAATATGAGAAGGCTATTATTGTCATTAAGGATGAATATGAATCATAAATGGTTATGATCAAAGAGTTAGCTTCTCAAGTAGATAAAATAATAGCTGCATGTAGAGATCATAAGAAATTGTTGCATATTTTTTATGAGAAGGAGAAAAATCTCAAGGAGGACCTCACTACCTTGAGAACCCAGATGGAGAATTATAAAAGAAACAAATAAGTAGTGTTAAGCAAGAAAAAATAAAAGAAATATTATGTTGAGGCACTTGAAAATTTAATAGATATATTGAGAAAGAAAATTAAAGAGAAAGAATAGAAGCTTGAAAAAATTAATAGCAACATAGCAGAGAGAAAATCTAGTTCTAATCTTCAAAGAGGATATGCAAGTTTGTATGTAGGAAAGAGTAAAAAAATAGATACAAATATTCCTACAATGAAAAATTGTGAGTATCCATGACAATATTGGAGAAAAGAGGCAGTAAATTCTTCAGAACGAAAGAAGAGATTCAAAAGGAGCTTCTCTGCCTAGAAAATCATTGACTCCTAGAGTTGATAGTAGCATAGTTCAAGGAAGAAATTATAATTTATTCGCTCTTTTGATGAATGAGATTAAGTGTTTCAATCGTCATCAAGTTGGACATACGGAAATTTTTTGTAGGAACAAATTGAATACATCCAAGTAGCATTTTGGACAACAAATAATGAGATCTTACTTCATGTATACAAGTTTTTTTAATGACTTATGTTATTATTGTAACCTTTTTATCCATAAGGTCATTGATTGCATGACTAGTATGTTAAGGTGGAGATCTAGCATGAGCAAAAAAGTATCATATCCTTTGATTTTTTATCATGGTAATGTAGAATGTTCTATGTGTCACAACTTTGGACACATGGAAGAATATTTAATGATGCCTAAATCCATGAGACTAAGTAAAAAAGCAACAACCAAAAATACATGCACAACAAAGGAACCAACCAAGATCTATGTGGAAGAAGAAGGAGGAACATTTAAGAAATTGTGGTATTGCTCTTTTTTCTCATGATGAGGATGATAAATTTCATATTGATAGCATATTTTCACGTCATATGTTACGATATATGAGGAAATTTTACTTTCTAAGGAGAATCAATAGTGTTCAAGTTATTATTGAAGGGAGTGAACCAACAAGTGTCTTGGGAAGCGGTAAAGAAAACCTTGGAAGGAAGAGGACCAATGCAGAAAATGTGTGGCTCATAGACAGTTTAAAGCACAATATATTAAGTGTGAGCCAAATTGTTGATGGAGGTAAGGAAGCTGTCTTCAACTCCAAAGGTTGTTTCATTCGAAAGGAATGATCAAAGAGGGTAATATCTAGAGGAGTTAAAACACTAGACAATGTTTATGTTTTGAAGGGTAGAGTAAGAAAAGAAAGGAGATCAAAGAAGTACTCTTATTCATTAGATTATGAGTATAAGAAAGCAACACTTAATGCAGTGTGCTCTTAAATTAAAAGATCATTTATACTACAAAATAGATGTGAAGTGTTCATTTGATCACGTGGAGTATATGGTGCATTTTTTTTTGCATGAAGTTAGTTTGTACTAATGCTTATATCTACTTAGGGGTAAAATGCACAGGTGGTAGCTAGAGTAACATCCCTCTCAGGCCTTCTCGAGACCCAATGCAGATAGTCAGATTAGTTGCAACATTCACAAAGACAATATAAGCATGTTCATACAAGAATTTGATTGACAATATGAAATAAAGAAGGATTTCCTCGATGTGTAGTGTCGATTTGTTGGAGAGGTCAAGGTAGTTTGGTGGGAGTCTGCCTCACTAGCTCCAAGTTCGAATCATGCAAGAAAACAACAAAAATAGTAATCTTCATAGTGTTATCACAATAAAAAATCAAAGTCACACATACAATAAAACATGAAATAATAAAATTCTATGGCACTTATAATATATATCTTAGAAAAATAATGAAATAGATGCATTCATAAGATATAAAGTGGAAAAAAAGAGGTAGTTCTATAATATTGAATAAAGGAGGGTTACAACCATCGGCTTGGTTAAGCCTCCCTCAGTCCTTCAACTCCAAGTTCTCTCTCTCCAATCTCCTAGTGTGATAATGCTTAGGAAAATAGCTCTTAATGAATTATTCCAATCAATGAGTCCTGACACTAACAAAAATTCATTCCTTACACAATCAACCTTTCAATATTTTACAATGAGCGCTTGCCTCTAATTTATAAGATTTTTGGAGGAAAAACCTTTCCATTCTTCTCCATTAGTTTGGTTAGGGAAAATACATGATGTTTCCATAATTTTCTAGATTTTTCCCTCTTTGGATGCTTAGTTAGGTTTAGAAATGTCCAATCAAAGGCCTACACCAGAGGTTGCCAAAATTTTGGACTCACTCCTTAAGAAAAAGCCAGAAATTCCAGTCAGTTGACATGGATTTTTCCCCTCACTCTTCATCCAACACGGTTAACATGGCCCTCTAGGCAAAACATGGCATTAGCATAGGTGCTAACACTCTCTACAAGAAGCAGAGAAGCATTATAACTCGGCCTAGAAGTATCTAGGGTGCGTTATCATGGAAAAATAGGCATATGTGTAGGTCAATTCCTTTCATCTGTGTGTCCTCCTCTGAGATGATGATGAGTTCATTTGTAGTATAATAAATACCCCCTGAAGTGTGAGGTCGTAAATGAAGATGATGGCTGAAATACTTTATATATGTGTACTAGAGCAAGAGAGGAGTTGGAGGATTGTGGGAAACCTTAAACAAGAAACATATGTCAAAAATATATAAATTTGTCCTAAGTCAGACATTCCCATGCTCAGTAGTTGTATAAGAGTGATTTCTCCAGTAAGAGATATGACCAATATGTCCACCGATAACCACAATGTTGAAGCTTGTGTCATGACAGGATCAATCTGATAATTTGTCTTTGAAAACAACATACGCATCTTTCGAGAGGAAAAAAGTTTGAGTGATGTAAGCCTCTACCTCAGGTCTTGGTCGTCGCTTCTCTAAACTGCATATTTCTACAAATGTGAATAAAGGATTTATAGTCAAACATGTGAGAAATCGTTTGCTTAATAGTCAACGATGAAAATTATTAATAGACACAAGGATGACCACCAATAAGGATGACGGTATCCAATATGTTGAGTACAATCTAACGAGTTTGAAAAAATGGTGTTGATGTCGAACACTCTTAGAATTATTTGACTAGGAGCCAATGATAAAAACCCCCAATGAAACACAAGGTAACCTGCCACTGAGGTCTGAAAGTTCCAGGGTACTGATATGTTTCTTGATCACCTTCCTAGATAAGATGATGAATTCGATAGAAAGAGCTCTGTCAAAAGGAGGGAAATAAGGTGTCCTACATCAATTGACACGAAACGGGACAAAGATGATTTTGTTTTGAAGATAGTATAGAGTGATGGTGCAAACGAACGGTGGGAAAATGATTTTTGGCATATAATGGCTTGGTTGATATAGGAAGGAGTAGATAGTGTGATCTCTTGAACAATAGAAGGCACAACATAGCGAGTACCAGGCACCTTAAACTTCATAACACAAAAGAGTGTTAGGATTCAAAGATAGAAGAAAATAGGAATATGAAGGCTAGACCCATAGAATGGTAGGGTTTAGCGAGAAGCTAATGAAAGGAGGCTTTCTGAGGAGTTCCATGTTCAATGTGCTGCTGCCAAATCATCCTTGAAAGTATAAAGAGTGAGTCTCTACTTTGTCCAAATATTTTCCCCTTCTAATTAGGTTTAATGAGTCCAAAAGTGTAAACTCGATGATCTTTTCATGTTTAGGGAATCTAAAACAGATCTTAAAAGACAACTCCAAGGGGGTACCTTTTTCATGGTTGATGACCGGGCGTGACAAAGGGGTAATAGTATGCCCGACACAATATATTTTCCGTAAGTTAGTTTATTGAGTCCAGATAAAGTGATAAACCTATGTTTAGTGGAAGTTTCCCTCATTTTTTTATGATTACGATGAGACAAAGTAACCTCAATATTATTTGTGAAGTTTTAATGAGTCAAACGAAGAAAAAAACTATTTTCCTCGTGAAATTTTAGTGAGTCCAACGAAGAAAACTTGGTGTATTTTTCAGTTTTTAAAGAGCTAGAAAAATATGGAAAAGAATGTCTCGTAGTATTCTTCATGGAAGTTTAATGATCCTGAAGAAGGAAACTCAAAGGTCTTTTAAATTTTACGAGCTAGAAAAAGTCCCTAAAAGGAGGGCTTGGTCTAGGTCAAGTGTGGTCAATTCTATCAAGTTGATCGAGGTGGATATTGGTGGCCACCCACTTATTTCACTTGGAACCCCACCATTGTTTCTTTTAGTTTTTCATTACTTAATTGTGGCATAATTTACCATTTTTCCATGCCTAAAAATGTTGTTTAGGGCCTTAAAATGGCTTCGGAATTTCAGGACCCAAAAAACCTCCAAAAATAGTAAATTGTGCTACAATTAAGGAAACTGAAAAATTGAAATAAACAATGGTGGGGGTCCAAGTGGAATAGGCGGGTGGCCACCAATATCCACATGGATCATTCATCCCCCCTTAGGAAGCAATGGTCCCCATTGTGTTGAGTTCCTCTATGAGATGAGGAAACTTGTGTTGAACTTGGTCCCCAGTGAGACACTTGCCCTGGTGAAGGAGTTTCCCTGCTTTGACAACTCGATATATATGGATCCCCTGCTGGCAGATGTTCTTGCATTGTGTGTCAATAATCTGATCAGTTGTGACTTGTTCCATGCAGTCTGGGTTTAACTATGTTGGTGTGAGTTTTTCTTCCACGTTGGATGTGTCCAGTAGAGGTGGAAAGTAGGGCTGAAGGTGGTCCACATTAAACACTAGGTGCAGACCAAGGAATGGTGGAATACTAAGATCAAAGGAATTATACCTTACAACCTTGGTGATAGTGTATGGCCCATATCGAAGTAGGCAAATCTTACGGTGGGGTCCAACAAGGTGCTCCTTCTGCAAATGTAGCCACACTTTGTCACCCACCTAGAAGTTGTGTTGCACCTGATCCTGATCATGTCGCGGATTGTACTTAGCATTGGATCTGTCAAATATTTCATGAACCTGTTGGTAGATGTGATAAATGCAGTCAATGAATTTGTTCACCTTCGCAACTTTAGACTGGACATGAGATGAATCAGCCTGAGTAGCTCCAAATGGCATGGCTACGTCAATGGCACATAGTGGATGGAATCCCAAGCCGACCTGAAAGGGGCTGTGGTCAGTTGAGCTGTGGAGGGCCCGATTATAGCTATGTTGTACATAGGGGAGGCTCTCATCCCATGTGTGGATGCTTTGAGTTTTACATGCACAACATTTTTACGATCATCCTGTTTACGACCTATGTTTGGCCATCAGTTTGGGGATGGAAAGTTGTGGACTTGGTGAGCTTGGTGTCCAAAATTGGCCAGAGGTTGGACCAAAATGTCCTTAGGAACCTTCTATCCTAATATGAGATGATAGACTGTGGGATCTCAAAGTGTACCCACACTTGTTCAAAGGAGAGTTTAACATTGGCTTTTGATGTGGTATTCTTCTTATAGGCTTCCATAATGGTCATCTTCGAGAATCTGTCGACAACCATGAAAACATCCATGGAGATGGATTCCCAATGTTGATTAGGGGTAAGCGACAAAGTATAGAGGCCTTTCTTCTTGATGGTCAGTTTTCCAATGGTGCAGGCAGTGTAGGATCTAATGTAATTTCCAACATCGTGTCGAAGGTTTGGCCCATTAGGGGAATTTTGAGGTATAAAATGGGCCTCCTAAGGAAATTATAAAATAATATTAGATTACATCATCAAATTTTAGAGGTAAAAAAGAAAAAAATATTTTTTCAACTCGTATTTTCAACTTATCTCCCTATGGGTTTACTAAAATTTTGAGAGGAAACGCTAGTTGGATGCATAATTTGATTCCTCATACAAGGAGTAGCCATGTTGCATAATTTCGATGGAACTTTATACACAAAAAAATGAGAAATACATGAACAACACGATTTCAATCATGTTTTTTAATGTATTTCTCATTTTTCATGTAGAAGGGTCCATCGAAAGTATGCAACATGGGTACTCCTTGGATGAGGAATTAAATATTCCATCCAACAAGTAGTCCCGCTCGAAATTTGAGTAAAAAATTAGGGAGATAAGTTGAAAGTACAAGTTGAAAAATTAGTTTTATTATTTTATTATTTCTTATTTTTTTATATTTTACCTTTTTACTCCAAAAATGGTGAATCATCCCCCATGGTTGACATCATCATCTTGAATCCTATTGGTTCTTATAAATTTTATTTTAGTTGTACATTTTTCTTAGGAGGCCCATTTCAGACCTCAAAATTCCCCTAATGAATTGAAATACTTCTGCAATATTGCCACTGTTTTTTCAACCCTAAAATTCCCAACGATCTGATTGCAATGCACTGCCCAAATCATCTTGGCAAGCTCACTTAAAGGAAGACAAAGGTGTCCCAAGTGACATAGCAGTGCATCCTGGAGGTGAAAATTTGGAACTCGGTTACCCTCCAAGAGCATCTTGCATGTGTGGCAAAATTCTTGATCGCTATTCTAGAGAAGCAACTAATCAGAAGTCTTGTGCCTACAAGTGCTGGGCACAGTGGTTATCACCACGATCGATGGTCAGCTGAGGAAGTCTGCAACATTATTGGTGCTTCCCTTCTTGTACTTGATGTTCAAATGAAACTGTTGCTGATATGTGGACCACTTTTGATGGTGATAGTTCTAGAACTTTCCTTGTGTCTATATGAAATGCAGGGGTTGGTGGTGTGTGTGGATGATCGTTTCCTTCCCCCAAATGTAATGCTTCCATTGTCGGCAAGCCCGCATAATGGAATACATATCTTTGTCATAAGTGGGATATGTCTGGACTGTGTCGGACAATGTCTCACTATGATATGCCATTGGATGCCCCTGTTGAGTAATAACTTCCCCAATTTCATAGTCAGATGCATTTGTCTCGATCTCAAATGGTTTTTGCAAGTCTGGTAATGTGAGCACTGGGGCAGAGTAGAGTCAATGTTTCAATTATATGAATGCCTTCTATTGAGATTCCGACCAAAAGAATTTTTCTTTCACTCCTCCCTTGGTGACTTGACTCAAGGGACAAATGATATGAGAGAATCCTAATATGAACCTACAGTAGAAATTAGCAAGATCCAAGAAAACTGCGAAGCTCTGTTAGAGTGGTTGGGGCTGGAAAATCACGAATGACTTGGGTCTTGGTTGGATCCACATGCACCCGCCGCTCATCAATAATGTATCCCAGATACTGAACCTGGGTCATGCCAAAAGTTCAATTCTCCAAATTGGCACACAACTTATGTTTCTGTGGTGTTTGGAGGACTTGTTTGATGTGGTGGAGGTTGTCTTCCCAAGTCTGGCTGAAGATTAGGATGTCATATAAGTACACTACTATGAATGATTTGGTGAATTGCCGCAAGATGTAATCCATTAGCCTCATGAAGGTTTCTAGAGCATTCGTCAACCCAAAAGGCATGACCAACGATTTGAAAAGGCCCTCTTTGGCTTTGAAGGCAGTCTCCCACACGTCGGATGGTTCGATTGGTACCTGTTGATATTGGGACTTTAAGTTGATCTTGCTGAAATATTTCACCTCTTTGAGTTATTCTAGAAGTTCATCAATTAGTGGGATCATGTACATATTACAAACAATGATCTAGTTCAGCACCCAATAGTTAATAACGAGTCTCCAAGTCCCATCCTTTGTCTACACCAACACGACCGAGCTCCCACTGGGTGATGAACTTGATAGGATGTGACCTTTCTAGAATAGCTCTTGAATCTTCCTCTTGATTTCATCATTCTCTAGAACAGAGGTCCAATAGATCGGTCCATTGGGAAGCAACGCACCTGGGGTCAAATCGATGGTGTGCTTGACCTAACAGTGCAGAGGAACCCCTGCGGGTGAGATGAAGATGTCCCCGTACTCCTCCACAACCTTGTCCATTTGTTGTTGTCGTATGGAGGAGCCTTGTCTAGAGATCATGGCCATAGTCTTTAGGGGAATTTTGAGGTCTAAAATGGGCCTCCTAACTAAATTATAAAATAATAGTGGAAATAATAAAATAATATTATATTACATCATCAAAGTTTAGAGGGAAAAAATATAAAACTATCTTTTCAATTCGTATTTTCAACATATCTCCATATTCGTTTACTCAAATTTCGAACAGAAACATTCATTCGATGTAGAATTTGATTCCTCATCCAAGCAGTACCCATGTTGCATGCTTTTTATCGACCCTGCTACATGAAAAATTAAAAATACATGAAAAACATGATTGCAATCATGCTTTTTCATGTATTTATCATTTTTCATGTAGCGGGGTCCATCAAAATTATGCAACATGAGTAATCCTTGGATGGGGAATTTAATTTTTCACCCAACGACTGTTCCCACTCAAAATTTGAGTAAATCCTTAAAGATATAAGTTAAAAATACAAGTTGAAAAAAATATTTTATTATTTTATTATTTTTTAATCTTTTCTGCTTTTTTACTCCAAAAATGATGAATCATCCCCCATGGTTGACATCATCATCTTGAATTCTACTGGTTCGTATAAAGTTTAATTTGGTTGTACATTTTTCTTAGGAGATCCATTTTAGACCTCATAATTTCCCTAATGCAATAACACCATGAGGTCGGGACTCATACATAGCATTTTGCTTCCACAAGTATGGTTGGCCTAATAAAATATCACAAAAATCAAGAGGAGAAATCTCACAATATACCTCATTGGTGAAGGGCTTGATTCTATAGGGAAGGTGACACTGTTGGCTAATGCGAAGATCTCGTCCTTGGTGAAGCCACCTGATGGTGTATGACTACAGGTGTGTTGTGGTGGGCAAGCCCAACCACTTCAAAACCTCTTCTTAAATGAGGTTTTCTTAGCTCCCACTATCAATAATAAACTGTATCAAGGAATCCTTTACCCACATCTGGGAGTGGAAGAGATGCTCCTCCTCCTCTGGATATTTCGGTTCTTCCTTTTGGATCTTCATGGTGGAAATAGTGGCATTGGGCTTCGCATCGATAATATGCTTCCCTTTTTCATTCCCCTTCTCGGGTTCTGATTTAGATTTAGAGCATGCCTCTAATTCAGAAGCCTTCATCTCGGCCACCAGTGACTGCTTGACCCGACACTGACTTGTGTTGTGAGTGGAGATATTATATAACTCCCACCACTTTCCCGTGTCCTTCTTTGGCTTTGAAGTGTTTTTCTTTTCTTGCGCCTTTGGCAGGTTGTCTTGGGATTCCATGCCTTGGCTTTTCCCTTTATTCTGCATTTTTTGGGCACCTTTCACATGCTTTTGATTCGCAAATCACAATTCTTGCTTCTTCTGGTTGAATTTATGCTCAATCTCTGTAGCATAATGGTATGTCGTATAAAGCAAGGATATGTCAAGGAATTCCATTTCCTCCTGAATGTATCTGTGTAAATAACTGTGGTACTTCAGCACCAAATTTTTCAGTGAATCTTTGATACCCAACTTTTTGTGTAGGGTATGGAATAAATTCGTCAGCTCATGCACATCTTGATCCCTTTGCTGCTACAACATAGTTCATTGTATGCAATTTTCCTCATAGCTCCCCACGGGATAATATGGTTCCTTTATGGTATATTAGAAATAATTCCAAGTGGGTATGACCGAGAATAGAGAGGGTTCCCCCTCGTCCTTTTTCTCAGAGTAAGTTTCCCACTAGTCCTTGACATGGGGGGCGGCTTTGAGGAGTTCAAAAATAATCTTCTCCCAGTCAAAAAAGTCATGAATCGAGAAATATCCTTCTAATAGATTCAACTATCTATATACGATGTCTGGATATATTTGGCCATCTAATATGGGAATGTCAAAGTTTACTTGTACCTTAGAAGGGGTTGCACCTCTAGAGTGGTTGCTGGATGCAGATGTGCTTCCAATGGGAAGTTGTTGAAGGATCTCGGCAAAGATATCCATCATCGCATTCCTTTATTTTTCAATGGCCTCCTCGAGAAATATTTTGATAGTATCTCCTACTCCCTAGTCTTTCTTTTCATCCCCCATTGGCGGCCATCAGGGTTTGCAAGGCTGATCTTGTAAAGGTTCAACCAAATCGAGCCCTAATTCCTTATACCCCGACCTCATTGGGGACATGCAAAGAAGGATCAAGAAATATCAGGCTGCTCTGATACTAATGATCCAAGTTTATGCAATAATGAAACATAATACACATATAACCATAAATATAAATATGTAGTGGAAATAACACTTAATTTCATTAACATCATAGAACTGAATTTTTTTTATAGACAAAATGGAAATAAACTATGTAGAGAACTGGTAGTTTATCTCTGAGAAGATATGTGGTGGCTATCAACCTTTGAAATCTATGTTACAATGAGGCTCGAAGGCCTATATATTATTGGGAAGAAATAGAAAACCCTAAACATCAAAAAACCTAACCCTAGGAGATGAAACACCAGACTATGGGCCTCGTCGGGGTAAATTGGTACATCAATTTCTTGAGATCATAACTTTGGCATACTGTCTCCATTTGATGCACATGATACATCGTTAGAAAGATATATCCTAGGACTACAACAGCTGACAGTGAATATCGAGTCTGGAACAGACTAATATTCTCCGGAGAATATGAGTCTTTTACAGACTCGACATTCATTGTCTATAGCTATAGTCCTCGGATAGATATTTCTAACGATGCATCATGTGTGTCAAACGAAGATAGTATTCCAAAGTTACGACCCTGGGAAATTGATGTACCAATTTACCTCGATGGGGCCCATAGTCTATCGTTTCATATCCTAATGTTAGGTTTTTGGATGTTTAGGTTTCTGCATTGTTTCTCAATAATATATAAGCCTTCGAGAATCATTATAAAATAGAGTTTAGAGGCTTGTAGCCACAACATATCTTCTCAGACATAAGCTACTAGCACCCTAGGTAGTTTATTTCGATTTTGTCTGTAAACAAATTTTAGTTCTTTGATATTAATGAAATAAAGTGTTATTTTTGTTGGATCTTTATATTTATGGTTATATGTGTATTATTTTGCGTTCTTGCATAAATTCAGATCATGAGTGGGGCACACCAAACCAAAATATAACCTGATTGAACAAGAATAGAGCAGTGATTTCTCCATTGAATCGAAAAGTGGGAATGACTTCAACCCATTTCATGAAATAGTTGAGCGCAACTACGATTTAGTTCTGTTCATCAGGTGATCCGGATTTATGCAGGAATGCAACAGAATAAACACATAACCATAAATACAGAGATGCAGTGGAAATAACATTTCATTTCATTAATATCAAAGAACTGAAATTTGCTTACAGACAGAATTGAAATAAAACTAGCTAGGGCACTGGTAGCTATCTCTGAGAAGAGATGTGGCGGCTACAGGCCTCTGAAATACGTTACAATGAGGCTCAAGGGCCTATTTATTATTGAGAAACAATGGAGAACCCTAAACATCCCAAAAACCTAACCCTAGGAGATGAAGCGCCAAAACTATGGGCCCCGTTTCGGTAAATTGGTGTTTCAACTTCCCAGGGACGTAAATTTGGCATACTATCTCCGTTTGACGCACATGATACATCATTAGAAAGCTCTATCCGAGGACTACAACTTTCGAGATGAACTTGATGATCAAATTTTCTGGTGCTTTGATACCCAAAAAACGTCGTTTAGGGCCTCAAAACGGCTCTGGAAGTTCAGGACCCGAAAAACTGCTAAAAATAGTAAGTTATGTCGAAACTGAAAAAATGAAAGAGACAATGGTGGGCGGCCAAGTGGAATAGGTGGGTGGCCACCAATACCCACCTGGATCATCAGGGGAATTGGGATTACATTTTACGAAGTCTGTTCCATATTTTTCAAAAGGACCAATGGAGATAACCAGATGTATAGGGGAAAGATGGGTCGCATTTTCTAAGTAAGGATTTTACGCACATGGCACTTCTGGACCACAGTGATGAAATATTTAAACAAAGTCGGCCAGTATTATCCTACACGCAAGATTTTCTGGGCAATATTTATGCCTAAAATATGACCTCCACATGCCTCGGTGTGGTACTCATTTAAAAAGTGTTATGCCTCGGTGAGGGTGAGATAACGTCGAAGAACTAAATCAACACCATGGCAAAATAAATTATCGTTAAGCACAATATAGTGTCTAACTTGATGACGAATTCGACGATGGTCATATAACATTAGATCTGGGTGGAACCGTTGTCTTTGGAGGTATACAAGAATGTCTCCATACCAAGGATAAATAGAGTCAAACAGATAGACCGATTCATCAGGGAATGGATCATGAGCTACTTCTTCTGGGTCAACTATGGGAAGATCTGACAGTAATTCGGCGAAGACTAGAGATTTCTTGGCCTTGGCAGCAATGAAAACTAAGTCAAATAGTTGGAGGATTACAATCCATTTTGAATATTTTCCTCCAATTATATGGCGATATAGGATGTGTCTCATGGGATTCTCCAAAGAAATGACAGTAGTCTGTCACAGTAGTATATAATGTCGGAGGTGGCTGACAACAAAGGAAATCGCTAAAGATAGCTTCTCCACATGTGAATATCATAATTCATGCCCAACAAGAGCTTTCGACAGATAATAGACCACATGCTCACTATCGTCATCATGCACTTGAACCAGAACCATTCCCAAGAGGATGGTGAGGCTACCAGGTAGAGGAGAAAGTCATGTGAATAGTTGGGGGCACTGAGAAGTGGAGCGGAAATGGGTGCATGTTTCAAGGTGTCAAACAATAGTTGACCTTGATTATCCCATAGATACGATACCCATTTCTTAAGTAAGCACATCATAAGCCTTTCATTAACTTGGCATAGTTTACAATGAATCATCGTAAGATTTTTTCCTTCCCTTCAAAACGTTGGAGTTGTAAGATTGATTGTGGTGCGGGTAATTCGATAATTTCCCTTACCTTATCGGGATCAACCCTAATCTTGTTCTTGGAGACAATGAACCCAAGAAATAGCCCATAATTGAAAAAAATATGCATTTATGAAGATTCAGACAGATTTTGTAGAACCTAATCTTATCGAGGATTGTTCGAATATGAGCGAGGTGTTGAGCTTGTTTCTTGGAATGAGAAATAATACCATCCAAGTTGTAATATTCCAAAATAGGAAAAGACATTAATAAAAAACAAAATAATTGGAAACTACAACAATATGGAATTAAACTAAATACACCATATAAATAGACAAAGTTGCTGAGTCATTTTATTAATAATCAGGTGGAACAACAAGTAAAACAGTGCTAAAAAATAGCAACACTCAAGCCGGCATAGATGGATAGAGTGACCCTCAAGTCTCCTCTCCGGAAGCACTATGTAACTATTGATCTGTTGGAGGCTATAATGCATTGTACCTGCTAGAAATGTTGGGACTGCAACATCTGGCTGAAAAGGAATGTGTAGATCAGGCTATTCTAGAACCTAGAAAATGTTAGGGTTTGGAATCCGGGCTTTATGATGAAAACCAAAAGTAACCCAGAAGGGATTTCTAGATTTCCACACCTTATAAAATCACCCTCCTAGAGCTTGCAATACATAACTACTGGGTATGCAAATATATGTCATGAACTAAAAGATATAATGGCTGAAATGATACACAATCAACTCAATGCATGAATGGCTGGTTCCTTCTCCTAATCTCCAAGCTAGAAGCTCAATATCTAGCTCCTCCTTCCTCCTCTCATGTTGCAGCTGCAAACTTCACAACTACTGGAAATGACTGCACTATCAAGGAGGTTGAAGCTGTAGCCTAGTGTTGGATGATACAATACTGATCAAATCTCATGGAAATAATCTCACCAAAGTGAGGGAATGTCCCCTCAGAAGATTCCAAGCTGAAATACTTGTAACTTCCTTCCTCCCCTGGATCTACACTTCTGGAATGCATAATTATTACAGGGATTGCTACTGCATGGAGGTGTAGAAATGATGGCCTGATTCCGGATGTAACAATTATACTCTTGGAATATTGAAATGGATGCACAAGGTGAAAGGATGATCCCTACACTGGTTTCCTAGCTGAAATGCTAAGAAATAAATCCCTCCTCTCAAACCCTCAAGAAGGAATGTGTAATTCCTAAATCTATATGTGCTATAGAGAGGGGTTGAACGTGGCACCAATGACAGATGATGAATAGTTGCTCAAATAAACCTTTCTAGAGTAGGCACTCGAAGTCCCCCATGGATAAGGATGGGATCTCCACTCGGAGACTCCTATGTGCTAAACAACACTGTACACTTAGCTAAACATATGAAGTGTGCAAAGAAATGTCAAACGACAATACAATATCAAAACCCAGAATGATTTTATTTGCTGCCCTCATCTTCCTTTTATGGTTGTGAGCCTTCCCTAGCCTTGGCCCACCTCATAACTGCACTACACATGTGGCCACTAGCCTCCATGAAGATTGTGTTGTCTCCCCATGATCTCCATCATCTCTACATTTATTCTCCACTCCCTCCATCAAGTGTGCATTTAATGCACCACTTCCTCCATCACTGCATCATTATTTCTCTATGATCTTACTTTTATTCCTCCACCATCTCCATGATCTTCCTCATTATTGTCTGTGATCTCCACTCTTCTTTCATTAATAAGCTGCTCCACTACTCCATAATGTTGATCCACTGCCTACTAACCCAAACTCACACAATAGAAGTTGATTATATTCATCTAATGGGGTTTATGGGTGCCTCCACCCTTTTATTTACATAAGTAACAAAGTAAAGTAAGAACTATAATATTCCAATTAACTGATGGAAAATTTGGAATATTATAGTCCTCCCCACTAAAATGCTTCTTGTCCTCAAGGAAATGGAAAAGTGATTACTGCAGAAATCTATCTCCCTCCTAAGTGGCATCCTCATATGGAAGGTCTCCCCATCTGCTCCAATGTGTAATGAATTCCTAGCTCCATAGCTGCCTCTCTAGTATGTATAGAATGGCTTCCAATTGTGTAGTTATATGCCTTTCCCCCTCAATGAGTCCCCAAGTGGCAACCATCTGTTGTCCAAGAGCCTCTTCTCTACATGAGATATATGAAGTGAAGTGGTTCCTTCCCCAAGTGGAAAGTCCCAACTCCTGAACTATCTCTCCAACCCATGGAGTAGGATGTATCTCTCCATGCTCCCATCATTGGCTCTGTTGGCCCTGCTTTATCTAAGAATCATCTCAACACTGTGCAAAAAATGAAAGGGAGACATACGAGTTAACATGTGAAATGTTGAAACATACTCTCCTAATAACAGCCATCGTAACAATGCCTCTTGCTGCCACATCACACCATCATCATACCAAGTATCGTAGCCATACTCTCTAAGGAGAAGCCATTGTAGAATTGCATCTTGCTGCCACACCACCTCATCATCATACCAAGTATGGTGGCCATACTCTCCTAATAGAAGCCAATGTAGTAAGGTCTCTTGTTGCCATCCTACATCATCATCTTGAAATATATGGGAGAATGTCAGAGCATATTCTCTCAATAGTAACCAAAGCAACAATGACTCTTGCTTCCACCTCGAACCATCATAATGCAAATCATGGAGCAACAATATACTGATTGACATGTAGAATGTCACATCAGAAAAACATAACCAAGCTCCCTACCGCCACATCATCTGAGTGTTATGCAATGTCCCAAACAATAACATACACATTGACATGTGATATGTGATGTGGCGGCCAAACTCTCTCAAAAGCAGCCAATACAACCATGACTCCTGCTGTTGCATGACACCAGTACTATGCAAGGCATGGATCAAAAAACTGTGAAATGTCGGGTGGTAACCATACCAATGTGTCCTTATACCTCATGTTATAGATCTAAAGGTATCCTTTCAACCACTTGCTCATCATCCTCACCCATCCATGCCACTATGGGTGATGACTTCTATCACGATCCAACTTGGTATCCACCTGATGGATAATACCATCCTCCATAATTTGATGACAATCTTTGCACTCCATGATATGTTGAAGTGAATCCTCCTGGAGGTCTCCCCATTAGAACCTCTCACTCATGGTGCAATAGAACCTATGAGGTTCTGAATATGTTGTATGTGGAAACTTTCGTCTGAGCTGTGAGATAATCATCAATAAATCTCTATCCTGATAATGGAAGATATCCATCACAAGATGTCCATAATCTACCATCTTCCCATCCAATGATTCATAAATTAAGAGGTCATCAGAATGCTCCAAGGATAATTGGGCCCCGAAATCATCACTCCTCCTTAGTGACAGCACTGCTGATCTCCATTATAGTGCATCTATTGTCTCATGGCCCTCTCCATACACAATGATGAACTCCTAGTCCTGCATTGTACTGATCCATCGTTGCTTCCTCTCCTGCAGCTGCTGCTCCTCCTCAAATTGTTGTCGGAGACCATGGCGGTTGGTCTTCACCCGAAATCTACTGTCAATAAAAAAATGTCGAAATTTGACCAATTCATGCATAATGGCCAATATCTCTTTGTCGTAAATAGAATACGACAGTTTATGTGACAATAACATCCGACTCTTGAAATACATTATATAGCTTCCCTGCAATAAGACTATGCTAATCCCATCCTATGAAACTTCACACTCCAACACAAAGTGTTGTGTGTAGCTCAACAATGTAAAATTGGGATAACTATACATCTCCTCCTTGAAAAATTCAAGGGTACTCTGTGTTGTGATAGTCTGCTACTCCAAATCAGCAAGGTGCTCTAACCCTTGGTCATGAAATTGCCCTGATTGCATGACTGCACAAATCTCAAGCTGAGGTGCTGAAAAATAGGGGATGGAAATGTTTGTAAACCTTGGATCAACTAATACTTGGGAAGATCTTGCAAAGATACAAGAGTTCCTCCAACCGGTGAAATTCCTTCTCCAACTGCTGGTGATGGTGATGATTTATCTTCTACTGCACCAGCATTGGTATTTTCTTCCTCCTTTTTGTGCATCTCCTGAATAATGCATGGAACTCTCAATGTCAAAGGCTAAGGACCATATTGCAAATATTCAAGTACTCCTTCAGCTGATGCAAGTACTTCTACTACAGTTGGTGGTGGTGGTAGTTTCTCTTCTTCTGAATCAATAGTGGTAACATCTTCCCTTCTCTTTTCACATACTTCCTCCTTCGTGTCGAAAAATGACTCAATGAGAATCACCTTCGGTTTTCTTCTATCAAACCTCTTGACAACCCTTTGAGTGAAGTCTACATAAGTAGTCACTCTTGCAAGTTTCATATGGCTGAACCACCAATCCTTTGCTCCAACCTCAAGGTGCAGTGCTACAATCTAAACAGCCTCTCTTTCCACTAATAGGTGTAGCTAGAAGAAATAATCTAACTCATTCATCCAATATTTTGATGTGCTTGTGGATGAATCATCAAATGTAGGTAAGAAGAATCTATTCTACATGCGCCCCTTCCTTTTATTACAACTGCGGGGTCTCTGGTTCTCTTTGATCTAAAAAAAATGTTGGAGAGTTAGATTCTCATTGAATGATCTTGATTGAGATTTGTACTCTGTAAGATTATCACTCAGAGTATGATTCTCCAAGTATCCTCCATCTCCATGCCATTCATCTCCTTCTTCAAGGAAAGTGGACATAGAAGAATGTTGTGGAGCTCTTTGCATTGCTGGTTGCTTCTGCTACTGATAGGAAGTGCTTGGACCTTCCCTATTCAGAAACCTTTTTGAGGTTTCTTTTTTCCTTCCCCTTATCATTTATTTAATATCTTTGGAGAGGTACTGCATATATTTGAAGAGA
Organism: Pinus albicaulis; assembly: GCA_034641835.2. NCBI lineage: Eukaryota > Viridiplantae > Streptophyta > Pinopsida > Pinales > Pinaceae > Pinus > Pinus albicaulis. The sequence goes on along the minus strand of CM076580.1, from coordinate 968,207,724 downwards.
AGTGTGGCCAAAATTAATCCCTCCATCATTGTATATCTCTACTTTCTGCTTCTTCTTCTAATGTCATGAAATGTAGTGCCCACAAGTCGAGCCAAAGATCATGCTCTGATACCACTGTAATATCCAAAAATAGGAAAAGATAGTAATACAAAACACAATAACTGGAAACTACAACAATATGGAATTAAACTAATCACACCATAAAAATAGACAGAGAAAACGAGTCATTTTATTAATAATGAGGTGGAAAAACAAGTACAACAGTGCTAAAAAATAACAACACTCAAGTCGAAAGAGATGGCTAGAGTGACCCTCAAGTCTCCACACTGGAAGCACTGCGTAATTGTTGATCTACTGGAGGCTATACTACATTGTCCCTATTGGAAATGTTGGGACTATAGCTGTTGGATGAAAAGGAATGTGTAGATAAAGATGTTTCGGAGTTCATAAAATGTTGGGATTTGGAATCTAGGCTCTATGATGAAAACCCAAAGTAACCCAGAAAGGATTTCCAGATTGGCACACCTTGGAAAATGACCCTCATAGGGCTTGCAAGACATAACTGCTAGGTATGTAGATGTATGGCATGAACTAAAATATATAATGGCTGAAATGATATAAAATCATCTCAATGCATGAATGGTTGGTCCCTTCTCATGATCTCCAAGCTAGAAGCTCAAGATCTAGCTCCTCCTTCCTCCTCTCAAGTTGCAACTGCAAACTGCACAATTATTGTAAGTGACTGTGGTGTTAAGGAGGCTGAAGTTGTAGCCTACTTCTGGATGATGCAAGACTTCTCACAAATCATAAAAATAATCTCACCAAAGTGAGGGAATATCCCCTCATAGGATTCCAAGATGAAATACTTGGAACTTCCTTCCTCCCCTGAATCTACACTATTGGAATGCGTAATTCCTGCAGGGACTGCTACTACATAGAGGTGTAGAAATGATGGCCTGATGCTGGATGTAGAAATGCTACTCTCGGAAGAATGAAATGGATGCAAAAGTTGAAAGGATGATCCCTCCACCAGTTTCCAGGCTGAAATGTTAAGAACAACCTTCCTCCTCTCAAACCCTCAAGTAGGAATGTGGAATTCTTGAATCTTTATGTGCTGTATAGAGCGGCTAAATGTGGCACCAATGTCGGATGATGAATGGTTTCTCAAAGAAACCTTTCCACAGTAGGCACTCGAAGTCCCCCATGGATAAGGGTGGGATCTCCACTCGGAGACACGCATGTGATAAACAACACTGTAGACTTAGCTAAACAACTGAAGCATGCAAAGAAATGTCAAACTACAATACAATATCAAAATCTAGAATGATTTCCTTTACTGCCCTCATCTTCATTTTATGGTTGTGAGTCTTCCCCAGCCTTGGACCACCTCATAACTGCGCTGCACATGTGGCCACTAGCCTCCATGAAGACTGTGTTGTATCCCCATGATCTCCGTCATCTCTGCATTTACTCTCTACTCCCTCCATCATGTGTGAATTTAATGCACCACTTCCTCCATCATTTCATCATTATTTCTCTATGATCTTAATTTTATTTCTTCACCATCTCCATCATCTTCCTCATTATTCTCTATGATCTCCACTCTTCCTTCATTAGTAAGCTGCTCCGCTACTCCATAATGTTGATCCACTACCTGGTAACACACATTCACACAATAGAAGTGGATTTTATTCATCTAATGGGGTTTATGGGTCCCTCCACCCTTTTATTTACTTAACTAACAAAGTAAAGTAAGAAATACAATATTCCAATTAACTGATGGAAAATTTTGAATATTACAAAAGTAAGCTTGAAAAATGTGTCTGATAGCATGAAATTCATATTCCATAGCATTCTAAAATCTGGCTCCTACATTCTTGAGACCGAATGGGAATTTTTGATACATAAAAGTGCCCTAAGGAAAAATGAAGGGAGTTTTATGTTGATCATCCTTTTCAATAGTGATATGGTTATACCTTGAGAAGGCATCCATAAAGGAAAAATATTCGCACTCAGTGCAATCGTTGATAATATGAGCTATAAACAGAGTTGGATAATTGTATTTTGGACATGTGACATTCAGATCACGATAATCGACATAGACTTGGATGGTGCCTTGTTTCTTATCTATGGGAACCAGATTGGATACCCATTCCGTTAAAGCAATGAAATAGATGAAACTACCATGTAAGAGTTTTTCGAATTATGTCTTGATGGATAATGCTTTCTGAGGGTGGATAGGTTAGGGCCTTTGCCGAACAAGCTTGGTGCTGTCATAAATATTAATCTAATGCTCGAATATAGAAGGATCTATGTCGATAATCTCTTAATAATACCAAGCGAAAATATCGCAGAAGTCCTTAAAAAGGGTTGTGAAGTGTGAAATTTCTTCAGGAATGCAATCTGCTCCAATCTGTATATTTTCCATGATACTTGTTTTGACCAAGATGTCTATGAGCATAATATTAGAAAGATTTCCCAAGTTAAATTTCACTTCTATTGTTTGAAAAATCGTGTACATCGATGGAACGATCTTAGGTGGGTCAAAAGCTAGGATTTGCATAGTAGCCATGCCTGAATCAATCATCAAAGCGCAGTGGTGAAACTTAGCCCAAATTCGCTCTTCTAGAGACATGATCTCTCGAATAGCTTCATCCGAAGGTAGGACTTCATCGAGAAGATATCTAGAAGGAGTTGTGTTGAGTGAGAGGGTGGTACCATTTGTCGAAACCAAAGAAGTGGAGGGTTCATATGCAGATTGGATGGCTTGATAATCCAAATTAGCTGGTGAAAGTGTCATATTCTCTCTGTAGGAATCAATTTCTGAATGGGTAGGTAGGATCTAGAGGTTGATAGAGCCATCCGAGATGGTGGATATCATTGAGACTATTTTTTGAACCTCAGACGACGGGAGAGGAAAACAACCCATAAGGGAAGAGGCCTTTAGAAGACCAGTACCTATGTTGACATATGAGTGAGAGATTCCTCTTACTAGGGGTAAAATGTTGCTAGATAACACAGAATAATCTAGGGTGGAGAAGGATAGTTGGTCCATAGAGGAAAGAGGACGAGTAAAAAAAATTAAGACACAATGGAAATCATGGCATAAGATCAATTGCGGCCCAAAAGGAGATTATAGTCGAGATGATGATATACGACTTAAATTTCCAATGTTTTCATTTTCCCACTAAGACTAATAAGGTAGCTAGTGAGGTATCCTTTTTGGAGGAATGTGTGGCTATCGAATGCTTTGAGGGAATTTGATGGTCGAGACAATGTTAGAGAACCCAAGGAGAGCCTACACACAACTGACATTACGTAGGTCAAAGCACCTTCATCAATGATAGTCTGATGGATTGGTCTGCCTTTCGATACAAACTAAACTTGAAAATAAATTTTATGAGAAAGGAAATGTTTTCATTTTTCCGTGTCAAAGATAGCTAGCATAAAATCTTGAGGGTCAATTCCACCAATGGCCTAAAGTAGAGCTTTCCTTTATGCTAGGTAGGTTTGCAGAACTTCGAGAGCAGACATAGCTAATGGTGCTTGTGCCAAGTCTTCTACAAAGTTGTAGTTCTAGGCAGCACATGCATAGGTTTTATGAGTTGTGCGATGAAGGGTCCCTTTGGGAGGACAAATGACAGAGTCAGTAGTAGGCCTTTCGATATGAATATATTTTGGCGGAGGTGGATTTGAACTTGAAGCAGCATCTTCAACATCACTGGCTATATTTCCATAGGTTTTTGCTCGGGTTTGGAGTTCAACTGTCTCAATGCCATAAATGATGGATGGTCCTTCACCAAAAGGATGAGAAGCACCATTTTCCCCTTGCAGGAGTTGTGGTGGATTTGCAACAAGTTATTATTTTTGTTGATTAGGGAAAGGGTTATGTAGGATAGCAGGGGTCCTCATAGTATCCCTTTTCATAATAAAGTCTGTGCATTTGTGAAGGCGAGGAAATTTATATGCCAAGTGGTCCTCAGCACAGATTTTGCAAGGGAATATGGTAGTTTGGCTTTCCCATTGTCAAGCATTGTAGCATTTCTCTGATTTGGATTATTCTGAGTATTTGGCTGCTCCTCAGAAGGAGCAATATTTTTCTTTTTCTTCTTGTTCTTACCGTTGGGATTTTGTTTACCTCAGCATTTGGAAGAGAGTCGATTGGGTAGCATCGGTGGCAGCCGAAGATGGCTAGGAAGTGTGCCCGCTACGTTGTTTTACAACAATTCCAGAGGTTTTGTCGACGAGGTTCTTGTCATGTGCTCTGAGGTGCTGAGTAGCAGGAACATTCAAGTTTCTAGGATCATGGGGTAGTATTTCATACAAAATTATAGATTGTGAATAGATAATATCTATATGTTGTGCACGACGGATGGATTGGTCTTCTGTGACCGCACCAGCTAACTCAACATCCTTAGCAATGCAAGGAAAGAGTGACTTGTAGAACTAATCTATTAATAGATGATCCATAATTAGGGCCTTGGCAAGCCTCTACCTTTGTCTCCATTCATGTATCTAATCGGAGATGCGGGTAGTGGTGTCTTAGCTAAACGCGATTAGAAGTTCAGTTCTCATTTCATAGCAGATATGGAGTTGAAAGTGTTTTAGAGATTCGATTGCTAAGGCACCAAATGTGTTAACTGGAGCTCGTGGTAACTCGATGTAACACTTGGCAGCATTGCTTATCAGGGTGCGAGGAAAGAGCCTAAGGTAGATACTGTAATCCAACATGGAGTTATAAACAGAACATACATGATATGTGGTGATATGTGTGGTTGGGTCGTCCCCTTTTTTCCCATCAAACTTAGGGATATATGATGGAATCTTATGCGGTATATGAGGGAAAAGCGGGTTGTGGTTGATGGGATCATTAGTGAGTTTATACAGATCGAGGATATCTAGAGTTTCCAAAAATGGTAATTGTGTTGTTGCCCTCGATTATGACCAAGGATGTGTTGGTTGACCAATAGGACCATAGGGTCCTCCCATCAAAGTGTTCCCCACGGGATATGCAGGGCTTGTCATAAAATAGTTTCCTGATAGTAGCAGCATAGGGATGTAAGGTGGCTGCCCATAAGGGTTATTAAACTATGGGAAAAAAGGTTGGTTTCCCCCAGGATAATAGGTTCACCCTTGCAAAAGTTGGGTTTGGGGATATTTTTCTCAAATAGACGAAAAATTTTTCGGGATATTGTTGACGGCATAATTTACATTTGGAATAGATCCTACACAAAAGGGTTGACCACTAAGAGGAATTGAATTAAAAATGGACGGACCTGCTTGTCCCATATATTTTAGGGGTATTGAGGTACCCCCTAACACATATGCGTTGGTAACCTGCCCCTTGGTATTGAGACAAAGGGCTTTGAACTGAGAAAGGGATTCCAACCGAAAGGGTTATTGAAGGGAACCGTGGTAGCTATGCTAGTAGAAGCGATAACCGGAAGTCCTGTAGTAGACACTAAATGAATGGAGGCTGAAAGGTTAATAAATACACTCACAAGAAGTGTAACCAAGGTGCTATGACCAGACATATTCTAGCTAATAGGGTTTCTAGACAGTTGTGAAGAACTGATAACTAGTGGGGGAGGTAGGGAACCAAGTTGGCCACCTGAGCCAATGACCCATTGGTCACCGATTGTATATTGGACATGGGTGCAGCCTAAGACATCACAGGTACTAATGCTACCTTAATAAAAGTAGGCCCAAGAGGGTCAAGGAAAGGAGGATGATAAGGAGGTACAACTGCTTCAATGCAATGATCCTCAAGCAATATGTTATCTTGGGGAAAGCTATGTGAGACACGACTCAACACTGGAGAATATTCTTCCGAAGAAGAACCTGGGACACCTAGACTCGAAAAATTCTCCAAGTTAAATGGAGGAAGACCTCTTTTTCATATAGACATATTTTGAGGCCCTAAGGATGCCATAGTGCCCAATAAATTTTATCAAAATTTTAATGTGATATATTATTAAGTCTCATTGATAATCAAGCTAGCACCTAAAAAATAAAAGAACTCTAAAATTCAATCAACAAGCAGCCATAAGGGAAAGACCCTATCTATGAACTACCATTTAGTAGAGATGAAACCCAGTATCACAATACAAATTAGAGAGAGTTGGTTATATGTATAGTTACGGTTACTCTTGAGCTTTGCCTGAACCTCAGATAATGGGGCCGAGCACTCTCATGAAGACTTGTACCCTCCCAAAAACTGAAGACATATTAGGTCCACTAGTCTCAAGTACAAGGGCACCCCACCCCATGTCACCTTTTTTTCATCCATAAAGTAGGGCCACTATGGATACCTAAAATCACAGACACTGCCAAGGGGGTCATAGTCATGGACAACATGTTGTATGGGCATAACACCTGGATCCATGATCCAATTTTGATATCCTCAAAGGGAACCCAAAAACATAGAATTCCCATTGGATATGCGATTAAATGCGAGTTACCTTCTCACACACAATAATGTTGTCTCGTGCTTAACTCCTTTGTGAGGGGAGTAGTCCCGATCGTATGAGTGCAACAATATTTTCACTCTTTAATGACACTACTCTCAACTTTTACGCTCTTAGGCGGTTTTCTCACTCTACCTATCCCAAGATCTTAGACTGAACTAATCTTTGTGTAATCTCAAAAATTAGTTATTGATTTATTTTACTAAGCGCTTGATTTTTGTGTACTTGCATTTAAGTCTCCAAAGGGGGATTGGACGTATGAAATTTATGTGACTCTAACACAAACTATTCATAAAATGCTTTTTAATTCAGTTTTATGAAAGAGTTACTCTACAAAGAGAACTTTATTTATAAATCCATGCAACAACACATCGAACAATGTAGTTCATCCTATGAAAGATACATATACCAATTCTCTCTAACAACTATTTAACCCAATATTTTACAGAATGTAATAAGCTAAATGAGAAAAACTAAAACTGGATAATAACAATATATATATATATATATATATATATATATGTATATATATATATATATATATATATATATATATATATATATATATATATATATATATATATATATATATATATATATATATATATATATATATATATATATATATATATATATATATATATATATATATATATATATATATATATATATATATATATATATATTATATATATATATGTATATATATATATGTATATATATATATATGTATATACATATATATATATGTATCTATATATATATGTATGTATCTATATATATATATATATATATATATATATATATATATATATATATATATATATATATATATATATATATATATATATATATATATATATATATATATATATATATATATATATATATATCTTTTATCTTTCGTAAAGTAAACGTAGCTAGGCTAACTTTTTAAAAGAGAAACTAGAATGCAAACAAGAAACTAAGCACAAAGATTCAGTTACAGGAACTAATATGACATCCAACAATCTAGCAGCCAAGGAAATCACAACAAGAGGTGAAATAGCAAGGTTTTGGTTAAAATTTTCTCTTCCAACAGAGAGTACAATGCGTTAATAGCTTGAATAACACACTTTTCGCATGCACGATCAACATTAAATGCTCTGTGGTGCACAGATGGGGTGCATTACATAGGTTATATTGGAAAATAGGTCAAATAAGGCCTGATCTGAAAATTGTGAGCAACTATGATGGTTGCAGAACACACCAAATGGTCAGAAAGGGATGTGAGCACAACGAGAAGTGATAGAGGGAAAGAACCAAGAGTTTGAAATGAAAAATTAGGAACTAAGGATTATTCCCTAGTAAAGTCACCAATTTTTCTTAGGGGTAAAATTACCAGGTGGTAGCTGGAGTAAGATCCCTCTCGAGCCTTATTAGGACCCAAGGCAGATAGTCAGGTTAGCTACAACATTCAGAAAGAAAATATATGCATGTTCATATAAGTATTTGATTGAAAAAATGAAATAGACAAGGATTACCTCAATGTGTAGTGCCAATTTTTTCGAGAGCTCAAGGTAGTGTGGTGGAAGTCCTCCTCACCAATTCCAAGTTTGAATCTTGCAAGGAAACAATGAAACTAGTAATATTCACAATTTTATCACAATAAAAAATCAAAGATAAGCATATAATCAAACCTGAAATAATATAATTCTAGGCCACTTATAAAATATATCTTAGACAAATAATGACATAGATGCATTCGTAAGATATCAACTGGAAAAAATAGAGGTAGTTCTATTATATTTAATGAAGGAGGGTTCCAACCATTATCTTGGTCAAGCCTCCCTCATTCCTTCAACTCCAAGCTCTCCCTCTTCAATCTCCTTGTGTGACAATGCTTAGGAAAATAACTCCCAATGAACTATGCCTATCAATGACTCACACTAAAAAAAGTTTGTTCCTTACACAATAAACCTTTCGACCTTTGAGAATGAGCACTTGCCTTCAATTTATAATAGTTTGTGAGGAAAAGCCTTGCCATTCTTCTCCATTAGTTTGATTAGGGAAAATTCCATGATGTTTCCATCCTTTTATAGATTTTTCCCTCTTTGTATGCTTAGTTAGGTTTAGAAATTTCCAATGAGAGGCCTGCACTGCAAGATTCCAACTTTTTGGACTCACACCTTGAGAAAAAGCTAGAAATTTCAGTTAGTTGACTCAAAATTTTACCCTCATTCTTCATGGAACATGGGTAACGTGGCCCTTTAGGCAAAAAATAGCTTTAACCTAGGTTCTAAAATTCTCTACAGGAAGCAGAGATGCATTATAACTCGGCCTAGAAGTTTTTGGGTTGTGTTACCATGGAAAAATAGGTCTCTGTCTAGGTTAATTCCTTCCATCCATGTGCCCTTCTCCTCTGAGATGGAGAGGTGGTAATTTTCAGTATAGAAATCTCTTTGATCATGTTTTCTTGATGATGGATTTCTCCTACTGACACTTTCTTTGCTAAGGTGTGATCAGGAGGAGATATGGCATGTGTTCAGGGGGAGCACTTTATATTCTTCCAATACTTTGATGGTATTATTGCTCCTTGGAGGAGTTTTCTATACATCTCATGCTACGTGCTCATCCATTACACATGTTTATGGTTTGATAATGCATGATTTATATGTTGACTATATGAGTTGACATGTAGTTGGATTCTATCATGCATTGTTGGGCTGATGATTTTATGCATGCTGTTGTGCAATGGAGATTAGTTTGATGATAGTGCATGATAATTATATTTATGATGGATGTTTTTCATATTGATGTTGTTGCTACATATGATTATGCTTATTATTTTTTAACATGGATTGTTGATGTGATGTTGTTGTTTTCATTACATCATTATATGATTATTTGTTGCTACCAATTTTTCTTATCTTGTAGAGGTTCATGCTCCATGTGATGGTTATTTTTGTTTCCATGTATAGCTTTAGAGAGCTGATATATTGGGTTGATTGATGTGATATGTTTTTGATCTATGATGTTTTTGATATATGCTAATTGCTGGGCCAATATGTATTGTTACGGACTGTCGGTTACTACTACTAGAATACTGATTTATGGTTAATGATTTGAAGAGGCTAATACATGTCTCTTATGTGATTTATATTGATTTTACCTTGTTGCAATAAAGAGTACATGTCGTTGATCATATGCTTTGTGTACTTGAATTCTGACATTGTATTAGATATGCATATCATTGAGAGCGATATTTGGCATATGTTGCATAATAATTCATGCGATTTAGTCAAACTATGTATGGGTGGTTAGTAGTGTTCTTGCAGCCATGTATTTCATGTTATTCTTTTACAGTGTCATACATATCATGAAGGGAGAATATAGAGTCATACATGCATAGAGAGAGATAGGTGCATGAGCCATAATTCAGCCATATATGGGCTTATTGATTTAATTGTACAACCATGTATTATCATCTTTGTAGCCATGTAATAAGACTATGAGTTCATGTATTTTTTTTGCATATTTTTTTTTTATAGTATTCAGTCGAGGCAGAGTAGTCTCCTGCATATGGAAAGGTGACATTGGCAACCATATATATTTCAGTTAAATTCATCCATGGAGGTGTTTGTATTCAGTGAGGTACGGTTGGTCATATTATTGTGATCTACCATCATGGATTTTTTACTACCATGTCTACTTCAGTGAGATGCTATGTCTCGACAATAATTGTTGTTTTTTATTTATGATTTTTACTGCTCTTGTATAGTACATTGTGAAGCAGATGTATTTCATGCTATTGCTTTAGTGATTTTTTGATATATGTTGTTGCTACTATAGATTTGACCATAGTTATTTCTACTAGTTGATGACATTATGTTGTTGTTTCTATTTAATGGTGATTTGACCTTTTGTTGTTACTGTGACATGGAATATGTTATTGTTGCTTATTTTCATGTTCCGATGGGAGTTAAATACGTTACTTCTACTAATTCAAGATATATGGTGTTGTACCAGAGGTTTTTGATGAGGCATATCATATGTCAAGGGGGAGTTTAGTGCATATATTTCTCAGTGGGAGTTTTGTTGTTATCTTTCATCCTTGAACTCCATTATTCATCACCTACATATGATGTTTAGTGGAGAATATTTTTTTTATGGAGCCCCTTGCATGTAGAGGAGTATATAGAATTTTCCTTGATATGTTTAGCCTGGGAAGGGAAGTGAGCCCTATTGATGGCTATCTAGTGAAATGAATGAGACCATGACCAAATATTCATTCATGGCATGTAGCTACCATTTTTACCACATGTTTTTCAAAATGATTATGATGTAACTGACATGTTTGAGAACTATATAAGCCTAGTATAGTTTGTATAGAATTGTGATTATCGTAGACTTGATTTTGGAAATTTTTGGGATGTTTTAGGTAGTGGATTGTAGGCTAGTCCTGAAAATGTGGCATTGATTTTGTAGCCACAACTCTTAACTGAGAAATATCTGTTGTAGCCGCATGGAGGAAAATTTTTGTGTGTGGATAGAGCCTTTTGGCCGCATGAAAAAATTGACATGCGTGTGGCTAGGTTGTGAGATTAGTTAAAAATAAAGTTACAATTTAGGGGTTGATCAATAGTGATGGTTGTTTGACACTTGGGTGGTGAGGTGCCCCTAAGGGGTTTTAATAAGTTTCTATGTAGTAGACCCCACTTCGATAACTATGACTTGGATTTTGGTCATCTCATAGTAATTCTTAGCTCATGTTTACCCTGGAGAGATTGTAAAATTAGGTAAATGTGGGGTGGGGTGCTATAGGGTGGTATAAGATCGAGTTATGTGTCATGTAAACCTTTCTCTGGTATAGGTGTCATCATGTGGTATCAAAGCGATGTTTATAGTATGCTGCCTCAAGGTACTTGCAAATTGTTATGGTTATCATGCATGGAGTTATTGTTACAAGTTTGTATAATTATCATGCATGATTGATGATGTTGTTATGTTGTTTCTATTATTATATATATCATGCTAATCTAGACTAATTTGTGTAGATGTTATAGCCTCCCCTAAGACACATTGAGGTATGATTTTGATTATGTCTTCTATTTGGTTTAGCTAACATGGTATGTTTGCGAGAAATAGAAGCTCAAAATATGAAGATCATAATGGTGGATTATAGTTCACATGACTCCTCATATATGCTTGATGTGAAATAAATGAAATGGGAGAAGTTGGTTGAGTAGTGAGGAGAGGAATATTCTCCTGATTTAGTAGATACATTGCGCAGTCTGAGGGTAGAGATGTTGGAATAATGATTGAAATTACACCAAAAGTCACAAGTGTTAGTAAATGGACACATCTCTAGAGTTAATGGATCCACGAGAGGCAGTTAAGCACATGTCACAAAACACATGGGGAGCACTGTTTTACCCAATGTCCAATAATCCCCCCCCCATTTTGAGTTGCGTGTGATTTTAACTCGAGACCTTTGACATGATAGAAATTTTTGGAATCAAAATTTCCATTACACCAAAACGCACGGGTGTTAGTAAATGGCCACATTGCTAGAGTTAATGGATCCATGAGAGGCAGTTAAGCACATGTCATGAAACACACAGGGATAAAATTTTTATCCAATGTCAAACAAGAGATTATAATTTGAAAATAAAATAATAATAGGTTTATTTAGGCACATGAAACACTTGTAAAGGCCCAATAAATTCATGTTGGATTCAATGCAGTGATCTTCAAAGCCTTTTAGACTTACAAAAACAGGGACAATTGGAGATAAGTCATGAGGACAGATAGGAGGAGAAGACTAATGGGGTGGATGATATTATGTCTTATAGGAGACACAAGTTGGACATGGATGATACAGTGACGAGTGGTAGAATCTTGGATACACCTGACAAGAGGAATGTTATGCATGGTTTTTATTCTAATTCTTCTTCCAGTAGACATCATCATCATCATTGTCAACATCATAAGAGAAGTGAGTATTTTCCAAAGGAGTTTAATAAATCCAAGCCTCCTACTTTTGATGGGGAAATGAAGAAATCAAAATATGTACAATCATGGCTACTTGAGATGAGGAATCTATTCAGATTACATAATTATGAAGAGAAGATGAAATCCAAGATATCCACCTTCAGTATAAAAGGAAAATAAAATATTTGGTTGGAATATATTAAGAATGTTACAGGAATTAGAGAAGAGAAGTTGACTTAGGTCAAGTTTGAAAAAATATTTAGGAAGAAGTACGTGTCTAACAGATATTATGATGGAAAGGCCAAGGATTTGCATGAGCTTAGGACGTGTTCCAAGACATATTAAGAGCACACAACTAAATTTCTTGAGTTTTTGAGGTATGTGTCCTTTCTCAAGGATGGGGAAGAAAAGATCCAAAGGCTCATTAGTGGATTTCCTTTGTCATTTAAAGATAAGATTGAGTTTCATGAGCCTCTGTTAATGAAGGAATTTATTGGGGAGTTAAATAATTTCTATGAGCATTCAAAGTGCAATCCTAAGTTCAAGCGTGACTAGAAAGGTAGTGAGAATACTAAAGGAAAATGGCCCAAGAAGCAAGGAAGATCTCAGGATGAAGATGAGAAAGAAAATGAAACCACTCATGAGAAGTTCAACGCATCTAATAAAGGACATGATCTTATCCTGAAGAGTACCAGAATAAAGGAAATGGAAGGGAACCATTGAAGTGTTTGATTTGAGGTAAATAACATAATAAGAAGGATTTTACATTGTACAAGGGTGGCAAGCCATAGATCTATATTTTTCAGGAGGCACAAACAATTGGGGATGTTGGAAAGATCATTCCCCTGATCTATCCAGTACTTGATATAGGAATTAGGACCATCATGCATCTATTATTGATATGGGAGTTAAGTTGTGTGACCACATTATTTCCATTTTAATTGGTCTTGGATCTAATTATAGCTATGTTATTCCTGACTTGGTGGATCTGTGTCGTTTGAATAAAGAAGTGCATGCAGAATATTGGCTGGTGTAGTTGGATATAGGGACAAAGAGAATAGTTCATCATTGGGTGAGATATTATGCATTTGATCTTAATGACATGCCTACATCAAAACACCTAAATGTGCTTCCTTCAGGACCATATAGCATGATTCTGGGCATGGATTGGATTTTTGTTCTTAGGACCAAGGTGGCTTGTTATGAGAATTTCATTGAGTTATTGGATGGTGATGGAGAAAAGATAACCCTTTAGGGGAATAAGAAGCGTACATCACTAAGAATGGTTACATCAATGGAAGTTAAGTGTAATTGTAGGAAAGGGTGTGTGTTGTTTGCAAGTCATATTTATAGTGATAGAGGGTAGGATATTGAGGATGATGAAATCCAATGGAAATATCTAGTCTTATATAAGTTTGAGTATGTGTTTCCTACAAATATCCTAGGGTTTCCACCTCATAGGGAGGTGGATTTCGGTATTGAGTTGGTACCAGGAGAAACACCAACATCTAAGGCACCGTATAGGATGAGTGCTTTGGAGTTGGTGAAAATGAAGTTGCAACTTAAAGGGATGCTTGATAAGGGATAAATAAGGCTAGGTGTGTCAACTTAGGGTCACTAATATTGTTTTTAAATAAGAAAAAGTAGGATGTTACAATGTTCTTCATAACTCTTTTTGAAGATGAGGATATCATCCATATATGAAATCACGAACGAGCTGGTGAAAGGCCACATATATCATCAATCGTCATCATAAAAGTTGTTGGGGCATATGTCAAACCAAAAGGCATGATGAACCATTCAAAAACACCCTCCTTGGAATTGAAAGAAATATTCCACAAATAAATTCGTTCTATTGGGACTTGGTGGTATCCAAACTTCAAATCAATCTTATTGAAATAATTAGCCCCTTGAGCTAGTTAATATGTTCATCAATATTGGGAATCAAGTACCTATTCTTGAATGTGATTTTTCTTTGGGCCTGATAATCAACTCAAAGTTACTAGGTCCCATATTTCTTTTGCACAAGTATAATTAGGCTTACACAAGGTGAGGAAATCTGTCAAATGTGTCATTTTTGGAGTAGATCTTGAATTTGTCACTTTATTTCCTCATTCACTATGAGAGAGTGATGGTATATTGGCCCAGTAGGTAGTGGTTTGTTGGTGTTTAGCTTGGTTGAATTCTTGACCTAATAGTGTAGAGGTACCCCAATGGGTGTGGAGAAGATGCCTCTATACTCCTCCGTGGTATTATTCACTTGTTGTAGCTGATTGGAGGAGCCCAATATGGAGGCCATGGATGTGGCCTCAATCTTCTAATTAATTTGAGTGTTAATCAAGAGGAAGATAAATTCCCCAATCCAAATGATGATCTTACTGCATTTCTTAGTAGATATTAAGGAAATGGTAGTATAAAAGGCTACCTATGGTATTTTGTATACTTGTATATTAAAGGTAATAATAACACTACAGGGTATAGACTCATACACAGTAGGTCACTTCCACAAATATTGTTGGCCTAATATAAAATCAAAAACTTCAAGGAGAGAAAATTCACACAATACCTCGTCCATGAAAGGTTTGATGTTGTAGGGTAGGAAACATTTTCTGTTGGCGTAGATATTTCACCCTTGGTGGGGCAACTTGATGGTGTATGATTATGGTTGTGGCATTTTTTACCAGTCTAAATGCTTAACAATATCTACTTAGATGAGGTTATTTTGAATTCCGCTATCGACACTAAAATAAAGCGAGGCTCCCTTCACCTAAATTTGTGAGTGGAAGGGTAATTCACCCGCCTCTGTATCTTCATGTTCACTTTGTTGTATTATAGCAGTGGAAACATTTGAACTTGGTTTCATATCAATGATATAATTTTCCTTTTCAAGGTCTCATTTGGATTCAAAAATTGTATATGGTTCTTAAGGTCTTATATCGGCCATCAACAAGTGATTTTTTCATCATTCATTAGTTTTATGAGTGGGGATCTTGTGCAACTTGCACCACCTTCTTGTGTCTTTGTTCATCTTCCCAATACCATTATATATTTATGCCTTAAATGGGTTTTCTTAGGGTGGTCTAACCTATCTTTTTCCTTTGTTCTATGGTTTGGGACTTCTCTTTCCCTACTTTTGCTGTGAGGGTTTCACATCTCCAAATTATCACTTCATCAGTTTAAATTTCTAATCAATTTTGATAGCATATTCATATGTTGTACCAAGCGAAGATATGTATATGAAATTTGTTTCTATCTACACCTGTACATACACCCATGTTAGGAAAAATACGAAGAGGTTGTTGTGAAACCAACTCCAGAAAGAGAAGAAAAGAGATATCAATGTCTTAGAAATAAGCCACTTCGAGGGGGAAAAATCCAATACATTACATGAATGAACAATTCTTGGCTGATTCAAATTAAAAAACTTCCTTTCTATATATAGGAGTCCATGGGGCCACAATGTAATCCTACGATGACCTAAAAATAATAATTTAAGGGCACAATAATAACAATATGGGGGTTACAAGGGTACAATAATAACAATAAGGGGGTTACACTAACAACAATAAGGGACTATACTATTAATATAGGGACCTAACATGCCCCTCTCCTTCAAAAAAGTGTTGTCCTCAACGCTTGAGTAGCTTTGGGTGCTTCTGTATAAAATTCTCATCCTCCCATGTAGAATCTTCAGTGGGTAAGTTCTTCCACTTGATGAGATACTCTGAAATTGATCGATTTCGTAGTTGTCGAGTTCTTGTTTCCGTGACTGCTTCAGGTTCCAATATGATTTTTCCTTCCTCATCAAGTTCGGGCAATATTGTTTGAACTGGAAGATTTTCACCTATAACCTTCTTTAAGCATGAAACATGGAAAATTGGATGCACTCATGAAGAAGCAGGAAGCTCCAATTTGTATGCCATAGTACCAATATTTTGCAACACCTTGTAAGGACTATAGTACTTTGGCGATAATTTATTATCCTTCTTAGCTTGCTTGAGGGACATTTGTTTGTATGGTTGTAGCCGTAAAAATACCCAATCTCCTAAAACAAAACTTCTCTCGCTGCGATGTTGATCTGCCTGTTGTTTCATTCGATTTTGTGCCAAATTCAGGTTATCCTTTAAGAGTTGGAGAACTTCTTGCTGATGCTCGATGTGATCTTCCACTGCTTGAACCTTCGAATTTTTTCTTGAAGATGATGTGATAGATGGTGGATGATATCCATAAAGTGCCATAAATGGGGTCATTTTTGCTGCAGTATGGAAGGAAGTGTTATACCACCATTCAAAGAGAGGTAACCACTTGACCCATTGTGTTTGTTTATCAGATACAAAACAACGAAGATATCCTTCCAAACATTTATTTACTATCTCACTTTGACCATCAGATTGAGGATGATAAGATGAGCTATGAGCTAATTGAGTACCCAAACAAGAAAATAACTCCGTCCAAAAATTTCCAGTAAAAATGGGATCTCTGTCGCTCACAATAACCCTTGGGTTTCCATGTAGCTTTTGAATTGTGTCCATAAATGTAGTAGCAACTGTAATTGATTTAAATGGATGAGATAATGCACAAAAGTGTGCATACTTGGTAAGTCTATCAACTACCACCATGATGACACTCTTTCCTTCGGACTTAGGTAAACCTGTGATAAAATCCATTGAAATCTCCTCCCAACATTGACGTGGAATGGATAAAGGTTGTAGAAGTTCCGGGGTCTTAATTGTCTCAACTTTATTCTGCTGGAAAACCAAACATTCTGCCACAAACTTTTGAATATCAGATTTAAGGCCATCCCAAAAAAATTCTTTCTTCACCCTGTGGTAAGTTTTTAAAAATCGTGAGTGTCCTCCTAAAGGAGAAGTGTGCAATTCCAAAAGAATATTTTGTTTTAGTTGGGAATTCTTACAAATATACAAGTGATCTTTGTACCATAAGGAATCATTTTTCCAAATAAATGTATCAGATATACTAGGATCTTGCTGCAAATTTTGAATGAGTGTCCACACTTCTTCATTATTCTTCCATTCATCTCTTGCTTCGATTATACAATTTGGGTGGATAATAGAAATGGAACAAAGCGATGCTTCCACCTCTTCATTATTTCTTGAGAGTGCATGTTGTGGAGGTAAATCCCCTCTGCGGATAGAGGCAATCCCACTAGCCCTAGAGTGGGTCTAGCAACAATCAAAACACAAAAAGTTATTGGTTCCTAGTTAAAAAAGATAGAATCATGATAGATCGCTTACCGTGATTCCTTCACTGTTGTTGTCGAAGAAGAAGTGGCGCTTTCGTTCCTAGCTGGACAGGTCACGATCCGTGAGCTTGCTACATCCAGATACTTGTACACATGCAGAGAAAAGAGACAACATGCAACATAATATTTCACACTTTTATAACTATTGATCAGTCAGAGAGGAATGAATGAAATTGCATTATGTAATGAAAAAACACAATCATGGAACCAATAGCAGATTCATGTATATTAAGATATGATAGAACAATTACAACTGGTGCTCTGACGTCATGATCTTCCTTCGACAGGGTTCCAGTGGGACGTGTCTCACAAAGCTCGTCAGGGATTCGACAAAACTCTCTCTCTCATAGGGTTCTCCTTAGCTCTGCTCTTGATTTTCACTCAGCTATAATTTCCTTCCCAAAAGTTCAACTAGCTAGAAAGTGGAGAGAGGAGGCTTTTATAGAGGGAGAAGGAGAGGTTAGGCTCCCTATAATCATGGGGGAGAGTCCTATCTCTTAGGAAGGTTCCATGAGAGGTGGAAAACCACTTCCTAAATAGGGAGATCTGGAGGCAAACAACCCAACCTCATTTTGATGATCCGTTCTGAAGCTGTTAGAATCAAACTTCTGCCTTCTATTGTTAAAAAACATTCCTTAATAGGCTTGGCGTGGGCATGACACAGGGAAAGAGCGCCAGCTAGCATGCCCACTAGTGTGCATTTTCCTCATTGGCATGAGGGATGAACTGGCTACCAGTGCCAATGCCAAGAAATGGATTTTTAGGGTTTTCCAGAGGAAATGTTCTTGAGGAGAATTCTTGTCCTTATGCAGAAGGATGCCATCAAGGTTTTTTCAGGACATTTTACTGTTCACAAGTCACGGGAATAGTCCTCCAATGTATAGGATGAGGGATTGCAGGGATGGTGAAAAAATGTTGTGTAAGAGATGACCCCTAAAGCATGAGGTGCAAGAGAGAGGGAGGGGTGAAATGCTTTATGAGAACGTGCCCAATTGAAAACACTATCGTCCCAACTGAAAAAACTGCTCTCCCTTGGCGCAATTCTCAGAGGTATAACCGCGCCAACCAAGTTTACCTTAGAAAAATGATGAAAATGAACTAACAGAGGATGGATCTGGTCTTCTGGGGGCTGAACAAGGTATTAACACCAAGGAAGGTGAACCAAAAAATCAGACTAATGAAACAAAAATCCAAAAACAACCCAAAGGAAGAAGGACCAACTCCCACTGATCCCTAGCAGAGTCGCCAAATTGTTGTGGAGGTAAATCCCCTCTATGGACAAAGGTGATCCCACTAGCCCTAGAGTGGGTCTAGCAACAATCGAAACACGCAAAGTCATTAGTTCTTAGTTACAAAATATAGAATCACGATAGATCGCTTACCGTGATTCCTTCGCTACTGTTGTCGAAGAAGAAGTGACGATTCTGTTCCTAGCTAGACAGGTCACGATCTGTGAGCTTGCTGCATCTAGATACATGTACACGTGCAGAGAAAAGAGACAACATGCAACATAATATTTCACACTTTTATAACTATCGATTAGTCAGAGAGGAATGATTGAAATTGCATTATGTAATGAAAAAACACAATCATGGAACCAATAGCAGAGTCATGTATATTAAGATATGAGAGAATTATTACAACCGGTGCTCTGATGTCATGATATTCCTTTAACAGGGTTCCAGCGGGACGTGTCTCACAAAGCTTGTTATGGATTCTACAGAACTCTCTCTCTCATAGGGTTCTCCTTAGCTCTGCTCTTGATTTTCAATCAGCTATAATTTCCTTCCCAAAAGTTCAGCTAGCTAGCAAATGGAGATGGCAGGCTTTTATAGAGGGAGAAGGAGAGGTTAGGCTCCATTAATCATGGGGGAGAGTCCTATCTCTTAGGAAGGTTCCATGAGAGGTGGGAAACCACTTCCCAAACAGGGAGATCTGGAGGCAAACAACCCAACCTCATTTTGATGATCCGTTCGGAAGTTGTTAGAATCAAACTTCCACCTTCTATTGTTAAAAAACATTCCTTAATAGGCTTGGTGTGGGCATAACACAGGGACAGAGCGCCTGCTGGCACGCCCACTAGTGTGCATTTTCCCCATTGGCGTGAGGGATGAACTGGCTACCCGTGCCAATGCCAAAACTTGGATTTTTATGGTTTTCTAGAGGAAATGTTCTTGAGGAGAATTATTTTTCTTATGCAGAAAGATGCCATCAAGGTGTTTTCAGGACATTTTACTGTTCACAGGTCATGGTAATAGTCCTCCAATGTACGGGATGAGGGATCGTAGGGACGGTGACAAAATGTTGTGTAACAGATGCCCCATAAAGCATGAGGTCTGAGAGAGAGGGAGGTGTGGATTGCTTTATGAGAACGTGCCCAACTGAAAACACTACCATTGGAAGACCCGTGAATGCAAATACAACTGATATCTCTGATACATGATATGTGGTATGGGCGCAGCCATCCATAATATAGTGTAAAAAAAATAGGATCCAAGATATGGACGCAGCCATCCAGCAAATAAGGATCAAGAAGTAGACTTAGGTATGGTCGCAACCATCCAATCGAATGAGTCATGTAATAAGTCATAATAATCCAAAAAGAACCCGCAGCCTGCATGTTTATCAGACAAAATCGAGGGTCTTGTGCTCCAAATCGACCCGAATAGAGTACAATTTTGAGCATGCGAATATGTGAGCTGAAGTCGAACATGCAATAACATCCTCTAATTACCAGCCAATAATGAAAGTCATTAACAGACGCGAGAGAAACCACCAATAATGACAATGGCTCTCAAGGTACAAGAGGTGCAATCCACGGAATGTGAATAGTGAGCTCGCGTCGAACACCTGCAGAATCATTCGATCGAAGGCAAATAATGAAAACCTTGCGTTGAATGCGAAGAACCTGCCATTGAGGCATGTAGGGTCCAAGGCACCTGAAGGGAGTCTCTAGATCAGCTTCTCGAATAATGAGCTGAAGTCGACAGGAACTGACCTTGATCGAAGGTGGGCCATAATGTTTCCCACATCATCGACACGAGATGGAGGGACATAATGTTTTGTGAATCAAGACCAACAAAGAATCAAAGGGAGGTTTAAAACTGTAGAGGCCAACTTCTCTTGAATATATCAGCAACACGACATTGGATTTGGCAGTATTTGACATCACTGGATCTGAGGTCATGGTGATGTGGCAAAGAGCAGATGAGCGGTCAAAAGAGATTACCCAAACTCATGAAGGCAAGCAGATAATGAGATGAGATGTTCCCAACCCGACACGAATGCAGACAAGTGCCATGTTTAAGAGTGACATAATGCCGACATGACTATAATACTGGTTCCATTTTCCCCCACCATTTCTGGCGAGTACCCCAATTATTTTTGAAAAAAAGCTTGAAGGGGATAGCATGTGCTTGCGATATAAGTTTTTCCTTCGGACAAACCCAACCTTGTACATTTAACGAGCCCTAGGAAGGAGGAACTTGAGTAACGTCATCACGATGGAGTACGATGTCATCAGTTTTTAACGAGTCTGACAAAGGAAGAACTCGGTGTCTTTTCATGTTTAGAGAGTTTGAAAAGACAGTGGAAAAGAAAACTCCAACACTCCCTTTTCGTAGATAGTCCCACAGATCCGAAAAGGTAGAAAACAATGTCTGAGAGAACCTCCTAGTCACGGTAGGCTAGGGTATTCATTTTTCGTAAATAATCTATCCCATCCCGAAAAATGGCTAAACGTATACTGGGTAGATGTCATTTCGTAGCCAATTTAATGAGCCCAAAACGACAAGCGACTCGGCAATATTTTCAGTTTTAGAGAGTCAGAAAAGTGTTGAAAGGTGACTCTAGTAGTGAATTTTTCGTGTTTTTACCGAGTCTGAAAAAGTATAAAATACAACTCGTGTATTTGTCCTAATCGCGTGAAAACCTATCACTGCACAAAAAGCAAGTGTAAAACCCATTTTTCCATAAAAATATAATAAAATATCAGAAAAAAAAGTCTTAAAACCTAATTCCGACTTGAAAAGTTATAAATATTACAAATAGTGAAAAATTATTCACTTTTCACCTTTTTACCTCTTTGCAGAGCGATAGTGATCCATTTCCTTTGCGATCTTGAGGCAACGATTGCGAACAATCTAGTGGACTAATCTAGATTTCGTCTTCTTCAGGTAAGAGCCGCTTCCATTAGCAATCTTTTAAGTTTTATTTCATAGCTTTTGATTGTCATTTGTCATCATTGAGGGGAGGAATTGCAAAATTAGGGCCTTCGCGGTTGGCATGGGCTTCAAGCACTAACCCACACTAATCGACCCTTTTTCACACAGGGGCTGCGCTAGGTGGAGCGTCTGTTACCAAAATAGCTGCGCCAACCGCGCAACCCAACATTCTGTTTGAATTTAACAAAAATAGAGCCAATGAATTGTTGTTTTAAGTTCCCAAGGGATCTTACAATGTGTTTATGACCACATTGATGCAGGTATAAAGAAAAAATGGTAATTGAATGGAAGGAAAGAGAGCACAGCGAGGAATATGGATTAGCAATGGGAAATGAGCAGTGTATGAATGCTCTTTGGAATTGCGGTTTGAAAAAATTCTTCCTAACGCCATGTCTCCAGGCTCAACCCAAACTACTAAAATATCTTATTAGCATATGGGATGAGGATGAGGAAAAGTTCAAACTTCGAGATTAGGTACTTGAGCTCGAAGTGTCAGACGTGTACTTCATCATTGGACTGTGAGGCAAGGGTCCAGTTCCTATCTTGACCGGCACTAGGCCTTCAGGGGAAAACATCACAATGGTCATGGACAGGGTGTGTGAAGGGGCACAGAAAGGGATAGGTAGCAGAAATTTAGACATTCAGATCATCTCTGATCTAGCACTAAGAGTAGTGCTACATACCATTATGTAGGCTGCGGGGTCACAGGCACTGCACGAGGCTACCAAGACACAGCTCCTTCTTGCATCAGAGTGCATGAACCCAAAAATTTTTGACTAGGCCATAGCCGTGACTATGAACATCAAATGGCAGCTAACCAAATGCAAGGAGACCAAGCTGAAACATTTTGGATATGGGTCAATTTTGGTATCGTTCTTCTTGGAATGACTACCTATCCTCTAGTGCCAGGGGGCCATAGTCCTGGATCCACCATTGAGAGAGCCACGGGTGGCTTGATGGGTAGAATTGATGCCCAGGGCAGGGGGCAGCTAGCAGATGTCTTGGCAACCCGAGTTCTTTGGATGGCTCCGACGACAGTTGATCGTCATAGAGGAATGGCCCTATGCAGGCACAGATTTTACTGGAGACCCAGACCTTCCGCTCCCGAAAGGAGAGGACTGGGACGAGGAGCTTGGTAAGACTCTTTTTAATTTTATGATTTTTATGATTTTTTGGTATACATGCATGTTCTAATAGTTTATCCTATATGTATGCAGATGTTGGTCCAGAGAGGCCTGTCGGGATGTCACTAGTAGCGAGGAGGACCCCTCTCACTTATGACCTTCAAGGTGAGGGGGGTGAGGGGGACGAGTTTGTACAGAACTTAGAGGGGATCGCTCGTGGAGTTCCGAATTATGCTCATTTAGCTTATGTTCCCTTAGCTTATTAGAGGCACACCGTAGGGGTGACGAGTCCTCTCCACCGCTTACTGAGGTGGTTGGTGCAGGTAGTGACGTGCTACCATGAGCACCATGCCGATTAGTCACCTAGGCTTTTTATTTGCATATTTTTTGAGAGACATGTTGTCTCCGGATGTAACTGAAACAAACATGTATATTTTTGGTTTTATAGGATGCACATGTTGCAAACACTCGACATTTGTATATATCAATTTTCTACATGGTTCTTGCTTTACATACATGATGATGTTTTTATATGTTATGAAAATGTCTAATACAATGTTATCTAATGTATCAGCTAAATAATCTGTATCATTAATGACCCAATGGAAAAGTTAAAAGTTCGCCAAAGGCATCAAACCAACATATTTTATTTGTACACAAGCTTAAAAGAACAAACACAAACTATGCTTGAAAATGGGTTTCATTTTTACACAAGCTCGAAACACAAAGTAAAGTATGCTTGAAATGAGTTTTCATTTTTACGCAAGCTTGAAAAAACCAAATAAACTATGCTTGAAATGACAAGGAAAAATGGGCATGCCCCCAGCATGGTGACTCAATTCGAGGTGTACATGCCCCCCAAGCTTCAGTCCATATGAAAAATGGAGTGAAGGTTCAAATTATGAGTTCAAGTGAAAGACTCGACTGAGATTTTATGAGATCTAATCAAAGACTCGAATTGAATAGAGATTGTGTTTCATTGTTTTAACGATTTTGACACATTAAAAGAACCATCCTCGTGAGCTAATTCATTTTTTAACGAGGTTGACATAGTAAACGAATAGTCCTCGGATCCAGATTCATTTTTTAACAAGGTTGACATAGAAAACGAACCATCCTCAAATCCGAATTCAGTTTTTAACGAGGTTGACATAATAAATGAATCATCCTCGGAATGACCTTGTTTCATTTTTTGCGAGCTTGACACAAGCAGACGAACCATGCTCTAACAGACCTTTTTTCATGGCTTAAGGAGCTTGACACAAGCAGATGAACCATGCTCTGACCAACTTGTTTCATTTTTTAAGGATCTTCACACAAGAAAATGAACTCTGCTCCGACCACCTTGTTTCATTTTTTAAGGAGCTTGACACAAGAAAATGAACTCTGCTCCGACAACCTCATCATAATGAATAAGAAGTCATCGCTTACAAGGGTTGTCCGTCCGATGGAAGGAAAACATCTTGGAAATCTGGACCTAATGCCCCCAGCACATGATGTACAATGGCATTGTCACTGAATATGGGCACAGGGCAGGTAGCCACATAATTTACATGCGGCAGGGATGACACAACTAGTGGATAAAGATCCAACAGGGATGACGGTGGGCTAGCTGCCATATTAGGACCAAAGAACCCAAGCTGATCGATGGTCATGATATGACCTTGGTGCAAGAAGCACATCACACGAAAGAGGGAGGTGACAAGCGCTCCCATGGCATAAGTATAATTGCGGCCCAAGATTAAATTAAATGCCAAGGGGTCAAGAACAACCATCACATCCATATGGACAATTTTCCCTCCCAAAGTAACAGGCAACTTCGGAAGGATCCCTAATGGTTGACTAGTTCCTTTGTTAAATGCCAACATATTCTGCGTAATAGGCACAAGCGGCAGTGAACCGAAAGCTTGCTAAGTAGTTGAGGATAAAATACTAACAGACGCGCCTTCATCTATAATGGTGCTGGGTACGACCAGATGGGAGGCCTGTACCGTGATCTCAAAGGGAACATAAGAAGGAAGGCGATAACGTGTGAATTGACACCAATCAAAGGAAGCGACCAAACTACTTGGACGGGCTACCATCAAATTGAGATGGTCTTCCCCCGGTGTTACGGGAGAAGAATAAGCACCCTCTGCCACCGCCATCATGGAGGCCGAAGAAATATCCTCTGGGAACTCCATCATGGGAGGCGAAGGAGTAGCTTCCTGAGATATAGGGACAGGAGAATCTTTCTCCAAGTCCAAGGAATCTGAAGAAACAAGAACTTAAGGGATGTGAGATACACTCTCAATGAAAAGACCTGGTGCACCGCATACGGGGCCAGCTCAACTGATCCCACAACCAATGGTTGGTTAGGGATGGATTCATGATGGTTAATTTCTGGGGGAGCAGGATCAAGCAAGGATGACTCTTGACTAATCGTTGAATCAACTGGTGAAGGACTCAAAGAAAGCTGTTTGTAACCAGCTGGAAGGCAAGGCGCAGAAACAATCGAGTTGTCCAAAACTCTCTTGGCTTCATCCATATATGGACAAAGGTGAATGACATGGTGCCCTTCACACAACTTACAGGGATTGGAAAGCTTACCCTTCTTCTTAGGAGCTTTACTAGGACTAGCTGAAGACTTGCCCCCAACCTGACTCCCAGAAGCCAAAGGCAACGACGGACGACCATTGGACCATACTTCGAGCACCTTGGGAATGCTAGGGCAATCTCGAAGAATATGGTTTCCCTCGCACAACATACAAGGGAAATTAACTTTCTGCAGAGGTTTGGAAGGTTCATCGAGAGCAGGTGTTTTAGAAGCAACAGCTGTAGAATTAGCCTCTCACTTAACTGACTTCTTCTTCTTAGTCTTCTTCCTCTTCTTCTTAGCCACCTGGGTACTAGAATCCAAACTTTCACCAGGCGAAGTAGAAGATGAGGATGAAGAAATAGGCAAATAAGGCGAGAGGTCCACCTTCGAATCAACATGGAGTTGCTAAGGCGAAGGAGTGGATGGTACAATAGTTGGAACACTTGAGATTACAGAAGTTGAAAAAAACCAAACAGGCAACCCAACAATTAACCCAGGGAGGGATAATGTGGCCACATAAGGAGCACCAATATTTCCTAAAGCAGGAAAAGGAATAGGACTCCCTCCAAAGGGGACTCCTTGATTGGAAAACTCTAGCAAAGTTTCCATCAGAAACGACCTTGAAATAAAACACTAAGGACAAAAATTCTAACCAGGAATATTTCGTGGGCAATTAATTTTTAAGACAATGAAACTAGACTTTGCTGTTTCATATTTTAAGAGTCGAGAAACAAGAAAAAGATGACTCTATCGCTTTCAGGTTGGACATGAGCTTGAAAGGAAAAGAGCTTGATGATATTTTTAGTTAAAAGAGTCAGTAAAGATCAAAGTGACTGTTCTGGTAATCTAGGTAAATGGGTGTACCAGATATCCGTGAACTGCCATATACACCTTGGTAAAAATGAAGGAAAAATCAACCAAGGAATTAACGTACGTACAGGTAATCTCTTCGAATGTTGTGTCCGGTGTATCACAGGTAAAAGATGACAGACTCGGCTTCCTATGGATAAAGGATTTGAAACCTAATGGGGTCTCCCTTTATATACACGATGGTACGGGGAGCACAGGTCTGTACTAGCGCTGTCTGTAGCTAGATGGCGAGTGACAACTACTAGGCTTAAAGACGTCGGAACACATCTCTACCTTAGACTACTAGATTTTATGTTAACTTTCAATGTTGCCTTAGGTTAATTCAGTAAATTTTAAAGTTGATCTTCAATTTACGTTTCGATTTCAAGGCCGTATTGAATGTTGGATCTCATAAAACCTCTAGATGCAAACTACATGCAACAAAATATCCTTTTGTTCAATGAAGAGATATCTGCAGGAGAGTTGAGAGATTTCAAATGACAATAAAATGAACACACAAAAACATCCACTACTATTTTCAATGCGAGCTAATGGAACTAGAAAAATTTTCTTTAGAATTATACAACACTAGTAATGTGAAAAAGTTTTCAATTTTCACTATGCCAATCAAAATGCAAAAGATTTTGTTTTTTGTATTTTTCAATATATTAGAGCAAATGCACTAACTAATGAAAACATCAATTCGAGAAAGATAAAGAGAGAGATGAAACAAAACAAGTTCACTCAACTCAAACAAGCACAATCAAGACTCGAACTGATGACGAAATCCCTCAGAGCGAAGAAGAATCTCAAAAGAGACTCAAACAAACCATGTAATCTAGGCTTGGAGCAACAGAAAGAGAAATTAAATGAAAGAAAGGACAATCACTCAATAAATGCAATGATCCAATGGGATTCAACAAGATGAATGCAAAGAAGCCAAAATGAATTTGATCAGGAAAATAAAGGCCCAAAACTCCCATGGGAGGCTCAACACACTGAAGCACCTAGAAGCCCTAGGGCTAGAATGCAAAACTGATAGAAAAGGGAAAACAACCAGAGGAAAAGCGCGCAACACAGTAAAAAGTGACTTCAAAGCACTCAGTCAATCAGAAAAAATGAACCAGGACCAAAAGTCAAGCTCAAAGAGTCCAAGAACAGGCAAACCCTAAAACCAAGCAGAGTTGGCGTGCCTGTTTGGTTGTAATCTACGCCAAACAGGGATTGGCACAGGGGCCTAACTAGAAACTAGCGCCAGTTGGCGCTACTGTTAGAGGTATAACCTCGCTAACCAAGTTTACCCTAGAAAAATGATGAAAATGAACTAACTAAGGATGGATCTGGCCTTCTAGGGGCTGAACAAGGTTTTAACACCAAGGAAGGTTAACTAGAAAAGTAGACTAATCAAACAAAAAGCCAAAAACAACCTAAAGGAGGAAGGACCACCTCCCATTGATCCCCAATGGAGTCGCCAAATTTTTGTGGAGGTAACTCCCTCTGCAGACAGAGGCGATCCCACTAGCCCTAGAGTGGGTCTACCAACAATCGAAACATGCAAAATTATTGGTTCATAGTTGCAAAAGATAGAATCTCGATAGATCGCTTACTGTGATTCCTTCGCTGCTGTTGTCGAAGAAGAAGTGGTGCTTCCATTCCTAGATGGACATGTCACGATCCGTGAGCTTGCTGCATCCAGAAAATTGTACATGTGCAAAGAAAAGAGACAACATGCAACATAATATTTCACACTTTTATAAATATTGATCAGTCAGAGAGGAACTAATGAAATTGCATTATGTAATGAAAAAACATAATCATGGAACCAATAGCAGAGTCATGTATATTAAGATACGAGAGAACGATTACAACCAGTGCTCTGACGTCATGATCTTCCTTCGAAAGGGTTCCAGCGGGATGTGTCTCACAAAGCTCGTCAGGGATTCGATAGAACTTTCTCTCTCTCAGGGTTCTCCTTAGCTCTGCTCTTGATTGTCACTCAGCTATAATTTCCTTCCCAAAAGTTCAACTAGATAGAAAATGGAGAGAGTAGGCTTTTATAGAGGGAGAAGGAGAGGTTAGGCTCCATTAATCATGGGGCACGAGCATAACACAGGGACAGAGTGCCAGCTGGCACGCCCACTAGTGTACATTTTCCCCATTGGCGCGAGGGATGAACTGGATACTGGCGCCAATGCCAAAAAATGGATTTTTAGGGTTTTCCAGAGGAAATGTTCTTGAGGAGAATTATTGTCCTTATGTAGAAGGATGCCATCAAGGTGTTTTTAGGATATTTTTCTATTCACAAGTCATGGGAATAGTCCTCCAATGTATGGGATGAGGGATTGCAGGGAAGGTGAACAAATGTTGTGTAATAGTGCATCTGAAACAACATTTAGCTTCCCTTTTTTGTATATTATTTCAAAGTCATAACCCAAAATCTTTGTGACCCATTTTTGTTGCTCTTCTGAAGATAGTCTTTGTTCCAAAAAGTGTTTAAGACTATCATGATCAGTTTTTACCTTGAAGTGTCTTCCCATTAGGTAAGTTCTCCATTTCTTTAGTGCATGCAGTATTGCTAACATTTCCTTCTCATAAATAGGTTTCTGTAAATACTTTCCTTTGATTGGACGACTTTCAAAAGAAATGGGTCTTTCTTCCTGCATTAAAACAACACCAATTCCATTTCCTGAGGCATCACATTCCACAATAAAGGTTTTTGTGAAGTCTGGCATAGCTAAGACCGGTGCTAGGCACATTGCATCTTTAAGATGTTCAAAGGCCTTAGTTGCTTCAGGAGTCCATGAAAATGCATCTTTATTCAATAATGTTGTTAGAGGTGCTGCTATTCTCCCATAATTCTTAACAAACTTGTGATAATACCATGTTAACCCGAGAAATCCTCGCAACTGCTTTATGGTCATGGGGACTTTCCATTCCTTAATGGCTTTAATTTTGTTAGGGTCTACTTTAACACCCTCGTGAGATATAATATGACCCAGATATTCCACCTCTTGTACTCCAAAGAAACATTTGGATGTTTTTGCATATAATTGTTTCTCCTGCAATAGTTTGAGCACCCTGTCAACATGTTCAACATGATCCTTCCAAGATCTGTTGTAGATTAGTATATCATCAAAAAATACTAGCACAAATTTTCTAAGGAAGGGTTTGAAAATGGAATTCATCAACCCTTGAAATGTAGAAGGTGCATTGGTAAAGCCAAAAGGCATGACCAAAAATTCATAATGACCCTCATGACTTCGAAATGTTGTTTTCGGAATATCTTCAGTCTTCATTCTAATTTGATGATACCTTGAATGAAGATCCAATTTGGTAAAATAAACTGCTCCATGTAATTCATCCAATAATTCATCAATCACAGGAATGGGAAATTTATCTTTAATGGTGAGCTTATTGAGCTCCCTATAATCTGGACACATGCACCATGATCCATCCTTCCTGTGTACCAATACTACGGGAGTAGAGAAAGAACTTTGACTAGGTTGAATTATACCCGCCTCTAACATTTCTGCAATCATACGTTCAATTTCTCTCTTTTGGACACAAGGATATCTATAAGGACTGATGTTTGGAGGAACACTTCCTAGAATCAAATTTATAGCATGATCATGATCATGAATAGGTGGGAGTCCTTTGGGAGTTTCAAAAACCTTGGAATGATTGTCCAAGACTTTTTGGAGATCTGCAGAAATAGATGATTTTGATGTTGGAACTTCTAGTGAGCATGATTGTGCAATTATGCCTCGTTGTTATTTCTTTAGAAGCTTTGTCATGAAATTAGAGCTTATTATCTTTCTCGACTTCCCTGCAATACCCCTTAATTCGACTTCCTTTCCTTCTGAAAAAAATTCAAGAAAAGTTCTTGAAAATTAAAAGCTACCATCCCCAAAGATTGTAACCATTGTACACCTAGTACAACATCAACACCTCCCATAGGAATGGAAAGAATTGGACTATTCAATACATTTTCCCCCATGGTTAGCTTTATATTATGGAATTTTCTAGAGGAATTTATATTTCCTCCATTTGGAACCATCACTTGACATTCTGGTGCTGGGTATAGGAAATAATTCAATTCCTTGGCTACCTTATAATGAATAAAAATATGGGTACTACCTCAATCAATCAAAACTATTACGTTTTTCTTCTTGATATGTCCTTCCATCTTGAGATTTTGAGGAGTGGTAATTCTTCCCAATGCATTACATGATATGGTCAGACTCATGTCTTCCTCTTCTTCGGTTGGTTCCTAGTGTATATCCTCTTCTTGTTCCTTTTCTTCTTCCTCTTCACAATCTATGTAAAATCATTTCTTCTCAGCACACTTATGACCTTTAGTGTATTTGCTATCACAACTATAGCAAAGGCCTTTTGCTCTTCTTTCTTCCAGTTTTTGTGGTGTCAACCTTGTAGGTTGTGGAAATCTAGGAGTAGCAACACTTCCCTCTTTATAGAAGTGAGTTGCAGGCTTCCTTGTCACCATAATTTTACATTCAATTTTTCTTGCCAACTTGAATGCCTTCTCCAATGAATTAGGTTCCAAAATGCGAACTTCATGTTGGATGTTATCCTTTAAAGTACCTATGAAGAGATCAATCCTGTGTTCCTCTGGAATATCAGTTACCCTTATATTCAATTTTTGGAAGTCCTCAATGTGCTCCCCCACTAAACCCTTTTGTTTGAGTTTTATCAATTGGCTAAAGAAGGTGTTACTCTTTGTATCCTCATAATGTGCTATCATTTCCTCCGTAAAAATTGACCAAGTGACAATTTTTTTACGGGAGCAAAGCCATCGATACCATACAAATGTATTTTGTTCTAAATGTAAAGTTGCAATGCGTACCTTTTGTTTGTTTTGCACATTATGGAGATCAAAATATTGCTCCATCTGTAGTATCCATGTTACAGGATCCTTTCCATCAAACTTCCTCATATCCATTTTTGGAATATGGTGGTTCTTCCCGCCAACATTAGATTTTATGAAATCATGATTAACATTTATTTTGTTTTCATCATGAGTTTCCTCTACTATCTTTTCACCATTAGGAAACATTTCTTGTATCAACTTTGTCAAACCTTCCATGTTTGCTTTTATATCATTCTTTGTGTTTTCCATTTTCTCATCAATCTTAGATTCCATGCCATCCATCTTAGATTCCATGCCAACTTCCATGCCATCTATCTTAAATTCCATTTCATCTATCTTAGATTCCATGCTATTCTTCAAACCATCCATCTTATATTCCATGCCTTTCTTCAAACCATCCATCTTAGTTTCCATGCCTTTCTTCAAAACTTCCATGTCATTTTTTGTTGTTCTTTGCGAGAGCGAAATTTGTTGCACTTGCTCTTGTAATTTTGATATGTCATGTTGCCATTCTTCGTCTTCATGAGTCATAGTAGAGAATTCTAAAGGCTTAATGGGTGTTGAATTATTTTTAGGGGCCATTTTAGAATCCAATACTGATATCTATTCTACAATATGCCCTTGGAATCAATTCAACTTGATTCTTCAAACAAGATTTATGCAATTCAGGAAAAAAACAAAATACACACCTTTTACTTGCTTTTGGGGAGCTCTATATTGAAATTGAACTATCTATATAATCGTGGATCCTCAATATCTAAAATTTGGCCTTGTAGTAGCCCTCTCAAGCTTCTTTCAAATGTCATGGGTCTGACCTGATTTGGATTCTTCAAGGCAAAGATATGTCCAATCTTCCACAATGACCTAATTATGGACTGGTTCAGTAGAGCTAACTTGTACGACTTGCCATGTCTTCCTGTTTCCTCCTTTGGCTCTAAAATTGATAGCTAGGAAACTAAATTCAATGTACTTGTGGCCAATTTTTACTACATTCCAATCCGATGCTCAGAGAGAGAGAGTTATGAAGATTTTCCCATGATAACCTCTTTGAGATGAAATTTGGGAGCCTGAAAAAGACCTAAATTCCACAGATCATATCTCCAAAAATGTTGCAAACCAAGCTCTGAAATTTTGCGACAATGTTCCTCAAGATTTCGGCTTCGCTGTCCGAAAATTTTAGGTTTTGAATCTTCATACAAAAAACGTTATTGCGACAATTCTGTGATGACCTATTTAGGTTAAATTCAGGAGCCTACAAAAAGCCCTAACTTCGACAGATCATATCTCTAAAAATATTGTGAACCAACCTCTAAAATTTTGCGACGATGTTCCTCAAGAATTTGGCTTCGCACTCTAAACATTTCAGCTTCTTAACCTTCGTAGAAAAAATGTTATAGCGAAAATTCCATGACGACTAGTTTGGAGCAGTGAAAACCGTAGAATCCAAAGCTCTAATACCAAATGTTGTGAAACTAGCTCCAGAAAGAGAAGAAAAGATATATCAGCAACTTAGAAATAAGCCACTTCAAGGGGGAACCTCCAATACATTACATGAATGAAAAATTCTTGGATGATTCAAATTACAAAACCTCCTTTTTATATATAGGAGTCCATGGGGCCACAATGTAATCCTAACCGACCTAACAATAATAATTTAAGGGCACAATAATAACAATATGGGGGTTACAAGGGTACAATAATAACAATAAGGGGGCTACACTAACAACAATAAGGGACTATACTAGTAATATAGGGACCTAACAGAGGTGCGGTGAATTAGTATTTTTTACACTTTATTTTTTTCAATTTCTTATTCTGATTTATGTATTATATTTTTATAAAGGAAATAAGTGTAGGTATGTGATTGTGATTAATGCAACCCACGTATATCCAGATAACTAATTGATCATTAATTTCATCATCTGTTCATCTTTAAGTAGTGCATTATTACTTCATTATTCATCAATTAGGTAGTAACCATGAGAAGTAAGAAGTAAATAGATCATCAACACCCAAGAGCCATATCAACACACATGGAAATGACGATGTTAGGTGGAAACCCAATGTGGGAGAAAAGGATAATTATCATTGTCTCTGTCTTCTTATTTTATTAAAATGAAAACTTATTAAAATTTTGTACTGGTACACACTCTAACTAGAACATAGAAACCCACCTGCATAAGGATAAAACCTTCTCTTCTTTCCCATCACCTAGTGGAAGGAAGCTACAACCCCCTTTCTGAAGACTACTATCCTTGGCTCCTTGTGGACCACTTTTCAGAATGTTTCAAACTGGATCCACGTATAAAAAAATCATCAAACCAACCTATAGGCCATCAGGGCCCATATCAACCATAAATCCAAACAAACTGAACCATTGAATATGACACACTGTCACACTCTAAATCAACTAAAATTATGCAGTATCAAGCCACTCAATGTAGAACACAACCATAAAAAATAAATGTCAATTTGTGTACACGACTGCAATGAATAAAACCCACGTGTATATAAAATTCCTCTATATAATACTTGTGTACAATTCTCAAAAAACTAAACACTGAAATTATTAATCATTGAATAATTCACAAACCATTTCACTAGTTCCAGATCATAGAATTATTCACATATTTATGAACCAATTACTGATCATATATTTTTGTGCCATTAAGCTTGAAAAATTCAACCATGTCACTTCAATTATAATAAATACATCATTAGAAAACATCAAAAATTAAACCAACCATCAACTTTAGACATCACTCATCATATTTGTAAACATCTATTAGCAGATCATACCCTAGTTTATATATGTGACCTTTATGAGGAATATTCGTGTATGTACGCACTTGCCATGTATAACACATGCATACAAATTTGCACATAAAAAATATTTCGCAAAATATATATATGCGACCTTTTAAAGATGGATCTGCATATGCACCTTGTTATTACCAAATTGATTCTGATAGAATGCTCATCAATCAACTTAGTGTAACTCTTTTAAACCATTTTTCACTGAAGATTAGCCTCTTCAGTTTGAGAGGGCTCTCTCAAGGTAACTTATTGAGTTTCAATGGAAATTCTATTAGATGGATAACTCTATAATTGTAACTTAATTGTGACTGATTTCAGGTTGAAAATGTAAGGACTTGCTACCATTGGGCTATGGGGTCAACATCACTAAACACAATGAAAATATTTATTCTTATGGAAACTAAGGTAAATGGGGGTTTCAATGAAAATATGGTACACACACAACATAGGAAGAAAACAACAGTTTAACCTATAAAGGAAGTTAGAGCATGTTACCATGAGTTTTGAGTAATTAGACATCAAACTAACTGCAGATATTTAAACATGAAAGATATATAAAATATAACACATTGAACATCTTTGTCGAATCTCAGGTAAAGAAGAAAAATATCACTGTATAGTACTAAAACTGAAAAAACTATTACATAGTAGCAGTTTAGTACAATATTCTCCAACTCATCTTGAATCATGTCCATTTGTTCCTGAAGGTCTTCCACTTGATTTTGTGATGATCTGTTTTTAGCTTGGAGGTCCAGGTTCATCCTGTTGGTGTGTTTTGGTTATAAGTCTTATAGGCTGGGTCCTTTTCAGTAGTCTTTTTGAATTACTCATATATTATGAAACATTTGAGAGTTGGCTGTCCCGTTCCTTCATCATCTGATCAAACTAAATATTTTTAGACTTGTTCTTCTCTGCTTCCAACTTCAACTCAAGTATTTCTTCTCTTGCTTCTCTCAGTTATTCTGTGAGGACTTTTGTTTTTGATTTTTCAATCATATTCTCCTATCCCTTTCTCTAGATGGCGACAACTTCTTCTGCTGCTGGGGAAAAATCTATGATGTTTTTTGGTTGCATACCTTCACTGACTTTATCTTCCCTTTTTCTCTCCATTGACTTCTTTTAAAACCTGGTCATTGGCTTGGCTGAAATATGAAGTCAACATCTTCTCCTGCAAAATCCAATTTCTTGTCAGACTTACCTTTCTTTAATTTTCTTCCATCACCTTCAATGTCTTTTGCTT
The DNA here is from genome assembly GCA_034641835.2 of Pinus albicaulis. NCBI lineage: Eukaryota > Viridiplantae > Streptophyta > Pinopsida > Pinales > Pinaceae > Pinus > Pinus albicaulis. Next base: position 968,172,302 of record CM076580.1, on the reverse strand, counting down.
GCACTATTGGGGACTCCTCAATATCTATTGCATGTAGAATTTCTTCCAGATTTCCTTTGGCTAATGTCTAACATATTGTTATTATTTTATTGCTTTGTTTGCTAATCTTTTGTTTTGCAAGTGCTGGCTGAGGGATATCAGTTTCTTGCAAAGGTTCTTCTTCAATGTCCATTGGTACTACATGAAACTGTCTTCCTTCCTCACCAATATATTATGTTGTAGCTAGGGATGTAGAGGATGTAGTAGTCTTAAGCTTTAAAACTTTCTTTGGAGTCACTACATCTACTTCATACCCACTCATAAATAGAAAAGAGGTTCAATGTCTATTTAACCTTTTCAAATCTTCCAACACTAATAGTTTTATCATACCATGGTGAAATATTGATGTCTCATTACCTTCTGACTTGACCTAAACTCTATCTAACATGTTTTAAAAAAAGAAGGGTATGTCAAGAGGTTTCTTACGAACAAAATGCATAAGGAGTCTAATATGGTAAGGATAAACCATGTGGAATCTTCCTTCGTAGGTGAAATATTTTTGGATCACCAGCAACAACTTTTCATAATTGTATTTCATATAAATCCTAGGGATGCCATTGGTCATATTAGCTCCTCTGTGTTCCTTCTTGAGAAACTCTTCACAGCCCTGCATTCTGAACCTTGTGCCTTTAAACCATTCTTCACCACTTTTAGGAATTTATATAGCTTGTGATATGATCTTTGGTGACAATGTGAGATTCAAAATCCAAACCTTTGATGTTGTCCCTGTAAAATTGGTGGCAAAGTCTTTTGAAACCTGTGCATGTAATCCCTACAATTTCTGGCATAATTGTAGGTAGTCTGTCTTTCTGAAAGCCTCCATAGCAGTAGGATATTCATTCAGAAGCTTCAAATCCATGGGTTCATACCTTAAAAAATGACCACCCTTATTTGTTTTCTTCTTCGATGCCATGATGCTTTATACTCTTCGTTTCCTCGCCTATTGATGACACCTACAAAACCAAATTCGAACAACAACCTGCTTTGTGTGGTGAAGAAGCTCTCAAATATCGACAATGGGATACTTCTCATGCAAGTATTGAACAATAAATGAAAAAGAGCAGCTTGGGGTAAGGTTTTTAAATATTATTTGACAACTCAGATTTTGATGATGGCACATGTGACCATAAAAGACTATAATGACAAAAAAATACGGCTATGCATGTTTTGGAATAATCGTAACGAACTCAAATGACCTATTCTAATAAAAAATTGACACCTCACACCACTTTGACACTTTCTGTAGAAAAACCCAGTTTTACAGCGAAAAAGGTTTAGCTGCTGACAGATTCACTATGGAACTGTTAGGCAGTTTCATAGCGAAATTTGTTGATTTGCCTTGTAATTCACTACGAAACTATGAAAAATTGACATGTGTAATATTTTGTGATTAAAACGCATGGGAATGAAAAATAGATGATATTAGGTTGATTTGACATGATATAGCATGGTTTGGGATGGGTTTTAGACTTATGATGGATATCACCAAATGCAATTTGTTTTCAAAAATTTCATGAAAATGAATTATGAGACCGAATGAACCCTATCAATGGAATTATTTAAACTAATGAGTGATAACACACCCAACTATGCCAAAACATACTTTCGTATGAATATGAAAACATTTCGCTGCAAACCTAATTTCACTTTTCGAAAACTTGACTTTTAATGCTATAGACTTATGAATAATTTTCTTAGGTCAAAGCATCAAAATTTTAACAATATTAAACATTTGGAGCAATTAAATCAACTAAGCATACATGTCAATATATTTCAGATCTTTGAGATATAAGTCTCCTCCTTTCTCCTTGGTGCACACCTGTTTTAAATCAAATCATTCATAGACAACACAAAAATTTCACAAATAACACTTTGATCTCCATCTCCTTATATAACTTTAGCCTTAGCCAATACCTTAGTCCAATCCCTTATTAATGTTGTTTGTATTCTTTGACAGGATCAAATAACCATTGTTTCACTCATTACTATGGGAAAATACCATGGTAAATATCTATGGTGTTCATGTTAGCATGGTGTGGATTATGTATGTGAATTTTCTTCATAGTACCTACATATATACATGGCCTTTATGCATAGGATCCGCGTATACTTTACCAAAATTTATATTCATCATCCAGATATTTTAAACATTCATTTGATTTTTCATTTCTATTTTCATCACTTCTGTAGCATTTGTTCCATCCTACATAATAATCTTGTTATCATAATGTTGACATCTTGATCAAGTAGTTTTCCATCAAGGAGAACACATTACTCATAATGAAAAAAATCTTTCCCTTAGGACTTAATGGAAACCTCTTTGATTTTTTGTCACCATATGACCATATGCAATCACCTGCAAGCACATTTGCAAATACAAATGATTCTTGACAAACATTCTTCTTCCAAACACCAAGCCTCTCTCCCCCTTTTTCATCAAGGGCAAAGGGTTGATCAATGTTGAATGAAGACCCCCTATGTAGAAATTGTATATTAACCATGCTCCCCTCTAAGAATGTGCTGAAGATATCCAATGAAGCAAATAAATGACCTTTACTAATACCAATGACTCATTATTACATCAGATACCCAATCATTTGGGGTTACATTTTTGACACATCATTACATGAATTTGTCAAAATGATGGGATTTCACACAGAGCATGATTTGATCTGAGTACTCCATACATGAATGAATATTACAATGGTTACACCATGGGTCTTCATATGACCTTTATATCAAGGCAAAGATATAACATATATAAATAATAACCAAGACCTCAATAATGATGGTGTAATATCAAATATAAACCCGTGACATGAATATTTGATAGCATCAAATTAACAAAAACATGTAAATTTCCAACAACAATATAAGTATATCTAGAAATGAGGAAAGGTATGCAGCAAGGCATTCTTTCAGAACCATAATGAAAACAAGGACATTTGTAGTTATAAAAGTGTCTCCCCCTGAATCAACAGATTGTAGAAAACCAATGTTAGCAACAAAATACCATAATTATGATTTTATATAAAAGGATCCCCCTAAATTTGTGCCATTTTTAAGAATAACTAATATGTATACACAACTATTTAACTCATAAACCGCATACATATTCTATTGTCCTTCACATATTCCACGCGTTGGAAGTAAACTATAGTAATTTACAGTCTCAACTTCCCATGAACATAAAATAGATGTCAGAAAAATTAGTAAAGTGATGAAGCAAGGATCATTCCTAATTTATATCTAAGATATTCAAAGGATCACGTGGAAGTGGATTTGTAAATATGTCTGGAAATTGTTCCTTTGAAGAAACATATTCCAGTTTGACCATTTATTCAAGCATATATTCTCTCATAAAATGATATTTGATTGGAATATGCCTATTTTTTTAGAGCATGATGAGATTTTTAGGCACACGTATGGCACTATTATTGTCACAAAGAAGAGGTACAGTTTGAGGACAAGTGATTTGAATGTCTTTCAATTTTTTCAACATCCATATAAATTGCGTACAAAAATATGCAGCAACAACATATTCTACCTCAGAATTAGATAAAGAGATGGAACTTTGTTTCTTACTAAGTGGGGTCCAAAATAAAATTCTCCTCCACTAGTACTCTTTCGATAATCAATATTTCCTTAACAATCCATGTTTGTGTAAGCATGAAGTGAAAATTCTACTTTTTTGCGATACCATAAACCAAAATATTGAGTTCCTAATAGAGACTTGAATATTATTTTAGATGTTTGGATATGATTTTCTTTAGTATTTTCTTGAAATCGTCCAACAATCCCAACTGCATGAATAATATATGGTCTTGTGCCTGTAAGGTAGAGCAAAATTACGATCATAGATTTGTATTTTGATTGATTGACGGAAGGAGAATCATCATTTTGACTAAGACTGCATCATGTTACAATTTGTGTACATACAACATGCAGTCTTAAATTCCATGTTTCCTCAAAATCTTCTTGAGTTACATGGTTTGAGAAAGAAAGATACCATTCTTCATTTTTTGAGCTTGAATACTAATAAAATATGTTAATTCACCAAGTAGAGATATCTCAAATTCTTGCTTCATAACTGAAGAAAATTATTTACTTGTAGATTCTACATTACTTCCACATATGATGTCAACTACATAAACAACATCTATCAAAAAAAAAAAATGTATCAACTTTTATATATAGGTTGTTATATGTAGACCCTTTTGTGAAGCCTTGTTTTCGAAGATACCTCTAAGGATGATAATACCATGCACACAGAGCTTTTTTTAGCCCATACATTTCCTTCTTAAGTTTGAAAACAAGATTTTTATCATTTCCTAGAATGAAGCCTTTAGGTTTTTCAATATAAACTTATTCTTCTAGATCCCCATTTAAAAATGCATATTTAACATCCATTTGATGTACTTTAAAGTTATGAAAGCTTGAAAATGGATGAAACATTCTTATGGATTCAAGTCTAGCGACAAGTGCAAATGTTTCTTCAAAGTATGTTCCTTCCTATTGAGCATACCCTTTGCATACAAGTATTTCTTTGTTTCTAATTACTTCTCGATTTTCATTTAGTTTTTTCTTGAACATCCATTTTGTCCCAATAACATTTTTATCATGAGGCCTTGGTACTAGTTACTGTAAATGGTTCTTTTCTATTTGATCAACTTCTTTATTCATTTCCTGAACCCAACATTCATATTTTTCTTTCTTGATTCACATTTTGAGGTTCAATTATGGATACTAAGGGTAAGTAAATACAAGTTCCAACAAGAGTTATTTTAGTTTGCACTCATGCTTCCTTTTCACCTAGAATTTGAGATTCAGGATGATTTTTCTAAACATGCCTTGAAGGATTTTTTTTTCTTTTCTGATGTATCTTTTTTTTCATTTCCTTATTTTGATGCTTCAATATTTCCTTCTCCTACAACCTTTTCGTTTGTAGCAGGGAAAGGTTTGTCATCTATTGGTGCTTCATTTTTGGTACTTGTGGATGCTTCATCAATCATAGCATTGATTCATTGAACAATATTTGATGCCTTTTATTATAATATTTATATCCCTTTCTTCTAGAAAGTATCCAAGGAGAATTCCTTCATCATATCTAGATTTAAACTTTACATGATTATCATCATTTTTACTTATGTAGCATTTTCTTCCAAAAATTCTAAAATGTTCAATAGTTGGAGGCTTTACAAACCATAGTTCATAAGAAGTTTTGTCATTGTTTATCGAGAATGAGCTTTGTTATGCATATTTATGGTTGTATGTGGTTCTTCCCCCTAGAATGTATGAGGTTTTTTTGACTCATCAAGAATGGCACGTGCCATTTTTTGTATTGTTTTGATCATTCTTTCTACCACTCCATTTTGTTTAGGAGTCTTAGCTATAGAAAATTATCTTTTGATGCCATGTTGATCATAGAAATTGAAAAAATCATCTATATAAACTCTCCTATTTTATCATATTTAAGAAATTTTATTTTCTAATCTAACTTATTTTCTACAAGAGCCTTGAATACTTTAAGTTTATCAAAATCTTCATCTTTGTGTTTTAGTAAGCCAATAGAACACATTCTTGTAAAATCATCAATGAATAATATGAAGTATTTTTCACCACGAGGAGACTTCTTTCACATATGACCACGTAAATTAGTATTAATAAGTTCAAGTGGCTTACTTGAATTACCTTCTTTAGCATTAAACTAAACTCTTGTTTTTTTACCAAATTAGCATGATTTGCAAATGTTATTTTTAGGTGGAGTGATGTTGGGAAGTTCATTAACTTCTCCCATTCTGCTTGATTTGTATAATTGAGAAAATCTAAAATATACCAACCTTTTATGCCAAACCTATATTTCTTCGTATTTTATTAAGTAGCAATGCTCTTGGCCACCTTTCAAGATAGAGACATTCCTTGGAGTGCTTGTTCCCTTTATTATCATCTTACCTATATCCAGATTCCTTACCACACAATTATTTTATCTAAAAACAACTTCATGCCCTTGGTCAAACATTTGACTAACACTCAGCACATTATGTCTTAATCGATCAACAAATAAAATATTTCTAACCTTCGCCTCTTTGTTTAACAACGTGGTTTTTTTCCCTTTGATAGAAGCATGTGAGTTATTTCCAAAGGTCACATTATTTTCTTTATTTATTTCATTAATAGACATAAAATTGTCTTTGTCACCAATCATATTCCTTAAACATTCATTTTCAATGTACCACATATTTTCTTGATCTTGTACATACCAAGGTACACCAAAATTTTCAGATTCTATGGTTTTCCTTATCCATACCTTAGGTGTTATTGTCTTATGTTCTTGTTGATGGGATGGTCACATTCTCCTTCTGCATTTAGCTTCTTTATGACCAAATTTATTGCAAAAAGAACATTAAATTTCATCTTGGAGAGGTGAGAAAAACATTATCAAAATATTTTTTTTCCAGAATCTCATTATTTCGTTTTCTTGCTTCTCTAGTAACAATAGTTTTACAAGCGACACATTGAACAACTTTATGACCAGAATTAAGACAAGTGAAGTATTGAACATTCAAGTAGGGGTACCCAGGAATATATTACCTTATCGAGTAACTTCCCCTTTCATTGTGGTAATGTTGTTTTACTTTAGAGGCATTTGATCCCTCATTCCTTTGTTGAGAGCTGGAATTTTGATGACTACTTCCTTTTATTGTATTGAGATAGATTCCTGTACCTATTTCCGAAGATTTTATAGTTTTTTATTATTCACCATTATATCTAGGACATGTATTAATTAGAGGATAACATCGTACTCTGAAGTCTTCTTCTAAAGTATCAGATACTTTAGAAAATATATATTTTAGACCCTTTGTTTTCTCAAGTTCATTTGTTAAACCCATTATTTCAAATTCTAACCTCTTACTATGCCTTTCCTTTTCTAGAATTTGTTTCTTCAAAACTTCTTCAGCTAATTTAGCTTTTTACAGATGAATTTTTAACTGATTTATTTCTTCAATGAGATTAAATTTTTCTTCTAGAGTATCCATAGAAACATAATCATATCCATCTACACATTACTCTTCAAATGCCATAACTAATTCATATTATTGATAAGCTTCAACATAATCATTATTAGAAGAATAGTGACTATCTTTATGTGTATAAATACTTTTCTTGTTATCAAACCTTCCTCTAAAATTGCCTTTTGATGAATTCTTACCTTTCTAATGATTTTTTTATAAAGGAATTTAGTAGTGTAGTGACCAAATCTTCCACAAACAAAAAATTTAAAAAATATTGCCTCTAAATTTGTTAGTTCCTACTTGGAGTTTCTTTAAGAAATTTTCTTCTTCTTCGTCTGATATGTAACCTGTTTTCCTAATATCTTCCTTTTACTTCACTTTATAAGTAGCTTTGAATGTTCCTTCTTTGATATCTTATGGACCCCATTTTCTCATTTCATAAGATGTTAATATCCCATCGAGATGTTCAATATTAAGGTTCTTAAAATCATGTATTTATTCAATGGAAGAGACTTTTGAATTGAATTTTGGGGCTAGAGATATTAGAATTTTCTCAACAAGAATCAAATAGTTTACTTCATCACCAAGATTTCTCATTGAGTTAATGATATCATATACCCTAAGGAAAAAACTTGCAATACTTTAATCATTACATATTCTCATAGTCTCATATTATATTGTAAGCATTTGAAATTTAGTGTTAATTACCTTAGTGTCACCTTCATAACTACAGATAATCTTGTCCCATATGGCTTTTGCGGTATTTAGTTGCATGACCCTTACAAATTTTGATTTTGCCAAGCTTCCTAAGAGAGAGCTGACTTCCTTTACATTGGTCTCATATTATCTCTTCCCTAGATAATTTGTGGGAGTGGAGGATGGATATTGATAGCCTCCTTTAGCCATTTCCCAATCATTAGCTCCAAGTGGCTGCAAAAATGCTCTCATTCTAACTTTCCAAAAAACCAAGTTCCTTCCATTAAACAAGGGTGGGAGGATAGAAGATACTCCCTCTTGATTTATCATCTTGATGAATCTCCTTTCAAGAAATCAAGATTCTTATTAGGAACCTTCTCTAATACCATTTTTTAGGAAAAATACTAAGAGAAGGGGGGGTGGGGTTGAATTAGTATTTTAAAAACTTACCCAAAACTTAAACACTGAGTGCTTTGATCTCCATCTCCTTATACAGATTCATCCATAGAAAATACCCTAGACCAGTCCCTTAGTAATGTCATTGTTATTATTTGATGCAATCAAATAACCATTTTTGCACTCATTACTATGGGCCAATACCATCGTAAAGACCCTTGATATTCAGGGTACCATGTTGCATATTTATTACATGACCTTTCTTCATAGTACACATGTATATATGTGACATTTCTACATAAGATCCTCTTATACTTTGCCAAACTTTATATTCAACATCCATATGATTTGTCATTTCTATGTTCATTACTTCTGTAGAATTTTTTCCATCCCACATAATCTTCCTGTTATCATAATGTTGACATTTTTATCAAATATGTTTCCATCAAGGACAACACATTACCCACAATTCCAACAACTGATGGTACCTAAGCACAAATGTTGCTTAGTCTTTAATGCCTAGATTGGTGCATGATGTATAAAATATATTTGTGATCTATGTCACTGCTTGGTCTCGTTTTTGTTGTAATGTTTTCCATCTAATTTATTGGTCTTCATAGCTTCCAATAGGGTAATCTTGTTCCTTAATAACATTGCTAAAAGAGTCCCAAGAGGGTGTGACTACAAATAGTGGGGATTCCTCTATCTCCATTTTCTCGCAATACATTTTCCACCAATCCTTGACATTGTGAGTGGCATTAAGGATAGTAAAGTAATATTTCCACTATCAAAAAAATTATGGACTGAAAAATAGCCTTCTAGCAAATTTAACCATTTTTCTAGAGCATATACAACTATTTGACCTTCAAATATACGACTATCAAAATTAGTTTGTGCCTCAAAGGGGGTAGTGCCTCAAAAGAGGCTAATTAATGAAGATGTGTCACCTATTGGAATTTTTCGAAGGATATGGGAAAAATTATCCATCATCTCATTCCATTTTCTCTCAAGGGATTCTTCGAGCAACAGTTTAAGAGGATCTCCTACTCCCTCATCTTTATTTTCTTCTACTATGCAAGACCATCAAGGTTGGAAAGGAAAAACTTGAAAGGGGTCAAGTGTTTCAAGTCCCAAGTCCATATACCTTGACCTCATTGGGGACATGCATAGAAAAACCAAAAAAGAGTAGACAAATTTGATACAACTAATCTATTTTTATGAAGGAAATGAAATGAAATACATATTACTAACTCAAAACGTATAGATACAATGAAAATTGACTTAATTAAGTTAGATAAAATGTTGAAAATTGTATATAAGTCCAATGGAAGAAAACTAGCTCGAACGATGGTAGTGTATCTCCTAGAAGAGATGTGGCAACTATGCGTCTTCCTAAACTCTATTTAAATGAGGCTTCAAGGATTTTTTATCATGAATAATCAGTAAGAAAACCATAAACATCTACAAATATAATCTTAGGAGACGAAATGCCAAAGACATATGGGCCTTGATTGGGTAAGTTGCAACATCAACTACTCGGAGTTGTAACATTGGAATATGATCACCATTTCGCTTGCACTATAGAAATTTTGAGAGTTCTATTTGAGGAGTAAAATTTCTGACTACCAACAGAATTTACAGCTTCAGTTGGTCCATTTACCCAAAAAATAATGGTTAGTACCTCAAATGGCTCCAAGATTTTAAGACCTCAAAAAGTACAGAAAATATAATAATTCCTTGCAAAATACGAAAATGTGTTGTGATTGTTGTTCAGCGGTTGTCATTGATGTCAACCCAAGCAACACCAGGGACTAACCCAATATTGCATGGGAATTTTGAACTACCAAATTAATATATTTTGGGTCAATAATGCTTTTGATGGTTTCTACTTGTTGAGATGTTTCTGTTGATATATGGCAATCTATGTAATTCTTCACGGTTTGAGAGATATTCATGTTTGAAGTTTGTACCCCGAGTTAGTGGGCTAAAACCCCATGGGGTTGGGGCATGGGTCATTGAAAAGTCATAATTAATATTTTTTGAGCTCCTAAAATCCCTCCCACGTTCACTTGTTGAATCCCCTCTCAACCAGATCATTTATATAAATTGTGATCCTCATTTCCTCCTTAGGCAAGGGATTTCGCCATATGAAACAGGTCATCGTGGAATTTGATCTAACTTCTTTTCTACGAAGGTTAAAAACCTAAAATTTTAATGAGGCGAAGTCGAAATCCTGAGGAAGCTACTGTAAAAAATTCAGATCAAGGTGCACAATATTTTTGGAGATATGATCTGTTGAATTCAGGGTTTTTGCAGGCTCCTGAAATTTATCTCAAAGAAGTGACCTTGGTAAATTCGTCATAACTCTCTCTCTGAGTATCAGATTGGAATTATGTAAAGAGTGGAAGATAGTGCACAGCTATTCTTTTCGCTCTATCAATTTCATAGCCAAATGAGGAAACAGTGACACGTGGCACTCTGTACAAGTGCGCTCTGCTGAAATAGTCCATAATTAGGGCATTGTGAGAGATTGGGTATAAATATCTCTTGAAGAATCCAAATTGGGTCAGACCTATGGCACTGGAAATATGACTCATAGGAATAATACAGGACCAAAAATCAGATATTGAGGATCTAAAATAACAAAGATACAACAGATTCAATATCGAGCTCCTAGAAGGCTAGAAAAAGCTAGATCATGTGTTGTCAAGGGTTGCAAAGGACCAGAATTTCTACAGCAGCAAAGAAAAGAAATGTGCAACAGAGGGTAGCATGACAAGAGAAACAACCAAGGTGCATAACAGCAGCAAGAAGTTCATCATATGAATTCTTCAAGTGGGCAGCACTACATACAATCATTGTAAAGGTATCATTGTACTTAGTCATTGTAAATATATTATTGCACAAATTGTACTAGTGTCTATATGCCAAGGGTTGAAGAGGCAGTGTTGGGAGGTATAGGATCATCATTAGGTGGTTGTGTCAAAGTTGGGGTTATGGTCTAGTATATCTTCTTCTTCTGCATCATTCTATATCATTGTAAAGTGGACCATTTTCCCTGGTACATGAGTCCATTCTTCTTTTATTCTTCTATAGGGTGGTAGGCTGGTGCTAGGGTGAGTTGTAGCTCATTGGGTGTTGGGGCATCCATTCAGTTGACTACTGAATAATCTCGGACATTGGAGCATCCATTGAGTGGGAGCTAGAGAAGAATGCTTTTCTATATTCTAGGAAGTTGGAGCTTTATTTTCAATTGGAGTTGAATATTAAAGAATTATTAGAAAATCATTAGGTGGTTTTTGTCCCGAAGTGGGTTTCCACCTTAAAAACTATGTGCATTTGTGTTCCTCTTGTTTTATGCTATCATTGTACAAACACTGATAATAATTGAAGATTAACTAATGCTCTAATTGAAAGGAATATTGATTCACCCCCCCTCTCAGTATTTTCAACAATTGGTATCAGAGCTTGGTTCCTTCAATAGAAGTTTAACAACTAGAAGGAGGTCATGGAGCATACCAAGAATGTGTACCTCTATTCAATGAAAATAATTATGCACTTTGGAAAGGAAGAATGGAGGTATATCTCTTGGCACAAGGTTACAAAGTATGGGACGCTGTTCAAAATGGATTTACATCAACCACGGATGAACAAGGTAGGAAGAATTTGGTAAATGATGCAAAAGCAAAGAATATTATTGTCAGTGGAATTATTGAATCTACTTATCATAAGGTGTTGGGTTGTAAAACTGCCAAAAATGTATGGGACAAGATTGATAATATATATGCAGGTGACTCAAATGTCAAAGAAGCAAAGCTTCAAATCTATAGACAAAAATTTGAGCAACTCAAAATGAAAGAAGATTGCAACATTGTTGCATACTTCCAATATGTTGATGAAATAACCAATACTCTGGAAGGATTGGGAGGGAAATTTGACGAGAAGACTATTATACGAAATATTATTAGAACGTTACCAGGGAGATTCAACCCAAAGTTATCGGCCTTAGAATACAGTGCAAATCTGGACAAACTCAACAAGGAAGAATTACATGGAGTTCTCATAGCATATGAAATGAGACTTGATAAAGAAAAGGGTACTTCAAATCTAGAAACTGCGTTCGTTGCATCTAAGCAAACCAATAAGGACAAACAACCTTCAATTGAAATGACATGCACCTACAAGTGTGAAGAAAAGGGAGATGATGGAGAAGGTCTTTCAGATGAAGAATATGCTTACTTTATGAGAAATTTAAAACTTGGTAAGGGAAAATTCAAAGGTAAACTTCCAATGATATGTTTCGGTTGTGGTGAGGTTGGGCATTTCGTAGCAAAATGTCCGAAAAAAAGTGATGGAAACTCAAAAGGAAAGAAAGGCTTTAAGAAATTCAACAAGCAAGGCAAAAAGAAAGGATCCAAAAGGAACTTTCTCTCTAAAGAATATAGCTCATCATCCGATGAAGAAAGTGACAGCAAAGAAGAAGCCAATGAGAAATTATTGTTTATGGCCAAGAACAATAAACAAGAAGTATCAAACAATGAAGAAGAAGGGTTGACCATAGAAGAATTTTATGAGGAGGAAATCAAGCTTATAAAAGAGCTCAATGTTGAGAAGATCCATTCCAATACTCTTGAAGAACAATTTCAAGGTCTCAAAATTGAGGTTGAAGAACACAAATGTATTGAAGAGTCACTTCAAAAGAAGTTGGAAGAAAGCAACCAAGAAAGGGAAGCATTAGAAGCTGAAATAGTCTCACTGCGTAAGGAAGTGAAGAAGGGAAAAACTATCCAAAACTATGCCAACAGCTCAAAGACATTGGAAGAACTCATTAAAAATCAATGATCTTACAACGACAGAACTAGCCTCGGTTACAAAGAAGAAGAAGCAGGACCTTCTACCACAAAATACAATGAACCTATGAGATTTGACATACATGTAGACTTCATTGGAAAAGATTCGCAAGCACATCCTTGGAAGACAATTCCTCGACGAAGATTTTCATCTAGGTACCAACATATTTTTCATGGATATTGTTATTCATCTGGAAAATTTGGTCATAAAGCTGTAGAATGTCGCACGTACCCTAGGAACCAATACAATTCCAAGAGATTCTTCAAATATGAACCTCCCAGGGCTCAACGAAACATCAATTGATTTGAACATTTAAGAAATAATATGGAATGTTACAAATGCTAGAGCTTTGGACATTTAGCCAGAGATTGCAGACTTGAAAATCCTCTAGAAGAATCTTCGAAGCCATAGAATGAACGAACATGGAAGAAGAAGAAGACTGATAATTGTGCTCTCGCTCTCAAGGCTCAAAAAAATAAAGATGTGTGGTATGTTGACAACGATTTCTCAATGCATATGACTGGAGATAGAAGGAAATTTGTATCTCTGAAAGAGAAGAAGGATGGAACCATATCCTTTGGAAATGATGGATCTTCAAATGTTATAGGATTAAGTACCCTCACTCTCGGAAGAAAATATGTTATAAAGAATGTTCTATTGGTCGAAAACATGAATCACAATCTGCTCAGTGTTTGAAAAATGTGTGATCAAGGAGACACAATTCTATTCAACTCCACAAAATGTGAAATCAGGAAAGGCGGGTATGGTAAAATTGTGGCTACAACAATTCGAGCTCCAAATGACACATATGTTCTGGATGAAGCAACTAAAGCATGTCTACTAGCTAAAGAAGATGAAAGCTGGTTATGGCACAAACGAATGGGTGACATAAACTTTGACAATCTTGTTAGGATAAGAAAAAAGGAAGCAGTATGAGAAATGCCAAAAATCTCAAAATCTTCCAACACACTATGTGAGGCATGTCGACATGGCAAGTAGACAAAAGTCCAATTTAAAACAGAAGAACACTTTGGATCACATCCATTGGAATTGATACATACTGATATATGTGGTACCGTGAGAACAAAAGGCTTAGATGAAGAATTATATTTCATGTTAATGATAGATGACTATACCAGGATGACAGCCGTTAGTTTCCTAAAGAAAAAATCTGAAGCAGTTGAGTGCTTTAAGATCTACAATGAGTTGGTTGAAAATGAAATTGATTTGAAAATAAAGTGTTTAAGATCAGATAATGGTGGAGAATTCACTTCCAAATTATTTCAGCAATACTGTGACGAAAATGGAATAAAAAGGAAATTTTTAACAGCATGAACACCTCAGCAAAATGGAGTTGCTGAAAGAAAGAACAGAACCGTACAAGAAATGGGTAGAATAATGTTGAAGGACTCAAAATTGGATGAAAATTTCTGGGTTCAAGAAATTGATACGGTAGTCTTCATTATCAACCAAAGTCTTCTCAGAAATAATTGCAACAAGACTCCATATGAATTATGGAAAGGAAAACCAGCTAATGTAAAATATTTCAGAATCTTCGGAAGAAAATGTTATATCAAAAGAGAAGATCAAAATTTGGGTAAGTTTGAATCACGTGTTTATGAAGGTATCTTTGTTGGTTACTCAAGCAAAATAAATGCCTATAAATGCTATAATCTAAGATGAAAATAGATAGTGGAGAGCATAAATGTTACATTTGACGAAGATGGTGTTCTAGCGATTAATGATGAGGATCTAGAATCTTTGAAACTTGAGACAGAGGAGACATAGATAAAATTGTAGAACAAGAAGCAACTATCAACGAGGAAGAAGTAAATAATGATCATCAAGATATACCAGAACAACAACAAGAAGCTCCTCCAAGGAGAACAAAAGAGTGGACTCAAAAGAACCATGCATCAAATCAAATCATTGGTGACATAAATGAAGGTCGATAGCTTCGTTCATCACAACAAGCTCACGTTGCTTTTCTAGCAACCTTTGAGCCTAGTAGTTTTAAGGAAGCCAGCCAGAATGAACATTGGGTAGCAGATATGAATGAAAAATTGGATCAAATTGAGAATAATAACACATGGGAATTAGTTCCATGACCAAAAGATAAAAATTTCATTGGGACTAAATGGGTGTTCAAGAACAAATTGAATGAAGATGGGCAGGTTACCGGAAACAAAGCAAGATTGGTTTGCAAAGGCTATGCACAAGTGGAAGGAATTGATTTCAACGAAACATTTTCACCAGTTGCCAAGATGGAAGCCATCTGAATGTTTCTCACCTATGCATGTTCAAGAAAAATCAAATTCTACCAAATGGATGTTAAGTCAGCATTTCTGAATGGAGAATTATAAGAAGAAGTTTGCATTGAACAACTTGAAGGTCTTCTACTATCACAAAAAGAAGACTATGTCTGGAGGTTAAAGAAGGCTCTATATGGTCTCAAGCAGGCTCCCAGAGCATGGTATGCTCGTCTTGATGGATATCTACATCAACAAGGGTTCAAGAAAGGTATTGTTGATAGCAATCTTTATGTACAAATAGATAAAGATAATTTAACAATCATTGAGGTATATGTGGATGATATAATATTTGGTAGCAATGATGATCAACTAAGTAAGAAATTTTCTACAAAGATGAAAAGTGAGTTTGAGATGTCTTTACTTGGTGAGTTGACATACTTCTTAGGGCTTCAAATATCTCAGCAAGAGAAAGGAATATTTATATGTCAAGCCAAGTACATCAAGGAAATTCTCAAGAAATTTAAAATGGAATATTGCAAACCCGTCCTTAATCCGATGGTAACAGGTTGCAAATTGAGCATAGACGACTCATCTAAGGATGTGGATCAGAGGTTGTAGAGATCTATGATTGGTAGTCTTCTATATGTAACAGCCTCTCGGCCAGATGTTATGCAAGCAGTTGGACAAGTAGCAAGATTCCAAGCAGCACAAAAATAATCACATATTATTGCCATCAAAAGAATTCTTTGATATCTAAAGGGAAAAAAAGAATATGGCTTGTGGTATCCCAAGGGTAACGATCTCATTATTCAAGCCTTTATAGATGCAGATTGGGTAGGAAGCGTTGATGATTGTAAGAGTACTAGTGGAGTAGCATTCTATCTAGGTGGTTGTCTCGTATCATGGTTGAGCAAAAAGAAAACTTCAATATCATTATCTATAGCGGAAGTAGAATACATTGCAGCAGCATCATGTTGTGCTCAAATCCTTTGGATGAAACAAAATTTGCAAGATATTCAAGTACAATTCAGTGAGCATATTCCCATATTCTGTGACAACACTAGTACCATCAGCATCTCCAAGAATCTTGTCATGCATTCAAAAAAAAAAAAGACATTCCGATCAAATATCATTTTGTTAGAGAACAAGTCGCTGAAAATAATATAAAACTTGAGTATGTTTGTACAAAAGAACCAATTGCTGATATCTTCACTAAACCTTTACCTCATGAAGCATTTGAATTTCTTCGTTCAAAGCTTGGGATTCTCCCAAGTTCTTATTAGATTACAGGTCTGTGGGACGGTTGTGTGTCAGTGGGAGTGGAAGTGTGTATAGGTCCGTAAGATGGTTGTGTTTCAGGGGGAGTTACCCTTTGCCATTGATGTCAAAGGGGGAGAGAATGTTTTAGGAAGAGGTGTCATGATCGTAGGGGGAGTACTTGTGTTTCCATCAATGCCAAAGGGGGAGATTGTTGATCAGCGGTTGTCATTGATGTCAACCCCAGCAGCACCAGGGGCTAACCCAATATTGCATGGGAATTTTAACCTAAAAAATTAATATCTTTTGGGTCAATAATGCTTTTGATTTTTTCTACTTGTCAAGATGTTTCCATTGATATATGGCACGCCATGTAATTCTTCACGGTTTGAGAGATATTCATGTTTGAAGTTTGTACCCCTAGTTAGTGGGCCAAAACCCCATGGTGTTGGGGCATGGGTCATTAAAAAGTCATAATTAATATTTTTTAAGCTCCTAAAATCCCTCCCACATTCACTTGTTGAAGTCCCTCTCAACCTAAGCATTTATATAAATTGTGATCCTCATTTCCTCGTTATGCAAGGGATTTCACCATCTGAAACAGGTCATCGTGGAATTTGCGCTCTAACTTGTTTTCTGAGATGGTTTAGAAGCTGAAATTTTTATGAGGCAAATCTGAAATCCTGACGAAACTGCTGTAAAAATTTCAGGTCAATGTGTGCAATATTGTTGGAGATATGATCTGTGGAAGTCAGGGTTTTCGCAGGCTCCTGAAATTCATCTCAAAGAAGTGACCTTGGTAAATTCATCATAACTCTCTCTCTGAGTATCAGATTGGAATTACGTAAAAATTGGTGGATATTTCATAGTATGTAACTTTTTCTCTATCAATTTTAGAGCCAAATGAAGAAACATTGACACGTGGCATGTCATACAAGTGTGCTCTGCTGAAACATTCCATAATTAGGGCATTGTGAGAGATTGGGTATAACTCTCTCTTGAAGAATCCAAACTGGGTCAGACTTATGGCATTGGAAAGATGACTTAGAGGACTACTACAGGACCAAAAATCAGATATTGAGGATCTGAAATAACAGAGATACACCAAATTCAATATCGAGCTCCTAGAAGGAAAGAAAAAGCTAGATCATGTGTTGTCAAGGGTTGCAAAGGACTAGACTTTCTACGGCAACAAAGCAAAGAAAGGTGCAGCAGAGGGTAGCATGACAAGAGTAGAAACCAGGGTGCATAACAACAACAAGAATTTCATCATATGAAGTCTTCAAGTGGGCAGCATTGCATACAATCATTGTAAAGGTGTCATTGTACTTATTGTTTGTAAATGCATTATTGTACAAATTGTACTAGTGTCTATCTATGAAGGGTTGAAGAGGTAGTGTTGGGAGGTCTAGGATCATAATTAGGTGGTTGTGTCAAAGTTGGGATTATGGTCTAGTATATCTTCTTCTTCTGCATCATTCTATATCATTGTAAAGTGGACCATTTTCCCTGGTACGGGAGTCCATTCTTCTTTTATTCTTATATAGGGTGGTGGGGTGGTGCTAGGGTGAGTTTTAGCTCATTGGGTGTTGGGGCATCCGTTTAGTTGACTACTGAAGAATCTTGGGCGTTGCATCGTCCATCCAGTGGGAGCTGGAGAAGAATGCTTTTCTAGATTCTAGGAAGTTGGAGCTTTATTTTCAATTGGAGTTGAATATTAAAGAATTATTAGAAAAACATTAGGTGGTTTTTGTCTCGGAGTGGGTTTCCACCTTAAAAACTGTGTGCATTTTTGTTCCTCTTGTTTGTTGCTATCATTGTACAAACACTGATAATAATTGAAGATTAAATAATGCTCTAATTGAAAGGAATACTGATTCACCCCTCGTCTCAGTATTTCCAATAGTGATATAGGTGGAATAGATGGGTAGCCATTGAAATCCACCTACATCATAAGAGAATCACATGGTTAGGTACTTGGTCAAATGAAACCATGTTCCAATAGTTTTTTCAACATTTTCTTCATGTCACTTCTATAATGGACTGCTTATACAATACAATGTTTAGAGATAGGTAGTTTGGAAACAACTGGATCTCATGCCCCACTTCCCACTTGGGTGGTTGCCCTATAGTCTCCTAGAACACACACTGTTTTTTGTATAGAAATTCTTCCAATTGTTTTTTTTTTCCTTGGTACATCCTTGCAAGTAAAACCTTTCTCTAACTAACCCTTCTGTAGATTAGGTTTCTAAAAAAAAGAAAAAATGTAATTATTTCTAGAGAGAATTAGTTTCTTGGCTTTATTAGACCTCCGAATTTATTAAGATATGATTATTTCCATGTAATCTAAAAAATGTAGAAATTAGAGAATAGATAACTATAAAAATACTCACGAACATGATAACACAATATGTGTCCTAGGAAACTGTTATAGGAGAAAATATAGCTTGAAGGTGAGACATGTTTGCTCCCTCTTTATGTAAATGGAAATGGATGAAAGCACAAATAAGTTATAAATGTGGCCCGTGGGCTAGTACAATGCACATAACCTATTTTTGTTCTCTCTATCCCTATTTTTTCTTTTCTACATTATTCATATATGGAGCAAAACACACTCGAATAGAATGGAACCCCTTTTTCCTCCAAGTGGCCTAGATATAACGTAACTCAATATCCTATGAGCCACTAGGTTTGAATTCTTCAAACTCTTAACTAGAATTTAAATATGGTGTCCTCTATAGTGTTCTCCATTATCATCACATGGATAACCCATTTTCCATGAATAAGGGGGGTTTACGTGGCATCCTATTCAATTGTATAGGTAAAAATAGGGAGGTGATCTAGGTGGATATTGGTGGCCACCCACCTATTCCACCTAGACCTCCAGTTAGTTTCATTCGTTTCCTTGGCTATAGTTTCATTTACAATTTTTACCAATTTTTAGGGTCCTGAAATTTCAGAGCCATTTGACCCCCTAAACATATTTTTTTAGGCCTAAAATAGGCCCATAGTTGTGTCCTATAGAAAATATTATAGTAATCAGAGATATATTTCCAATGAGGAATCATACACACCAAAAAAATATAATATTACCAAGTTACTACCCTAAGAATTTGGTCTCCCAACTAACCCCAACAAGGCCCACAAACTCATGGTGTTCCATCATGTGGGGCTAGGGTTTTGCTTGTTTAGGGTTTTTCTTTTTTGTTCAATAGTAAAAAGACCCTTGAGCCTCATTGTAACACAGTTCATAAGCATGTATCTGCCACATATCTCCTTAGAGATAAGCTACCATCGCCGGAGCTAGTTTATTTCCATTATTCTTGTAACCATCTTTGAGTTCTATAATATTAATGAAATGAATATTTTTTGTTGTCGCATATTTGTGTTTATGTTTATATATGTATTATGTTGTGTTCCTACATAAGTTTGGATCATTGGTATTAGAGTGGTATACTCTTTCTCCGTTTTTCTTTGCATTTCCCCAATGAGGTTAGGATATAATGAGTTTGACCTCAAACTGGTTGAACCTTTGCAAGACCAGCCTCACAAACCCTGATGGACTCCCATAGCGAAAGAAAATAAAGATGCAGGAGAAGGATATCCTTTAAAAATATTGATCAAGGAATCCCTAAAGTGACAAAGGAACGTGATGGTGGATAACGTTTCTCATATCCTTCAACGACTATCCACAAGTGACACATATTAATCCAGAAGCCACTCTAGAGGTGCCACTCCCATTAAGATATAGGTCAACATTTACATTCCCATATTTGAAGGCAAGATAGATGCAAACACCATAGATATATGGTTAAATCTGTTGGAAGGATATTTTTTAGTTCATGGCTTTTCCAATCAGGAAAATATTACTATTGCACTCCTCAAACTAGCCCTCCATGTCAAGGATTGCTAGGAAACCTACCATGAACAAAAGGACCAAAGGGAACCCTCACTATTTTTTGTTGCACCCACTTGTAATTCTTTATGAGATGCCATCAAGGAACAATATATATATATATATATATATATATATATATATATATATATATATATATATATATATATATATATATATATATATATATATATATATATATATTGGTATTAGGAGGGAAACTGGTAACAAGAACCATACAATCATAGCTTCCACCCAAGATCAAACTGCGCTGCTGCCAATGAAAACCCCCCTGGCTAGGTATTGTCCCCCACTAACAATCCACATCTTTTTTAACAGGATTTTTCCTGAAGGACACCCATAGGGTTTGAACCAGTGACCTTTACAGACGAGTTCCCTAACAAAAAACTCAATCACCAACAAGCCGCCAGCTTGTGGGTTATAAAGGAACAATATTACCCTGTTGGGAGATATGAAGATAAATACATAAAGTGGACCACGGTGAGCAGGAAAGGGAAGAAGACATGGTAGAGTTCACAAATATTTTTCATTCCATTCACATGAAGTTGGGTATCAAGGATTTTGAGTGGAATTTGGTACTCAAGTATCGCAGTTTTCTACAAAGTACATCCAAGATGAGATGGAGTTCCTAGAAATCTACTTGCTTGGCACTGCCTATTGGGGCACTGTCAAGATTGAGCATAAATTTAAACAGAAGAAGCGAGAATTTGGTTTTGTATATCCGAAGTAAGAAAAAGGTGCCCGCAAATTGTAGAACAAATGACAAAGCCAAGGCAGGGTGACTCATGACAAACCATCGAAGCCACAGGAAAAGAACAAAACCACGAAGACAAAGGAGTACATAGGGAAACAATTTGAGTTCCATAAGAGTCCCACTCAAAACAAAAGTTACTTTCAAGAGAATTATTCACTAGAGGCCTAATTGAAGGCTTCTGAATTAGATGCATGTTTTGACTCTGAGTATAGAACCTCACAAACAGAATGAAAAAGGGAATAAAATTATTTATGTGAATGCCAGTACCATTGTTTCCACCACCAAGATCCAAAAGATTCAGCCTGAAGATCTAGAGGAGGAGGAGGGGCTCTTGCACTCAAATATGTGGATGAAGGGTTCTCTGTTGCAGTTTACTATCGATAGTGGAAGCCAAAAGAATATCATTTCAAAAAAAATTGTGAAGAAGTTGGGCCTACAGATCATACCACACCAACAATTGTACACCATTGGGTGGCTTCACCAAGCATGAGATTTTCACATCATCCAACAGTGACACCTTTCCTATAGCATGAAGCCCTTCACAAATGAGGTATTGTGTGATGTTTCTCCTCTTTAAGTTTGTGATTTTTATTAGGCCAACCATACTTTTGGAAATGTGATGTTATATATGAGTATAGACCTCACACTGTGATTATTTATTTGGGTAATAAGTTATATATGATACTGTAGGTAGCACCACCTACTACCATCTATTTCGTCTCTGTAAAGAAATGCAGTAATATCATTTCCAATAACAGAAAATTTCTCTTCCTTATGATTTTCCGTTAGGGAAAGAAGAGGATTGTGGCCACGTCCACAACCTCTAGAGAAGGCTCCTTTGCATTATAGCAGTAGATGGAAAAGGTCACGAAGGAGTATAGGTACATATTCACCTCACTCATAGGGGTATCCCTGTAATGTTAGGTCAAGCACTCCATCGATGTGACCGATATAATCAAGGTATGTTCTAGAGATTGATGAAATTAAGAGGCATATTCAGGATTTGTTGTAGAAAGGGCACATCAGAGAAATTTCATCACCCTTCGGAAGCCTGGTCATGTTAGTACATAAGAAATATGACACCTAGAGACTCTATATTAATGATCGATCATTGAATAAGTTCATTGTTTGGAGGTATATAATACCATGGATTTATGACCTTCTAGACCAACTCAAGGTGGGAAAATATTTCAACAAGATTGATTTGAAGTCCTGTTATCACGAGGTGCTAATCGAACAATTATATGTGTGGAAGACTTCCTTCAAATCTAAGAAGGGCATTTTGGAATGGCTAGTCATGCCTTTCATGTTGATGAATTCCCTCGCAACCTTCACGAAGCTGATAAAAGATATCTTGTGGTCCTTCACCAACTCATTCCTGGTAGTGTATTTAGGCGACACCTTGATATTCAGCTAGAGTTTGGAAGAGCACCTACACCATATTCAGCAAGTCCTACAAACTCTACAACAAGAAAATTTGTGTGCCAATTTGGAGAAATGCACTTTTGGTATGACCCAGGTTCAATATATGGAGTACACCATTTATGAGTGGGGTGTGCATGTGGACCCAACTAAGATACAAGTTATTTGCGATTTCATAGCCCCAAACGACTGTAACGGAGTTACACAACTTTCTGGTTCTTACCAATTCTACCATAGGTTTGTGTTGGGTTTCTCTCATATCACTTGACCTTTGAGTCAAGTCACCAAGGGAGAATAGAAAGAAAATTTCTCATGGAATCAATCCTAACAAAAGGCATTTGTTGAGTTGAAGCATCTCCACTACTCTACACTAACGATCACATTACCAGACCTACAACAACAATTTGAGATTAATATGAATGCCTATGACTATTCTATTTGAGAAGTTCTTACTCAGCTGGGGCACCCAGTGGCATATCACAGTGAGACAGTTTCAAACATAGTCTGATTGTATCCCACCTATAAAAAAGACATGTATTCCATTATGCAGGCCTACTGATAATGGAAGCATTACATTTTTAGGAAGGAAACAGTCATCACACACAAACCACTGACCGTTGTAGTTCATCATGCAGAAGGAAAGTTGCAGAACGATCACCATTGCAGATTGTCAACATATCTACAATAGTTCCATTTAAACATCAAGTACAAGAAGGGTAGCACCAATAATGTTGTAAACTGTCTCAACTGACCATCAATTATGACATTGATCACTGTGCTCGACTCTTATGGACATGAGACTTCACGGTGGCCACATATTTACAAGAGCGATCCAAAACTTGGAAACACGTACTAGATGCTCCTAGAAGGCAGAAAAGTCTCGGATTTTCACCTCCATGGCAGATTTTTATGCCACCTGGGACACCTCTATGTTCCTTCAAGTGAGTATTCCAAGATGATTTCAAAATCGCACTACAACCAAGTCGCTAGACATTTCGAAGTAGAGAAAACAATGGAAATGATGTAGAAGTATTTTTATTGGGTGAACCTTCGAAAAGATGTTGGGAAGTACATTAGATCCTTCACTACCTATGCCATTGCCAAATCGACAATTAGGAAGTAATGCCTATATACTACTCTGCCTACTCCTCATTAGTATTGGGAATCCATCTCCATGGATTACATGTTGGGCCTTCCTTCTACCAAGAATGGAAATGATTGTGTTTTCGTGGTAGTCGACAGATACTCTAAGATGAGAATTTTGGGAGCCTGCAAGAAGAATATCAAAACAAAATCCATTGTTAAGATCTTCTTTCAATGAGTCTGGATATACTTTTGGATCCCAAATTATATTATCTCATATCAGGATAGTAGGTTCTTGAGTACATTTTGTTCAAGTCTGTGGTCGATGCTGGATACCAATCTCACTAATTCCATGGCCTTCCACCTCGAAGCTGATGGCCAAATAGAGGTTTCCAACACAATGATCATGAAAATTCAGTGCATTTACAACTCAAAGCATCCATGCACATGCGATGAAATCCTACCCTATGTCTAACACAACTACAATAGAGATATCCATAGCTCAACTAGCCACAATCCCTTTTAGGTGGGGATGATATTCCATAAATTATGTCCCATTGATTTGGAAATACCATTTGGAGCTACTCAAGAATATTCGGCTCATGTCGAGTCTGAATCTGAAAAGGTTAATAAATTCATTGAGTTCTTTCAGCACATTCACCAACATGTCCATGACATACTGGATAGAGTAAACACTAAGTACAAGCAATGTCACGATCAACATCAGGTGCCACTCAAGTT
The DNA here is from genome assembly GCA_034641835.2 of Pinus albicaulis. Classification (NCBI taxonomy): domain Eukaryota; kingdom Viridiplantae; phylum Streptophyta; class Pinopsida; order Pinales; family Pinaceae; genus Pinus; species Pinus albicaulis. The sequence continues at coordinate 968,147,882 of CM076580.1, read as the reverse complement.
CTAGGTGGGAGGCAATTTTTAGTTAAATTTGTAGAAGGAGCACCTCATTGGGCCCCGTCAAAAACTTTGCCCACTCCTATATCGATTTTAAACCATCACCAAGTTTGTAGGATACAATGCCTTCGAGCTCACTATTCCACCATTCCTTGGCATGCACCTAGTATTTAATGTGGACTTGCTGCGACAATACTTTCCCCCATTGTTGGAAACATCCATTGTTATTAAGCAGTTGACACCAACAGATCTCAACCCAAACTGCATTGAACAAGAAAAACTGACAGGATCATGAATGCACAAATCAAGAACACTCGCCAATATAGGATCCAACTATATTGAGTTGTCAAAGCATCCAAATTCCTTCACCAGGGAAAATGGTTCACCAAGGACCAAGTTCAACAGAAATTTCGTCACATCAAGGAGGATTTTCACCTAATGGGTATTGTTGCTTCCTAAGGGGGGAGGAATGATTCGGGTGGATATTAGTGTCCACCCACCGATTCCACCTAGACCTCTAGTCAATTTCATCAATTTCCTTGATTATTGAAAATTTTACTACTTTTAGTTGTTTTTCAAGTCCTGAAATTCCAGAGTTGTTTTTACCCCTTAATTTTTTTTTTTTAGGTCTACAACATGGCCTATAGCAAATCCTTTAGTACTCAGAGAGATTTTTCCAACGGGGTATTATACATGTCAAACGAAGATTATATGACCAAGTTACGACCTTGGAAAGATGGCTTCCCAAATAACCCCAACGGGGCCTACAAACTATTCGTGTTCCATCCTATGCGGATAGTTTTTTAGTTTTTTAGGGTTTTTCTTTTCTATTAAATAATAAAAATTCCCTTAAGCCTCATTCTAACATAGGTCAGAGACATGTAGCCACCACATCTCTCCTCAAAGTTAAGCTACCATCGTCCGAGCTAGTTTATTTCCATTCTTCTTGTAAGCATCTTTTAGTTCTCTGATATTAATGAAATGAAGATTTATTTTTGTTTCATATCTATGTTTATGTTCATATATTTATTCTATTGTTCTCCTGCATAAGTCTGGACCAGAATTTCAACTCCCAAGTTGTATAACTCTTGCATATGGACTCTGATTAAAGCAATTTATGCACCCTTGAAAAATAATATGTGTACAACATAGATATAATGAGTGTGGTGCTTAACAAATAAATATATTGCCCCAAAAAAACTCCATTTGATTCCTAAAATTTCTTCTGGAAGGTTTCAGACCCCGATTTCTGAAATTGAGACTAGTTGGTAAAAATTTCGTTGTAAGCTAATTCTTCCACTTTTTTCCACTCTAAAAAAAAATATCGATTGAAAATAATATAATGATCTATTCCAAATCATGATTAGTTAAAATTCTCTTGATAATTTCCAAAATGACTTAATGATCTATTCCAAATCATGATTAGTTAAAATTTTCATGATAATTTCCAAAATGACTTAGGTTAATGTATTTCTTTTACTAATGTGACTAATAATATAGTTTTATGCACAAATCTATTTCAACAATGTCATGTAAACATTATAGTATGTTGTTAATTAAAAATACTCCATAGTTATCAATGATGTGCATTGAGTATATAAATAGATTTAAGAAACATCAATAAAATGAAATTATTCAATAAATTTGTATAAATTTTCTTTTGAAGTGAATATGTGTATCGTTAAAAAACTCCTTGACAAGTCACTCGTTCAAATTCCACCATAAGTATTGATCTAAAAAGAACCTTACAAAACTTAATATATTAAATTATAGAATTCAATAATTCATTTTGAAGAAGCATGTATATCTCTTCTTCTTATAAAATACAATTTTATAACAGTATGCCTTATCATTATTATAAATATTTATTCGCTGTATTAAATTAAATTTTTATATTGACTATTTCATTAACATTAATGATGAAAGGATGACCTCTATCAATAGATATCTCACGATCATGAGGTTGGATAAATTTTAATTCAAATTTTCCATGGTCTAATGACATAAGAGGATCAAATCTAATTGTGTGGATAATTATGGATGTCTATTTTATTGTTTTTAATGTATTTATATTTCTGTAAAAAAATAATTTAAAAATATATAAATTAATTGTATTTATATTTCTGTAAAAAAATAATTTAAAAATATATAAATTAATTATTTTTAAAATTTATAGAAATAATTGGTATAAATTTATTTATTTTCATTAGATTTATTTGATGGTAGAGAACAATGATTATTAGTTTTTCTACTTAAGTCAAATTCTTTGTTATTGTGTATAAAAATTACTTATAACACCAAAATATATATTATATAAATTACAATTTTTTTAAAAATACCAAAACTAAACAATATATAATTTTAAATATTTAAAAAGTATACTTAATATTATAAAGGAATATAATTTTAAATATGTATAAATATACTTAATATTATAAATGATATTTTCAAATTATGTTGCAATTTAAACTCATTTAATTTATTTTTTACCCATAAGTAATGAAGGAAATATATATTTTACTTTAATTTTACACATTATTTTTTATATATATTTTTTGTTGTTTCCATATTTTATAGAAAATTTAAAATTTTTAACTTTTTAAATAGATTGACATGCCTTTGATCTTGAAATTATAAGTTTTCATTTAATTAATTTTTGAATGACTTTGTATTGGCTTCTAACTGTAATTAAATTTTTATTAGGATTAAATTGTATCCAAGCATTAAAAAAACTACTCACATTACACGAAATTTAATACGGAACTTTGCTAGGTTTTTGCACAACAAATGAAGTCTTCACAGCATGAGTCATTCTATCATCGCAACCTTCACAACAACGGATCTGAAAGGGGTGATGAGTGCCGTAGCTGGGTGGGGGATCGATCCCCTCCTACCGAAGCGTAGGAAAAGGAGAAGCCAACAGTAAATAAAGTACTCTGACAAGCTTTGATTAGGGCATCGACTCTATCGCATGCCCAATACTGGGAGCCCAATGGCAAGAAAGAGTCCGAGGGAAATTCTTTCCAAGAGCTACCAAGAAACAATGATTTCTGATTCCCTCAAACAAAATTGAAGACTACCTCTACTACATGAAAGGTCATGCCTTGATATGCAATTTCATCAACATTTGGCCCACAAAAAAGGATCTAATTAAATAGATTCAGTAAAAATTGTAGCCAAATGGACATATAGACCTGATGTTTGGAGCAAGGGGATTTTTCATAGTGATCTTCTCAAATTTGAAAGACAAGGAAATAATCTTCGAAAACAACCCATACTTCTACTACAATGCAAGCCTCTATATGAGTTACTAGGAGGAATGTTACAATCCAAATCAAGAGAAATTTCTGGCGTCCTCTGTCAGGGTTCGACTCTTCACTTTACTAGAGGATTTCTGGGATCTCGAAATCCTGGAAGGGATTGGTAACTGAATTGGAAGATTTGTGAAAATAGTTTAATCCACCTGTCGAGGAAGGTATACTTCTTTCGCCTGCATCTGTGTTTACATTAATATTGCAGAACCCATTCTCGAATTAGTGGAACTCGAATACCATAACATATTCTAGCATCAGCCGCTAGACTATGAAAAAAATCACTTTCATTGTCCTCGATGTGAGGCTTATGGTAATTTGTGTAAAGCATATCCCCTGAACCAAGAAGGTCTGAAAGTGCCTTGGCCCTCGCAGGAACCAAATCCAACACAGGACAACAGTGAGGGTTTTAGAGAAATTTCACATAAGAAGAAGAATATAAATCCGTACCAACAGACAACTCCCAACCCACAAGTAAAAGTGAAGCCATAATCAGTTTGAAATTCCACAGGAGTAGGGGGAGAGCTCTAATGAGATAGAACTATCTAAAGATGCATATCAAAATTGATATCCACCGAAATTGACTACCAAACGAAAGAGGAGAGCACAGATAGATGCCTTAGAGAAAGAAGAGCAGGAACAATCCATAGATCTCTCAGGAATGGATATCGATGCATCAAAAAAGGAACTAAGCATGGAGTAGGTAGTATTGAAAATACTCCTACATGAATGGCACAATCTAAAAGAGAGATTCATCCCACCTGAATCACAACTAGTCAGTTCTTAGGATCTGAATAGCCAAAGTAACGGCTAAAGGAAAATGGGAAGGAAAATTATTTAAGAGTCGATTCAAATGGTGGGAGAGTTGTTAGTTAATTCATGAAGAGTAATACCACTTTCAACAATATTCCACCAACTACACAAATTTTCCCAATGATAGTAATCTCCTAGAACGTGAAAGGCCTCAATAGTAGAGGGAAAAAAATATACATTGAAGAGCACCTAAATAAGAAGAATCCCCAGATAGTGCTTCTTCAGGAAACTAAAGTATTAGGAGAAAACTAGAAGAAATGCATAGACACATTCGACGTAAGTATGAAGCGGTAGCTATCGATTGAAGGGTGAGTACTGGAGGTATAGACATCCTATGGAACCCTGTAGAGGTATTGGTAGACAAGTGGATCGACCTGCCCCGTATCCTTTCTGGAAAATTTATACAAATCAGGACTAGAGAATGGGTTTTGATCTCGGTGGTCTATGGCCCTCGTACTCTAGGAGAAAAATAAGCTTTCATTCAGAGCATAGGAAAGCTGGGACATATGCATAGAGAGAAATTTTGGTTGATCGGGGGTGATATCAATGTGATCACCACTTTAGAGGAAAAAAAGGGGGTATCAAAAGGTAGGAGCCAGAAATGGAGCTCTTTAGCAACACGTAAGTTGACGAGAACCTCGTCGATATTCCTACCATCAATGGAATATATATGTCGAATAATAGGAGAGGAGGAGCACATCAAGTGAATTCTCAGCTATATCGCTTTCTAGCATTTGAAGAACTAATTAGCATAGATATATACTATGGAGCCTCAATCCTTCTATGTCTTGGTTCTGACCATTGGCCTATCCGGCTGGAAATAGACATGAAACCGTAGCATCTAAATTGTCCCTTCAGGTTTGAATCCTTCTATCTATGAGACCCAACATTCCTAGAATAGTTAAAGGACTAGTGGACTTCTAGCTCGAAACAAGGAAGATATAGAAGTAGAAGATAAGGAAGGAATATGAAGATAAAGAAGTAGAAGATAAAGAAGGAAGCAGAAGATAAAGAAGTAGAAGAAACTTGAATTTGGGCACATCCAGCAAGATCAAGAACAACGCCAGTCCCACATGCAACATGTACAATAAAAAATGATAATGCAAGGACGAAAAGGTTCCTTGGCGGTGGAAGAAGGGCAACTATTAACAAATATTGAAGAACAAAAAAGGGAGGAAGATATATTATGGAAGCAAAAGTCCATGGTCCAATGGCTTCAGGAAGGAGAAAGAAACACTCGCTTCTTCCATAGAGATATGATCCAACATTGACATCATAATAGAATTTTCTCACTCCTATATCCAGTAGGGAACTTCCTAGTACAACTTGTAGAAATGGATAAAATCATGGTGGATCACTTTAAAAATATCTTTTTCAGAACCAATCCCTGAAATAACAGGAGGTATTGACCTCATATAAAGGAATATTCCCCAATTGGTCAGCAGAGACCAGAAACTGGCACTCATGTGAGAAGTTACCATGGAGGAGGTAGAAGAGGTGGTCAAAGGCCTCGCGAAAGATAAAGCACCTAGGCCAAATGGATTCAAAGAGGAATTTTTCCAGGAAACATGGCCTATCCTGGGAAAATACATCCTCGAGGTTGTGTAAGAATAAATAATATCAAGAAAGGTACACCCAACTCTCAATTCCACCTTTTTCACTTTAATTCATAAATTTGATCACTCTGAAGAACCCTAATGTGTTAGACCTATTTCTTTATATAATGTAATCTATAAAATTCTTTCCACCATCATGGTGAATCACCTGAAACCTATCCTTCTGGATCTAATCTCTTAGTTCCTTTCCATATTTGCAGCAGAAGGGCTAGGGCGATATATCAAGGTGAAATATAAAGAAGGAAATTTCAAAGGACTTTTCCTGTGGAGTAATGACCTCCTCCTAATGCATCATCAATTCGTGGATGATATTATGCTCTTCTACCAAGCCACTCTCAAAGAAGCTAGATGGCTAGAGTCCATTCTTCAAGACTTTATGCAAGCCTTATGAACCCAAATAAACAATGACAAGACAAACATACTTTTCTTCAATACCTCGTTTCCGACTCAATCCTTCTTGGCCAGAATCCTTGGTTTTCGTATTGGATATTTTCCCTAAAAATATTTGGGAATTCCCCTTATCCTTAATTCCCTCAAAGTTTCTCGTTGGAAAGGTATTCTTTATTGCATCCAACATCGCATCCAAATTGTACTTTTTGAGGCCTCAACATGGCAAGTAAGGTGGTTCTTTTGAAGGCAGTGTTGCAATAAATTCCAATATACCAACTCTCGGGTCTTGCAACACCCAAAAATGCTTACTCAAATATGACAAATATCTTCAAGAATTTCCTCTGAAAAGGGGCGCAAAAGTAATAAAATGGGCTCTCCTTTCGTTCAATCACCCAATCAAACCTAAAAAGGAAGCGGGACTAGGTCTTAAAGACCTCTATACTTTAAACCAAGTAATGGGAGAAATAATTTGGCGGAACTAGATTCAGGGTGGAAATGACCTTTGGAAGCATATCTCGGAAAGAAAATACAGTATTCCCTCATCCACGGAAGGAAGACTGCGAGTTCAGGGCACACCAAGAGGCTGAACAATATGGAATCTAGTAGCTGAAAATAGGGACCTGATATGTAACCACATATTTTAGGAGATCAGAGATGTGGGAAATCCTTGTTCTGGAAAGAATCGTGGCAACAAAGAGATAAGTTATTAAGTTTTCAGGACCTTGTTGATAATTTTCTATTTACCAATCGCTCTGCAAATATGAAAATTAACCTGTTTTGGGACACAAATGAAAATGCTTTGCGGATAAAATGGAAAATGCGTGAAAATTGGCCTAATGCACCAAAATCGAATCAATGGGAAGCTTTTGAAAAAGAGCTTAATTCTAGATGAATTATGACCACCGAAGGAATGGATATCCTTCGATGGGGGTACAAAATTAAAGGAATGTTTACAATACAAGAAGGTTATCAGTTGAAAGCATAAGACCATCATCACCAATCCCATCCCCTTTGGGGTAAATTATGGTCTCTACATTTTTGGCCAAAATTTACATTTTTCGTCTAACTTGTTAGCAATGGGTGCGCCCTCACTTGTGCCCAATTGAAAAATCGAGGAGTTTAGGGCACCTCTTTGTGTAGTATGTGTGTCTTCCAGATAGAAACAATGGATCATTATTGAATTCATGCCCTCTTATTAATCAACTCTGGAAGAATCTTGAAATTCTCTTTGGTCATACAGATCAAGATCACTCAAGCATCAAGGTCAACATTCAAAATTGGAGGAAAGGAGTGTTCAATAGTTTAGTCATGAATAGAGATTGGTCCATCTCACTTGGTTTCCTACTTTTGGTGGTGTCGAAGGAACGAAATAAGATAATATTCAATGAAAAAAACAAACAGGGACAGAAATATGGTAAGCAATAATCCAAAACATCCGTGAAACTATTCTTGCAAGAAACGAAGAAGAATTTAATACAGTTAAACATGGTCTTCTAATTGCGAGAAGGGAACGATTCCATAAAGTGGTAGTCGAAGGAGACTCTACACTATTTATAGATATCATCAAAAAGCTACAACAAGTCTCCCAATGGGAAAATATCAACAAGTTGGAGAAAAACTTGGCTAATTCAGGAGATCAAGGACCTCATATCACAAGTTTAATGCATCATCCATTCTCATGTTCGTTGATCAGGTAATGTCGCAACGAATCTCCTAGAAAATTGGGGATGTAGTCATCCTGGAACATATCTAGATACAACCGGGGATGAGCATCAACATGAACAAGGATTAGAGCCCCTGCAGCTGATCCTGGATAGGGATATGAATCCCAATCAGTCTCCTTGATTGGGGTGTGATGTGGGAAACGATCCAAATATGGATTATAGTCATGGTTAGTATCAAGAAGGATAGGGAAGGTAGGCGACCCATCCAACGCCTTCTCATGAGTGGAGTAATGAAGGAATTGCAACTCTGTCGCTAACTTTTTGTTTGGGTTTTGTGTGGGATTAATATCTCCCTCCAGGTGGTGAATGGTGTATACTACATGCATGCATACACTCGGCTCTGTTTCTAGTGCCTTCAGAAGGTGGTTTACATTCCTCGACGGGTGTTGGTGTGAACGAGGAAGAGGGTGGGAGACATGCAAGGCACGAAGGATCAATGCGCACTCTGGTATTTATCTCAGGCCTTTCTCGTTAATGTGATGAAGGTGTCACCTCGGAACATGTTTGAAGAGTGGAGAGGTTTGAGGACATTGCTCCTTAGGAAAAATGGATTGTTGGTTAATCTAAAATTCCTGGTATACGCCATATCGATTGTCGTTTTCTCTGGCAAGTTGCTTACAAAAAGGGGAATACATAGTAATTCAGGGTCTATAATTGATAATATTTCTGTAAGCATGGTTATTGAACTTGTTCACCTCAGGTCTTAATTGCTTCGGCGATTTTGGGATAATATAGTGGTTATGGGTGTTAGAATGGACCAAGTGGGTAAACCCTCGGTGTCGACATTGATGGGTTCGTTGTCTATTCCACTGCACAACCCAATAACAAAGGAAAAATATGGTTTTCGAAAAGGCAGCGGAATGCCATAATAGTTCTATGTCTCACAATGATTAGTTAACAATGTATTAGTTTGTTGGCTCATTTAAGGTCTACCTAAACTGTCAACCCCTCGGGCTCCTCTAGTGTGGGTTTTACCTCCTGTGCGGGGAAGAGAAGCTACGTAGTTGCTAGGTTGTCCGTCAAAAGGCAAAATGGTAAAGAGAGAGTCTCGAAAAGGAAATTGAGGGCATGGAGGCCATACTGGAAATCCACCAAAAGCCAAAGGAAAAGTGCGGCGGGCATCGCCTAGTCAACCCCAGCGTCAAGAAGGAAGGAAATCTGATGGTGAGAATATGCAGAACATGATGCATGCGTAAAGTGTCAGGATCCCAACACAGTTAAAAACCATGATTTTTTCATAGGAGAAAGAGCTTAAGGCAAGAGCACCAGTCAAGCCACTGGTGGAGGAATGGGAACACTTGGTAGCAAACCCTCAACACACCTGCAACAGTCTGACACTATTTAAATAGTCGATCCACCTATACTAGCTTATGAAATGCATTATGGTGAAAGACATACCCGCACCATAGGAAGTCTAGGGTCCTCCAAAGAACGAACCGAGCCTCAAAGAAATGCACATAGAAATTTGATCCATGCAATTACAACTACAACACCTTAATGTCTGCCTCGGCAGAATCAAACACCAACTTAAGGATTTGCATCAGTTTGAAATGCCTCGGTCAAGTGCCAAAGACATGACTCGAGTAGAATCATCTAATGATTAGCTACTATGGCGGCTAGTTAATTTTTATTGTTGCTTCTCATGATGATGAGGTCAGATAGCATTTACTTTCATAGCCTTAAGTGTAGATTGATAAGAGACCTTACGGCCTATTAGGATTGGATAAACATATTAAAAATGCTAATGTTTTGAATGACTTATGATGGGTGGCGAAGAGACGCTATTTCCTTCGGACAGATTATATGTATCCTTCTTTGATAAATAAATGAATTAAATATATTATATGTAACCTTGCTTTGACAAATAAATGAATAGCGAAATACTCTTAAATTAAAAATAAAATAAAAAATCATCCAAAATCCAAAACTTTTTGGATTTTGACGAGAGACATGTGACATGGTGTATGTAGGTAAAGAGTACAAATCCAACCCGTGATCTTTTAGAATCTGTTTAATCCTATAATATTATAATGTGCAAGGGATGCTGAACATAATTGCTTTATAAGTACACGGGTTTATGCAACCCTAGAATGCGTATATATAGGGTTGGTGATTTTTATTTTTGGAACGTTGGGATGTCGATAGCATAAGAAAATAATGTCGGACTCCATGAAACAAACAAATGGTAAATCTTGCACTTGTAAATGTTGGAGAGATAGTGGTGCCATCATAAATAATATAAACGAATTTAAATCACACTCAGCGTGCCGTGAAATAGAACACTCTAGAAAACGAAGCGGCCGACGAAAGATGGTGACATGAATTGGGCCAAGTATTATATATATATATATATAAGCGTAATTTAAGGAGTGATTTTAAGCGAAATGAGATCGTGGCCTCTCTAGACACCGCCTATATATTTATGGTAGCATTAAATACATCGATATATTATCCTTAGGTTTAGCACGCATAAAGTTTCACAAATAGTGTCCTTGTCACTCAGCACTTGTCATATTTAAGTTATGGCATGCATGCAAAGCAATAAGATGACGGCATTGGCAACGCGAGTAGGGGATTTCTTTCTCCGCGTGTTTGTTGCTATCATTGTGGGTTTTCTGCTCGCGTTTACACTTTTTTCGGTTTATCAATTTTCATATTGCGTTCTGGCGGGGTATATCCATCTCTCTCGAGATCCTCATATAAACACTTTGTTGTCGATTTCGGTTTCGGCATCGAGTCACTTGTTGGTAGCCTTTTTTCAGGAGAAAAAAACGCTGATTTATATTGATAATATAAAACAGTACATATGCAACATAAAATCTCAGCTGATAAAAGAGTCTCAGCGAGAAAGTCATCATGTAGTCCATTTGATGCTGCTCATGTATTGAGGCAGTGTAAGAATTTGTGGGTATCCCCATAACCAGGGACAGATCAGTCCCGATACTAATAAGCATAATCATGGATAAAAACAAAATTGGAGATTACAATTAATGAGGCTTATACATATTATCTCCATGATAAGATTCATCGAAAGGGAAGAAGCTGCATGAATAGGATCAATTTTCATACAGGCTCGATTGGATAGTCTAGAGAATAGACAGTAGCAATGGATGGTAACTTAGATGAAAATAGAGCCCATTAGAAAGAACAGTAGCTGTGAGATCCTTTCAGATCCACCATTTAAGAAGTAGTCACGCTCGCTTGCTATATGAATCTCGCTCGCTTGGTAGAAACAGCGTATTCACTCCTGAAAAAGATAAGCTGGCTCGCCTGTCTAAATATATTATCCCGCTCGCTTGATAATTCATGTAGGGGAAACCCGTGAAGATCCTGAACAAAAAGAACCGCTCGCCTGGAAAGTCAAGAATCACGCTCGCTTGATAGTTGTATGAAATATCCGCACACCCTATCTATCCATCTGCTATGTGTGCGGTCTGTGGTAATAATAAAAAGGCTCGCCATAACATATTGACAACCAGCACACCCTTTAAAATCATATTTGGCCCGCACAGATCATATAAATCAGACTCGTATGAGATATTTCAAATCCCGGCTCGCGTGGAAATGATGCATAATGATAATATGCCGCAGACATTCAATAACATCATAACCAGGTTAATCATCAGTCAAAACATAAAGGATCTAGCATTCACGATACATCCCGAAACTAGGAAAGGATATTGAAAAGGAAAAAAGGATACTAATATGCCAAAAAAGCCGGAAAACCCATCATCTATGGAATTTGAATATGGTCTTGCCAGATAGGGAGACCATCTCTAAAATGTGTGACATACATAATCCCATATTCAGAAATAATCCCCTTCCTGGAGAGCCCATCAGCGCTGGTGTTGTTCTCAAGGTAGATGTGGGTGATGGGAGGCCTATTTAATAGAATCCATAATCTCCGAGCCCTCCTAATCCATCCAAACAATTCCGGGCAATTCATAGCCATAGTATTTGTAATCCAGCCTATAACCACCTGAGAATCACCATATACATGCGCATTCTGCAGTTGAGAATTTGTGGCAGCCAGAAGAGCACCCCATAGAGCGATGATTTCTGCTTTGTTATTAGTGCCCATGCCCCCGTTCCAGTATATGACAATTCTTTCCCTTTGCGAGAGCTTAATCCACGCTCCACATCCCATAACGCCATCAGCACATGCACCGTTGAAGTATATAGCAGGAATGCCCATATCATGAGGCCTCAGACGAAAAGAAAAGTCCACCAGAGCCCTTTGTGGATTTGGCCGATCTTCAATCCACCTGTTAATAGCAGCATAGATCCTAGGCATCTAGAAAGGAATGTTTTGGAAGACCAGTTTGTTTCTCCCTAACCAAACCTCCCAGATGAGGAAAAAAGGGAGGGACCTGTATTTACCACGCAATTTATCCCATTCCAGCGCAGATGATATAAAATCTTCAGGATACCATCCCTGACCCATATGATGGGAAGAGAATAGTCCCCATAGACATTTAATAACAGGGCATAAGAAGAATATATGGCCAATGGTTTCCTCATCTGCGCCACATATGCAACATCGAAATGGGCCACAGAAACCCCTCTTAATAAGATTCTCCCCGGTGAGGATCTTACCCCTCCACACTAACCACCCGAAAAGAACGATCTTAGTGGGAATCCTTCTCCGCCAGAATGGTAGAAAAGTATTAGAAATCTGTCCAGAATAGGATGATGTGTTAATCGATCTGTATATTTCCTTGACAATTAGCCCCCCCTCGATCATAGGCCCATCCCAAACAATTGAGTCCTCACCAGCACGCCAGCAAAAACCAGCAGCACGAAAAGAGTCACGCAGCCGATCCCATTCGACCTCCAACCTCCCATTCAATCCCAATTGGGCAGCCGACTTGAAAATAGGGGCGTCAAAAGACCATTCCCTTATAGTCTGAGCAAGGAAGTGATAACCGCCGCGAGCCAAACAGAATTGCAGGTCCTGTGATGGCCGCGCTTCATTTGGAAGAGCAATGATTCTGTTGTAGGTGATTGGGATCCTGCTCCCGTCCTTAAAAAGCCATGCCAGCCGGTTTGTCATACTCATCATAACCTTTTTAAAACTCCACCATATGGCCGATATGAAACGCGGATAAATGACCTGCATACATAAAAGTTGGTGAAGAAAATCGCCATCTATATACTTACTGTATATAACCGCACTCCAAATCCCATTCCCGTGAATGGCACGCCAAACGGACTTAATGAGCAAGGCAATATTGAAGTTCCTTGTATTAAGGATTCCCCACCCATCGTGTTCCTTTGGCCGGCAAAGTTTCTCTAATCTGCATAGATGAAATTTTTTGGAGCCCCTAGAATCACCCCAGAGAAAATTAGCAATGACACGATTAATCATATTGATGACCCCCTCTGGTAAATAATATAAATGGCCCCAATAAACCATCATTTGGGATAGGACCGCCTGTATCATTATTAGCCTGCCACCCATGGACAGCCAGCGGTGAGTCCATCTCGTCATCCTCCTTCTCATTTTGTCAACCAGCCATGTCCAGTCCCGGATTCTGTAACCACACGGTTTTATAAAGAAACCCAGATATGTAAACCCCCCCATAGCTTCTTTGAACTCGACCCCCATAAAGTCAACTATGAATGCAATTTCATTAAGGTCCCCATATTCAAAAATAATAAAAGATTTGCCTTTATTAATGCCCAGCCCTGTAGCTGATTCAAATCTCATTAGCATCAAATGGGTATAAAACCAGTGGTTTCGGATCAAATAACCAAATATCAGCAGGTTATCTACAAACAAAGAGTGGGAACATGTTACCGTGTTTGAGAAAGAATAACCTTTAATAAAACCCCTCTGCTCTGCTCTATGCATAATACGGCTGAAGCCGTCCATAATGAGAATAAAAATAAGCGGCGAAAGTGCACAGCCTTGACGAAGACCACGTTCAGGAGAGAAAAAAGAAGTAGGAATACCGTTAATGAGGACTGCATATCTAACTGTGGTAATGCACGTCATAATCCATCTTATGATGCGAATAGGAAGGCCAACTTTCATAAGAACCCTTCTGATATAAGCCCAGTCGATAGAATCATATGCCTTATGAAGATCAACCTTCATCACAATGGCTTCCTCTTTCTTCGTATGAATAGAGTGCAGAACCTCCTGAGCGATGGCAGTGGCATCATGAATGGAAAGACCCTTTAAGAAACCATACTGTTCCCCCGAGATAAATCTCGATAATGTATCCTTCAGCCGGCCAGCAATAATTTTAGAAGTGATTTTGTACAAAACATTACACAGCGAAATCGGCCTATAATCAGCAAATGTCAGAGGGGCAGCCGATTTTGGGATAAGAGCAATAAAAGTAGAATTGAGGTTTGCCGGCATAACCCCATTAATCCGAATGAGTTCAATAATATGTGTCAGCTCCTCTCCCATTAGCTCGAAGAAGTGAATAAAAAACTCGGCCGGCCAGCCATCCGGACCCGGGCATTTGTCCCTAGAGAAAGACTTTAGGACCATAAAAACTTCATTCCCAGAAATGGGCCTATCCAAATTCGATATAGCATCATCATCGAAGAAGCGCACAATGTGGTCGAGCAGCCATACCTGAGCATTTTCATCAATACCCTCTTGAAGCTTGTAAAACTTTGAAAAATATGCCAGCGCTTCCTGACTAATGTAATGACTGTCATATGCAATAGACCCATCATTTTTCTGAATGCTCCATATGGAGTTCCTGCATCTACGCTCATTAGCTGAATTGTGAAAAAAATTTGTATTCTGGTCGCCATCTGCCAACCATGTCATCCGGCTCTTAAGGCGCCAAGATACTTCCTCGATCCTTAAAATTTCCCTTTTTCGCACACCCAAATGCATAAGAAATTCCAAAGTGGCTTCGGATGGATAGACCGATAGAAAAGAGTTAATAATCCCCTCCATTTGATACTGTATATCTTCAAATTCAGCCCTTAGAACCCTTTTTTTATCTCTTTCCCATATTCTTGATGCACATTTGGTTTTCTGCAATCGGAAATGAAAACAATCCCATGCATTCCGACCATCGAAAACACAATCTTCCTTCCATATCCCTACGACCAGTTTGACATATTTTGGATCTTCAAGCCATATGCGATTGAATTTATAGGGGCGTCCACAGAAAACCCCAGACACCGACCAAGATAGAATAATGGGCATATGATCCGAAATATCGGAACAGTGAACCTTCAGCCTAGGCTCGTCCAATATGAGCATCACAGAACTTTGAATCACTACTCTGTCAATCTTCTTGCCTATATATTCATTACCCGCGCGGCGATTGGTCCATGTAGGAGTAATAGGACATGGCCTGATGTCTACAAGACCCTGTTGAGTGAATAGATCGTTTATGAAAGCAGCATGGGGATCCAGCCGCGCATAACAGCCCCAAATCTCATCCACATTTAAAGAAGAGTTAAAGTCCCCCATCATAATGAGGTTTGGAAGAGCCAAAATCCCTGCCGACATCATTCTGTTCCAAAAAGCTATCCTGTTTGAATATGGTGCATATAAGTTAATAATATTGAAAATGCATGAAAAACCTCTCATCCGCCCCGTCAACAGCATTCCCCCAAAAAAACTATAAGCACTGAAAGATACCATTCCTGGGTCCCAAATAGCTATAAGACCCCCAGATCTGCCAGATGAACTGATCACCGCAGCATGCCAACCATTCTTAATTTTGAGAAACAAATTGATGGCCTTTGATCTGTCCGACATAGTTTCTTGTCCCAAAAATAAAATAGGATTTTTTGATCTTATAAGATCTCTCAGGCAATGGAATTTGGAGTCATCGCCCAACCCCCTAATGTTCATGGATATGATGTGGGTCATGGCGAAGATAGGGGAGGGTGACGTGCTCTAAGCGCCCTAGGAGAATTGTCCAGAGAAATTGATTTTGCAATGGGAACTTCAGTAAGACAAGCCTCTTCATCTGAGAAAAGTGACAAGGATTTGTATTTTCCTTTGTTTAATCTACATGCAGCCTTGGCCTTCTTCCTAATAGATATAATGGCGGTCGATAAGGTTGATGAGTGCTTGGCTGGCGACATAATAGGTTTCTCAAAGACAGTAAGTGCAGCTAGGTCCATGTTTGGGTTGCCCATAAGTGCCTCAATATCACTCCCAACAGAATTCGTTGGAGATTCCGGTAAACGAAATGGGTCAGATTGGATAGGCGTATTGTTAGAGGAATCCGGGAAATTAGTGATCGAAGATTTTTCATTTGGCATTCTTCCCTCTTGAGAGCACGATGATTGTCCCGTGGGCATAGAAAGTTTATACAGGGGTGGATCATCCCTAGGATCGAGCTTGCGGCTGGTCTTTATAGGAGCCCAGGGGAGAGCACCCCCCATGGCGTTGTAAGGGCCCTTCCCTTTGATGTCATTTCCTAAACAGGCCCGGGAAATACTAATGTTGGGATTATCATGCAGGAATGTGGTATCCGAGGGAGCATAGGAAGGGCATGGAATCGGAGGGTCTGTCATCCGTCCTATTATAGGAGGAGATAAAGGGGTAACACTTATTTCATTTTCAACCTGTGGGTCCATGATTCTACTGAGATTACGAGCAACAGAAGGATAAGAAGCTATATTTGAAGGAGCCGCTACTTGTGAATCAGGGTACTCATGTGGTTCATTATCATTTTTAAATACATCATCCTCAGAGGACGAGGAGATAGGATTACCTGATTGCTGACCCAACGATGTCCCAGCATTGTCATCTCTCCATCGATTCCTGCCAGCATGCCTCCCCATATAATCCGCCCTCGATATTCTCAGACGGTATGGGCAATGATCCCTTAAATGTCTCGTTTTATGGCAAATGAGGCACCTAAACGGGATTCCCCAATAATCAATACGTTGCCTATGCCTCCTATTGCACCACATTAGATCAACGTCTCCAGGCAGGCCACCCACGTACTCCAGCTCAACTAGCAGCCATGCGATCCTTTTGTCTTTCGCTCCCACAATACTTGGATCTATATACTTTGTAGTACCAATGGCATCCCCAATTGACTTAAGAGTTTTGAGAGTCCAATACTCCAGAGGTAAGCCAGGGAGCTTTACCCAAACAACCTTGCATCTCGGAGCCTCCGTGATAGGATTAAAGCCCAAAAACCAGGGGATGAGCTGCATATAGCACCTTCCACGAACCCATGTCCTACTAGTAATTTTGGACACATCCTTCTCGTCCAAGAAATGTATGCTAAACCATCCATTTAGAAGTGAGCTGACCTTGGGGGAGTATCTAATAATAGGGTTCCATTTCTGATTGATCCATGAAATAGTGTCAAAATCCTCCCTGTCAGAGATTTCTCAGAGCGTTTAATCATAAATCTACTAGGGTGCGGTGTGGATGATGTTGGAGATTACTTGGAGATAGGAGACACAACACAACATATCACCGTAGAAGCTGCCGAAGTGAGCGAATGGGTCAGTGTAGATATCCCAATTTCAACACATTCTTCGGTGGTCGACGACGATGCAAAGATTCTCAGTGACTGGTTTGGTTGTGATTGAAAATCTGCATATATATGTAGATTAGAGATTCTCCAACATTTTGGAAATGGGATATGCAATGTTATAGTGATTGTAATAATGTTGTAGTCCATGGCATTCTATGAATTCGTTGATTAATATCATTGAGCCTTAATATTGTACACTTTAAATCATATATCATTTTAAATATATTACTTTATCACTTCGGTAATCTAATAATCTTTAAATAACATATAATTTATGTACATATGCTATTGTTTTTTATATTTCTAGAGACCTTTTTTATATTTCTAGAGACCTAATGAGAGAGTTGGGGAATCAATGTCCAACATGATCAACTCAATTTTGTGGGATCCATTTTTATTATTGCAATCATCAAGGATTCGTGTTGCTTAGGAAAGTTCTAAAAATTCTCTAAAGAAAACTTGGAAGAAGGTACTTCGGTTAAACCCTCAACAATACTATAATTTTAGGAAGCTTAAGCATCAACGTTATGTGTCAAATTATCGAGAAAAAACTTCGGTATTTTAGATACTTGTTGTAAAGGCCTAACATGCAATATCTAGTGGGAAAACAAGGGTGGCCGAGAACTTAGAAGCAAAACTTTACTTAAGAGTGTCGTAAGACTTCTCTCTCAAGGACAAGTTAAATTGCTAATTACACATAAGGATAGACACATTGCTTCCAAGAGGAAAATAGTGCCCCCCATTTTCCCTAGGAGGAGGAGTAGTTTGCACAACCATTTGTTGTTGTGGTTTGGCAAGGACTAGATAATTCAAAATGGTTCGTTGCTAGGTGGCTTTTAGTGGTGCAAAAATATGGTGAAATTCATCTATATGTGGGAACTCATTAGTCAAATGATCTCCTTGAAAAATATTAAAAGAAAATTTAATTTTACTATATTTATTTTGTGTGCCCCCTCCTTGAATGGGGTTGTTTTGAGTAGTTTCCTTTTGTGTTGTGGACATCAACCTGAGAACCTCAACAGTCTTCTTAGAAGATTGTGCTTGTTGAGAACCTGATGCACTTGTTGGGGCTTGGGATGTAACAATAAGTTTCTCTATTTGAGTAGCTAATTGGCTCATAGCATTAGAGGAAATGGAAATTGTTCTAGCTCAAACGGACTAGTCAATTTATTTCTTTTACTTCGTCTATATTTGGCTGAAATATGCCATCTTTTTCCTCTTCTTGAACTTTTTTTTCGAGTGTTATCATCTTCTTGTCCAAGAAAAATATTTTTCAAACCTTGCTAATGAAGTTATAGATTATATAATAAATAAAAATATTAAAAATTTCAATGAGCTTTATGCTCATGAATCTACATCATGTGTGGCTTTGATTCTAAATTTGTTGGATAGAGTCTAGTTCTTTGAGAAATATTTCGACACAGTTTGTTGGAAAATATTTATAGATGTGAAATTGATGAAATGGTTATCATTTTGTCCAAACAATAGTCTTCCAAACATTGTTGTAGGCTATGATGATCCTCGTGTATGGCTTCATGTATTAGTGATGAAATGTATTTTTGATGGAATGTCTAGCTTGAATTTATGATGCAATTATTTTAGAATCTATTGATCCAATAGGCCCTACACAAGAACTACTTGGAAAATTATTTTATAAAATTGTGTCTAAAGCATTGCACCCTAGAGGCATAGTTATAAGTGAGGAGTATTGTTAAACTAATTTTATAAAATAGTGTTTGGAGCTTTGAGGCCTGGAGGTATAGTTATAATTCAAAAGGAATGTTTCATGTTACATATGGCAGTTATTCAAGCTATCGTCACAACATGTAAGCGGACTTTCAAGGACTCTATTTAGTATGCATCGAAATCAATCCCAACATATCCAAGTGGCACCATTGGTTTTGTGATTTTCTGAAGTGAAGGACCACTAATATATTTCAAAAAAAATTGTGTCAATCATATTAAAGAGCATAATGTTGTAATGAAGTTGTAGGGTCCTATAGAATTCTACAACTCAAAGGTGCACAAAAAAATGTTGTATTTAGTGAGCACAAGGGCGAGATAACTTATTTGACGAGCACTAAGTTCAAGAATACTATGCAAGATATTATAGGCACATATGATAAATTAAGCTGAAAAAGAGGGTGGTGTATGGTTATCTTTCAATAGATGGGGACTTGGAGAAACTTGTTGTTGATAGTAGAAAATGGATTTAGTTAAAATAAGGAAAGACATAAATGCATCAAAATATGGTCCAGTATAATATAACATATATTTCATTGTAATATGAATAATACAATTATATTTACAATGGTTTACTTTGACGTCAAGATCAGGTAGAATTTTTGGTCATTTATAGTAACATTTTTGGTTATGGTATATAAATTTTAGTGATTCAATGTGACAAACTTATTCCATCTTGTAGAAAAATAGTGTTTATCCATTTCAAACTATGGATGTGGATGAAAACTTATGAAATTTTATTATACAGTTTAGAGCATGCATGCTCTTGATTAGACTGGTAGATTTTCAAAATGAGATTCATCCATTTATTTTCTATGAGATGTAGTTTTATTTCTAATGGTCAATGAAAAAAATTTTATAATGAAGAAAGAATTATATGTTGTAAGCACCATGGTCAAAGAGCATGATTTGAGAATTATAGATTTTTATCTAGACATCAAAATATTTGGGAGTGTTTGTCTTTTAGAATTTTTGTCATTTAGGAGCACCTTGGCAGTTTGGAGTGAGGTAAGGAGCATAGATACAATGAACAATGAACATTAGATATCTGCATTAGACAAATGGGTATGAAATATAATAGTTATTATTGTATGATTAATTTTCAATGTGAGGATGTTCACATATTTTTTATTACTGGAAACCACATTACCGACATGGAAGAAATTGTACCAATTTGGAGTCCCCCCAAGTGGTTTTCAATACCAATATTCCTCACCCATACAACCCTCCTCCCAGCCTCATAGTCCACTTATGGCTTCTGTGATGTCTTTATTACACCTTCAACACAAGGCTCCCAAATTAGTAGAAATGGAGGGGGAAATCAAGGTTTTCGTCATCGAATACCCGTGGTAGGATTTTCTGTCCTCTTTGTAGTTATTCCATTGGTTTTGTTGACCTTTATGTCTCATCATGCCACATCTACATATATTCCACACAACTTCCTAGGTTATAGATCTATTAGGATGGAACATGAATATGTCTGGACAAAGAGAATTGGCTCTCTCTTCCCAAAGGAGGTGATTGATGTCATAATAAGAAATATAGAGTAATAAAGAACTATGAATTTAAATATTTTTGGATGAAATGTTTAAGAACACATAGCATGCTTATTGTAGTTCCAATGATGGCAATTTTAACTTTGTATATATTTTTGATTGAGAATACCTTATCAAATATTTAGTAAACAATGTGAAATTTGTGAATAATTTTTCAAAGGAGATTAAATGAGCTCCCAAAAAAGTAAAATTTTTAGAATTTGGTTAAGCATGGACTATTATTAGGAGATAGTTACCTTGTTACAAGAATATGAAGGTTTGTGGGAAATAAATTCTTATTCTGGTCTTGCAAATAATAGCTTGCCTAAAAATATTTAGAGAGTGTGGTAAAATTCATTGGGATTTGCTTCGTTTTGAACATCACATCATATGAATGGGAAATAATTTTCGTTGGGAGGATGAAGTACCATTTTCCATACAAAACACTTCCTCTACACTAAAATAAATATGCTTTGGAATTCACTTGCTGCATTCATGATATTCTTCGAATGACATAGGGGAAAGGCACGAAATTCATGCACACAAACACACATTAGTTGCATCTCTTATATTGATTACACAAAATTCATGGTTACAATGAACTGGGTGAGGGGCACTTAACCTTTTTGACAAGTGACTCACTGAAAGTAATTTCAACATGCACACACACTCTAAATTCGACTTTGTCCAAAATAATACTGAACATGAACCCACTCACACTTCACTCAATTAACTAACACTCTAAATTTAGAGAACTTTACATGCACGAGTAATTATCTATCTTTAACACTAACCCTTTATTATGACCACTAAAATAAGACATGGCTCATGACAAATCAAACATGATTGTTGGTACAAGTTTGAGCTACGGTTACAACACCTAAGTTTTCTATATGATACTCAAATACATATTTTTCTAATGGCTTAGTGAGTAAATCAGAAAATTGATCAATCGATCGAAAAGGCTTCAAATAAACTTCTCCATTGGTAATAAGTTCCCTAATAAATTGGTATCTTGTATCAATATGCTTGTTATTTTAATGAAACACACCATGCTTGGATAATGTAATGGCTGAGTTTTGTTCACAATAGATTGTTGTGGACCCTTGTTCTTTTTGTTGAAGTCCATATAAAACTCTTTGTAACTATATTTCATGGCATGTTTTTATTTCTCTACTAAATTTTATGTCTTCGTCGATGGATGTGTGACAACAGGCTGCTTCTTATATTCCCATGATGTCACACCTAAATCAAGATGAAACACAAAACCAAAAGTTCTCTTGCTATCATCCAAATCCCCTATAAAATCATTTTCATTGTATGCAACCAAATCCTTTCTCTCTATTCTCTTATACAATATTCCAAAATCTATATTTCCTTTTGTGTATCTTAGAATCCTTTTTCCTACTCTCCAATGTCAATATTGGAGACTCCATAAATCTAGAAATCAAATAACACCTTGCATAATATCTGGTCTTATAGCTCCGAGATACATAAGGCTACTAACCAATATTTTGGATAGAGTTGGATTGACATATGATGCTTCATCATCCTTACTTAACTTTGTACTTATTACAACTGATGTAGGAGCAAGTTTACAATTTTCCATTCTGAATCTTTTCAAAAAAATATTAGCATATTTATTTTGAAAAATAAAAATCCCTTTCTCATATTTCTCAGATTCTATGCCAAGAAAGTATTTCATAAGACCATGATCTGTCATCTCAAATTATTTCTTCATTGCTACCTTAAATTCATCCAATTCAAGATCACTAGTATAAATCATTTCCTGAATATACAAGCAAACAATCAAAATCTTCCCATGCTCATTCACATTTTTGTATAAGGTTTCTCTAATGCTACTTCTGTAAAATATTTTCATGATCATGTAACTATGAATTTTTATATACTAGGATATTTTCACTTGCTTGAGTCCATAGAGTGATTTATTTAATCTATAAAATCTATCTTTTTGATCTTCAGGTTCATAAACTGGAGGCTACTGCAGATATATTTCTTCTTCTAGAATTCCATTCAAGAAGGTTGATTCCACATCCATCTAATACACTTTCAACTTTTTCCAAGCTATTGTTTCTAAGATTTCTCTTATAGTATGCACTTTGGCTACTGGAAAAAATGTTTCTCCAAAATCTATTCTCAGTTGTTGCAAGAACCCTTTAGCTACAAGTATTTTTTTAAATTTATGAATTTCTCATTTCTCAGTCAACTTTTTCTTGTACACCCATTTGAAACCAATGGAATTTTTATCCTTTGGAAAATCAGCGAAATCCAAAATATCATTATTTTCAATAGCTTTCGTCAATAGCTTACACCCAATTTTCATCTCTAATAGCTTCCTCAAACAATGAAGGTTGAAATGACAACAATGAAAAGATTGAATTAACATCCAAATCATCATAAATATGTTGCAGAAATATCATTTGTATGTTACCATTTGTTGATTGATAAATTGATTGATTGTTTGGAGAGTTTCTCTCTGTTGATCTTCTTGAAGATCCATGTTGTTCAAAATATCTTGGAGTCCTTGCTAACATGATTTTTATTGTTGTCTTCTCTTGTAATTCTTGATGCACTTTTTCTGCTACATCCTCCTCTTCCATGAGTGGTACTCTTACATTAACTATTTTTTCTACACTCCCATTCTATGAATCTTCTTCTTTGAACACAACATGTCTTCTAATTAAAATCATCTTGGTGATAGGGTTATACAATTTATAAGCTTTTGATTACTCACTATAACTTGTAAATATTCATTTTTCACTTTTATCATCCAACATGCCTCTTAGTTATTTAGGTACATGTGCATAGGCTACACAACCAAACACACTAAGTTGAGACACGCTACAAGACATACCTAACCATCCTTCTTTTCTTACTATCTTCATCACATGCTTTGTAGGAAATTTTTTTATCACATAAACAATACATGAAAATGCTTCTCCCAAATACTCATTATAAGGGTTTATTCATTTATGCATGCTTGTATCCATGTTTAGATTTCTTTTTTTTTAATTTCTCTCTGCTAAAACATTCAACTGCAGTGTGTGTCTAGTTGTAAATTTCCTTATGATTGCATGTTATTTATAGTAAGCATGGAATGCCTCTGAATAATATTCTCCACCATGATATTATCTAAACAACTTGATTTGATTATTACTCTTGTTCTTTTCTAAGGATTTTAATTCTTTGTACTTTGAAAAAGCTTTTAGACTTCTACTGCAGGAAGTAAACCCATTTCTTTTTGCTAAAATAATCAATGAAAGTGAAGAAGTAACAACTTCCACCAATCAACTATGTACTCATAAGTCCACACAAGTCTGTATGAACCAAATCTAGTGGTTTCTTTTATCTATATGAAACTCCTTTCAGAAAAGTTTCATGGTGTTTATTCCAAAGATACAACACTCATAAGTACTAAAAGTTTCTTTGATGGGATGTAATCCTCCAATCATCTATTCTTCTTGTAAAAATATTAAACCAGAGAAATGAAAATGTCAAAATCAAAAGTGCGATAATGAGTAATCATTAGAACATGCAACCATAAAAGAGAAATTTGGGTGAAAATGTGAAGTTGGGTTACACTTTTAGACCTTTTTTGAGAAAAAACTTTCATTTTTTTCGGTTCTTCAACTTTCTACAAACTATAACAATTTTTTTGTTTAGAATTTCATTTTGCGATAAAAATAAAAGTTGTCAGAAATTTTGTTAGCTTTCTATTACTTATTTTTGGGAATTTTTTTTATGCACATTTGATATGTCACCTTAGCGTTTCTTTGAGTGTGTGTTTTTTAACAATCAAAGGATTCATAAGAAGTCATGTTAATACACAATGTTGTATTCTTTGAAAATTTGTGTTTTTGAGAAAATAAAATGTGTTACAACAATATAGACAGAGTCTACATCAGTTTCATTATATTTACAAAGCCAGTAGATGCATATCATAATTACTAGAATTTTTTGAATAGGTCCAATATGAAAAAACTGCATATTTTGAGTATGTTTCGTGACGCAAGAAATTTCTTAACATATAAGTTACAAACTAAAAATCTAAAAGCTACCCATTAGAGAGGACGGACCAGTGTAATGCCCTATAATTTTTTCAATTTTTTTTACAATGTATTTTGGGAGATACAAAATTTTGATTTCACTGAATCACAATGACCCTCAGAAATTGTTTGCACCCATTTTATTACAAATTTAATTAAAATTAGTAAATATTTATGAAATTCCATAAAAGTTATATTTCCTGAAAGTAGATTCAATTCTGAAAATTCTTGTCTTGGTTCTGATAGTTAATTTAGAATGTTTCATGGAGTTTAATCAGTCCAAAGTTGTAGAAACGTATTCAGAGCTTGGATCTGCATAACTGGTATGCATTAGTTCGACCAAACTTTGAAAAAAAGTTCGGCCGAACTATTTTTTGCGCAAACGGGTCGTTAAGTCTCACACCTTAATAGTTCGGCCAAACTTTTTTTTCAAAGTTCAGCTGAACTTTTGCCTTATTTTCCGTCAGCAGGAAAATTTCGAGGAGCCCCTCCAAAAAAACATTTCGCGACAATATAAATTGCCGCGAAATCATTCATAATTTTCGCACATTTCGTACATTTGGTCTAATTTTACAAAGGTCTTGGTTTGGATTTAAAGACTTTTCTTGGAGATTTGGGTTTAAGGACATTCCTTGGAGGCAGTCTGATTTTTGCAAAGAATTGTTTTGGGTTTAAGGACTTTTCTTGGAAGACATTTCTTGGAGGCGGTCTGATTTTGCAAAGAATTGTTTTGGGTTTAAGGAATTTTCTTAGACGTACACATTGAAAGGACATTTCTTGGAGGTATGTGATACATTTTTTTGGATGTTTTTTATTCTTCATTTTTTTTGAAAGTATATATTTGAGCTTAATTTCGAATTCTTGGAGGTGGTCTAATTTTGCAAAGAATTGTTTTGGGTTTAAAGACTTTTCTTGGAGGACATTTCTTGGAGGCGGTCTGATTTTGCAAAGAATTGTTTTGGGTTTAAGGAATTTTCTTGGATGCACATTCAAAGGAAATTTCTTGGAGGTATGTAATGCATTTTTTTGGATATTTTTGTGCTTCGTTTGTTTTGAGAGTATGGTTTTGGGCTTAATTTTGAAAAGACATTTTCTAGAAGTATTTTTTAAAGTGACTTTTTTTTTTTTAAAGTTGGAATCATTTTTTGAAGTGACATTTTTTAGAGTACGTGTTTTGAGTTGAAGTAAATCTTTTGAGCTTCGTTTCATTTTTATAAGACATTTTTTTCTTGGATTTTTTAAAGTAAGTGTTTTGGATTGGAGTATGTATTTTTTGCAAAATTTTTAAAATGAGTTTTTTTTAAATTAAATATTTTGTGATGCTTTTTCTAATTGAGTTATTGTCTAAAATTTTGAAGGAATTTTTTTGAAATTCATATTATATTATCATGGGAAATCGAATGAATTGTGCGAGAAAATATGATCGAAAAAGAGACCCTGAGGAATGTAGAGAAGAGGCGAGACAATCTCACAAAAGAAAGATAGAAGCACTCTCAAATATTGAAGGGGGAAACAAAACTCAAATAGAAATTGAAGCAGGTATGTAAATGTAAATATTATGATCTATTGATATATTTAAAATTTTCCTAGTGTAAAATGTGAATCTTAATTTTTATTTGCTGAACTAATTTGAAAAATATTTTGCAATGTAAATAGAGAGAGATATTCCTCAAAAAATTGATGATGAGATACAAAATTTCGAAAGAGAAAGTGAAAGAGATATTGAACCAATGATTGAAGATGGTGAAAATATTGAAAGAAATTAGAGTGAAGAAATTGAATCACAAGGTATGTACACACACACACACACAGATATATATTGAAAACATGCACGTATTATTGAAATTATACATATATTTATTAATTTAGTTATTTGTTGAAAATGTAAACTTATTATGTAATATTTATTCGAATATGTATAGTTGAAATCAGTGTCAATGATGAGATGTTTGAAAATTTTGACACTCACACATATGGAGATAAAAATCCTGACCATTATATACCATATCGTGTTAACCGCATTTTTGAAACGTATTTCATAAAGGAGCAAGTGATAGTTCAAGCTCAAATGTTGAAAGGTCTCCTATCATTAAGGAAATTAAAAGAAGCTACGACACTACTGGGTATTCGAAAATCAACCAAAGATAAAAAAAAAAATGAAGGAAAATGTGATACAAAATATAAGTAGTGCTATAAATTCAGTTAGGAGATCTATACAGAAAAATGTTTCAATTGTACGTAGAGGAATACATATGGCAGTGGTTTCATCAAGTATTAAAGAGAATCGTTTGGTAACATCTATGGCACGAGCATTAGAAACATCGCAAAAAACTTTGCACAAACGTCGGAAATTTTGGCTGCAAATAGATGTAAATGATGAACTCGCTTGTTGGAAAGCTATTTGTAGGCAACCATAAAAAGAAATATTTGGAGAAAATGTTAAAAAAATAATATATGAATATTGGAAGAACAATTCACGTGCTTCACCAACAACAAAGCATGTGATGCGAAGAAGAATAGCACGAAATCAATACGAAGAACATGAAAATATTTCTTGGAAACCACTCAGATAGAGTTATTCAACAAGTTCAAAGAAGAGAATTGTGAAATTCATGTTTCAATCAGTGCTTTTTTCAACAAAAACCATGGTATGTAAAACCTATCACCGTACGTGACACTTGTTGTTGCCGTTATCATGTGGAATTTGAGTTATATTATGACACATTCCTTGATTTTGGTAGAAAATTATGGAAGGATTCACCTCCTCCTTCCAGTATCTGTGATTTCAAATCTCAAATTCTATGTGAAAGAGAAAGCGATGAACTATTTTACAAAAATAAATGTGTTGGTGGTAAAAAATGTGATGATTGTGGAAATTCGACTAAATTTCAAAACAAATATCATACTGATATAAATGATCAATCATTTTCCAACATGAAAGTGAAATGGAAGAGATATGAATATATCCATACATTGATTCAAGGTGAAAATAGTGTTAAAAGAATTGAATTATGAGAAGAAATTTTTTTTGTGATAGACTTTTTAAGAAAGTTTGAGGTAGAAATTTACAAATACACCAAGCATTCCCATAGAGCTCGATGGCAAGACTTGCAATTCAAAAAATCTTGTGAAGTTTTTCCACCAGGGACCATTTTGTCAGTGATTGATTTTGCAGAAAACTACACATTTGTTCCTCAAAAAGAAATTCAGAGTGAATACTATCATTCTGACCAATTCTCCATGCTCGTCCATATTCTGTATAGACATGCTGAACAAAAAGTCGATCATATAGAAAGCATGAGTGAAAATTGACATATCATTAAAGAATATCACTTTTATATTAGTGACAATCGTACACATGATGCATATTTTGTACAACATTGTTTTGGAAAAAATTATGATTCCTTGAAAAATCATGGAATAACATTCAATGAACATTGGATATGGTCAGACGGATGCGTAGGTCAATTCAAATCTGCACGATCATTCTTTTGGTTGTGCTGTCTTCATAAGAAAGCATGCATTAAACATTGTTGGAATTTCTTTGAGACTGGCCATGGAAAAGGAGAACATGACGGTGCAGGGGCATGCATAAAACAAGCACTTCGAAGATATCAAACAGACCCCTCTACAAGCCGACTTGTGGACGCGAAAGAAGTTGTTGAATGGTGCGTCATTGCTCTAAGCCATGAGACTAACCCATCAAGGGAAGTGCGAAGGTACATTCAATTTAATTTTTATTGGAAATCTAATTTTGTCGTGCAATGATTATCTTTGATTGTATTTTGATATCATATTTACATTCTTCTTTGAATTTTCCATATAAAGGTTTTTCTGGCATATTGGGATTGAAGACGTAGATAGATCAATTGGAAATGAAATTGAAACAATAACAGGGACTCGAAAATTGCATTCAATTAAAACAAAGTCATCCAGAAATGTGTTTGCATTGGATAAAATAAAATATTCTTGTTTTTTTCATGTTTGCATAGACAACACAAAATCCAATGACATTTGTGAAAACAATTTGTATGTAAACAATTGGAAACATACAGAGCTAAATACAAAGGGAAAAATGTTTGTTGCAATGTTGAAGAGATGAAATCAGAGGAAACTACAATATCATCCGATGGTGATCGAGTTTCTGATCTTGTTAGAGAAGGTAACATTTGAATTTTTTTCTAATGATTTTAAGATCTAGAAATAAATTTAAATATGTATAATTTTGTTAAGTTTATTTTATTGTGCAGGAGATGTTTTTACTGTAATTGCACGTATTTACAATGATGAAAATGTGAAGTATTATTTGATGCATTGCACTGAACGAAAATGAAATTATTAGAAAACTATAATGATCACGGATTTCAATATAAAAGAGGATCTATTATACTAAAAGGTTATTTTTTCAGAAAAACTAATCAAAGTGGGGATTTTGTTTACTTTGAAGACTATGAACCTGATTTCATAAGTTGTCAATATAGTCACTTGGTGTGTGCAGCACGCATAAAGTTGATAGAGGTTCAATCAAAGAAAAAAACGAAAATTAAGAAATGGAAAATGTCAAAATATGATCATGAATGGATTATTGAAGATGGAATTCCATTGGAATTTTTTTGATTGAACTGCCCAACAATTTATTCTCTTTGGATTAAATATGTTTTAGAACTTCTAGTACTCAACTAAAAATTGAGCTTCTTATGTTATTTGTGCAAGTAAACTTGCACATGTACAAATTGTTTTGGTACATGCACATGTTCTAGTATCAACTGAAAGTAGCTTTTCTATACATGTGCATTGATGAAAATTTTTACATGTATATATATATATATATATATGTTATAGAATGCAATTAATTGTTCAAGTAGTTTTACTATGTGCATTGATGAAAAATGTTGCACGTACTGGATACATACACGAACTGAATACATGTCCAGTTTTTAGATCAAAACATTTAACATTTAACATTAAATCAAAATTAAAGGGATTTACATATAACTACTTCTTTACTCTTTTTGATTAAATCAAAACAATACTTCACATGGGAGTCTTCCATAGGCCAAATGTAGATTGAAACCATCCAAAACTTAGAAAAGGGGACTTGAAAAGGGGGTCTGAATCAAAAAAACAGAAAAGGGGCTGCACATAACCAGGAAACCAGCCCAGAAGATGCTGCCCAATATCGGGAAACCAACAGAAATAGAGTATTTTGAAGCACAGTGATTGAAAAACATGACAAAAGTTCAAAGAAGCTAAAGAGGACCTGACATCAGGCTAGCTATCGATGTGTGTAGGAGGTTTCTCCTCCACAATTGGACAACTATAGTCCTCCAGATCATCATCTACTCGCTTGGAGTGCTAGGAGGAGCTCTCCAAAGCGGAAGAGAATCCAGAGTCGTCTTTGAGCTTTTTCTCCACACAGGCCCAGCTATTGTTGCTTGCCCCTTTGCTGCTAGAGCTCGTCGAGCCTGATTTTACTGGAAAAGCTGTTGACTGCCTGGTGTCTTGGGGTTGATGGGTTGGGATGGTGGACTTTCTCTGCTACTTCCTAGAACCAGAGGCACCTCAATCTTGCGGCTCCTCCTGAAAAAAGACAGAAATGGTCGCCGTAATTCGAGGTCTGACCATAATGCTGGTGAAGTGAAATTGTGCGCACTACTCGCCAGAGGAGGGTGGCTACCTGTGTCATGGATTGAAAGAGGCGGGTGAGAGCCAACACTCCTTCCTCCTCCACCCCTACCCCCACCTCCCCTTTTGCAATGCATCTGATGTCTACACATGGGAGTCTTCCATAGGCCAAATGTAGATTGAAACCATCCAAAACTTAGATAAAAAAATTTAACATTATATCAAAACATTTAAAACATTTAACATTAAATCAAAATTAAAGGGATTTACATTTAAAACATTTAACATTAAATCAAAATTAAAGGGATTTACATTAAATTTAGATTAAAAAGGTATCCAAAACTTAGTTTTAAAAACTTCTTGCTTATATCACAACATTACTTCACATGATTAATGTACTTCAACCATCCAAAACTTGGGTTTAAATTTTTTTTTGATTATATCACAAAATTATTTGACATGCCATCTATTGAAAATGCAGCAAGATGATGGAGCTTAGTGAAATGAAGTCTCCTTCACTAAGTGGGCCCGCAGGCAAATTCTGGCGCAAAGTCTATTTTTAGACTATGTATATTTTTAGACATATGGAGCATGGTCCAGGGGTTGCAGTATGTTATTCTTGGAGTATTGGTCATGTTGGTAAAAATAGATGGACCTATAGGTCGAAGTCTATTTTTAGACTGCCTATCCTAAAAATAGGGAAGTCAAATATTATTTACCCTTAATAATATTTGGACTATAAACTTCAGTTTACTCTCTTGGAGCACTTCAGTTCGAGCCTTGGAAGTGGCTCATGCATCTGACATAGGAATTACGCTATTCCTAAGGGTTTGGTGAGCACATGCATGGTTGACTTCAGTTAGGACTTCAGTGGCAGAAGTTTGGTGGAGTTAATGAGACAGCTAGTGGAGTTGTGTTCGGTTTAACTTAGTTGAACTAGTTGAGATTAGTTTAACTAGCTAATCAATTAGTAATGAGTGGAGTGAATTAAATATTATTTAATTCATTAATTAGTAACTCATTATTCAACTCAAGAACACATCAGTTCACTACAGTGCATGGACAGTTCAGTGGAGACCAGTGAAAGAGGTAGATGAAAGGGTGAGTACAGCTATCAGTTGTGACATTAGTTGTGCATGAGATTTGCACCACACTTGGAGGCAATTGCCCATGATGATTGTGATGTCAATCCAAGGAGATTAGACCTTGGATCTCTATTTAGATAGGCCATGATTGCGCAATAGAGGTAGGCAATTAGTGGATGTGTTTTGAACCTGTGACTTGTTCAAAACCAAGCTAGTTTGTGTGTAACTTCATGAGATAGTACTGAGTACTTGTGAGGAGTATTGTACTGAGTTTGTTACATGTTTTCTCCATTATAATATACACAATAGCTGCGGGTTTTTCAGCTATAAGCTTTCCCGATACATACTGTGTTAATGTGTATGATGATTTGATGTGCTATCGCTTGTTTTATTTCCGCATGTGTGATGATCTGAGTGGAAGAGATTATGTGTTGCATATGAATTCGAATTGATATGTGATCAGGATAGTCTCGGTGGATAATTAATCATTATTCAGCAAATTTCTACATGGTATTGGAGCTATTGAAGCAGAGATTGATCATCATAATGATTACTAACTTATTTCGGTAGACAGAGTCTGCATGCGGGCCAGGTAGCCTCTGGATCCATCCTTTCCTTTGAAAGGTGATATATCCAGTAAATGCCCCTGCAGTCGATCTCTGTGCTAGAAATAATTTGTTCTCACAGATCAAGAGCGATTGAGCTTTGAGTTGGAATTCAAATTTTGCAGCAGTTTTGTTTTCTTGGTGCCGGAGTTGAAAATGTCTTTCAACGGTTTGCGACTCGAATATGCTCTTGAAGGCAGTTCGAATTATGTTGCATGGAAGGATCGCATGGAGGCAGTATTAGAAGATAATGGACTAAAGGAGTTCGTAGATACGGATGTCCAAAAGCCCACTGATCCTGCTGAAGTCGAAGCCTGGCAAAAGAAGATGGCGAAATGTCGAAGGATCCTGTTGGAGGGCGTCAAGGATCATATTGTATCCAGCTTGCATGGAAAGGCTTCTCCATATTTAATGTGGAAAGCTTTGACGGATCTATTCCAGAGTAAGAGCGACCAAAGGAAGCTGGCGCTCAAAGATAAGCTCAGGAACATCAAGATGGAGAAAGGCGACGGTATCGCCAAATACCTCACGAAGTTCACTCAGTGCAGAGATGAGCTGGGAAGTGTGGGGGTGACTGTCGAAGACGAGGACATGGTCGACCTGGCTCTCCTTGGTCTTTCGAAGGCTTGGCACTCATATCAAGATAGTGTCAATGGTCGGGAGAAGCTGCCGGGATGGGAGCGCCTTTGGGTGGATCTCATGCAGGAGGAGATAAGGAGGACTACTCGGGATGGATCTTCATCAAAGGGAGCTGATGAAGAAAATTGTGCTTTGGTTGCCAAAGCAAAGAAGGGGAAGGGTAAGAAAACTTCTCATTCCAGTGCAAAGGGCAAGAAGCAGGATATGGCGAAAGTGAAGTGTTTTCACTGCCATGATCACGGACATTATGCTACCAATTGTCCAAAGAAGAAGAAAAAAAAGCAAGCGGGAAGATCTGCAGATGGAGAAGCTTTGGCTTCACAGTTCGAGCTTGAATTTTCACTGATCGCATGCTTGGTTTCAAGTGTGATGGGATCGGTGTGGTTCTTGGACAGTGGTGCGTCATTTCATATGACGGGAGATCGGGATTTGTTCTCAGATCTAGAGGACAAAGATTTGGGTGTGCACATCGAGATGGGCGATGATGGTAGATACAGTGTGACTAGTATCGGTACCATATCCTTTCAGAGGGAGTCTGGTAAACCCTTCGTGTTGAAGGATGTCATGCATGTACCTGGATTGAAGAAGAACTTGATCTATGTGGCGATGTTGGAAGATAAGGGGTATGATGTGGTCTTCAGTGAAGGAAAAGCCTTCCTGCGCAGTAAGACTACTGGAGAGACCCGGAAGATAGGGGTTCGAACCAAGAACCTTTATCAGTTGCAAGTAGATGGTTGTGCAACAATGGCATGCAAGGCGGGAGAAGTGGTGAGACGGGATGATGAGGCTGAACTGTGGCACAGGAGATTGGGCCACCTTTACCATGGAGCTTTGAAGATCTTGCAGCAGATTTCTACCGGGCTTCCTAAGGGCACTCTTGCACAGTCAGATCAGTGCAAGGGGTGTACTTTAGGGAAGTATGTGAAAGCCACCTTTCACGAGAAGGATAGTCACGCCACGACGATCCTTGAGAGATTTCACACAGACGTGTGTGGTCCTTTCTCAGTTGCTTCGACAGCAAAGCACAGGTATTATGTGATCTTTGTTGATGATTTCTCTTGAAAGTGCTGGATCTTCTTCATGCCGAAGAAGAGCGATACATTCGCGAAGTTCTGTGAGTTTAAAGCACTGGTCGAGAAGGAGTCGGGGAAGAAGGTGATTGCTCTAAGGAGTGATAACGGTGGTGAATTCATCTCGTCTGAATTCAAGGAGTTCTGCAGCGCAGAAGGGATTCGGAGAGAGCTCATCGCACCCCATAACCCACAGCAGAACGGGGTGGCTGAGCGGAAGAACAGAACGATCGTGGGTGCTACACGGGCGATGTTGCATGATCAGGGCCTACCCCTTCACTTGTGGGCTGAGGCATGCAATACAGCAGTGTATGTGAAGAACCGTTGTCCTCACAAGGTTCTTGGCATGAGTACACCGGAGGAGGCTTATTCTGGCAAGAGGCCTGATATTTCCCATTTGCGGATTTTTGGTTCTCCTGTCTACATGCATGTGACGAAGGATGCAAGAAAGAAGCTGGATCTGACTGCAGAGGTTGGAATATTTGTGGGGTACACTGATACACCTCACAACTATCGGGTGTATTTGTCTGACAGTCGCAAGACTGTTGTGCGATAGGATATCAAGTTTCAGGAGGAGAAAGCCATGCAGTGTTCGCTTGAGAGGGAGCTACACTTGCATGCAGATGAGGAGCTGTTAGTTCCTAAGGAGGAGCTTCCGGATGTAGATCAGCCACAAGAGGAAGTTTAGGAGGTGGAAGAAACCACCCATGCAGCGCCAACCATCAGAGGGCACATGCGAACTACAGAAGCTGAGCGACTGGCTCGAGATGTAGAGAAGGTTGTAGGACCACCTACAGCACAGCGCAGACAGAGGCAGTCACCGGATCGGTACACTGGATACATGGCTCTTGTGAGTCAATGTGTCGTGACGGAGCCATCCTCTTTTGAGGAAGTTGTGGAGGAACTTGCATGGGTAGATGCCATGATCGAAGAATATGATTCGATCGTCAGAAACTGTGGATGGGAGATTGTCCCAAGACCGGAGGGGAAATCAGTGGTGGGTTCGCGATGGATTTACAAAGTGAAGCAGGCAGCTGACGGGAGTGTGGAGAAGTACAAGGCGAGATTTGTCGCCTGTGGATTCTCACAGATAGAGGGGATCGATTATGAGGAGACTTTTGCACCTGTCGCAAGGTACTCTTCCATACGGACGATCCTTGCTCTCTCAGCACAGATGGGGTGGCACATCCATCAGATGGATGTGAAGACTGCGTTCCTCAATGGAGTTATTGAGGAGGAGGTGTACATAGAGAAGCATAAAGGTTTCGAGATCTTCAACAGTGAGTCGCATGTGTGCCGACTCAAGAGAGCACTGTACGGGTTGAAGCAAGCACCTCGTGCTTGGTACACTCGCATAGACAGCTACTTCACCGGGCTTGGATTCTCCAAGAGTGAGGCAGATCCTAACCTGTACCAGATTGTGGTGGAGGGGAAGCTGTTGATCCTCGTACTGTATGTAGATAATCTAATTTTGACGGGCGATGAGCAGTTGATACTTTCATGCAAGGAGGATCTTGCACGAGAGTTTGAGATGAAGGACTTGGGCATCCTTCATTATTTCCTGGAATTGGAGATTTGGCAGCACAGTGGAGGACTGTTTGTTTCTCAGGGCAAGTATGCCCGGGAGATTCTGGAGAGGTTCAACATGCATGGCTGCAAGCCTGTTGACACTCCTCTTCCTGGTGGTTGGAGGAAGGAGGATGCTACTTCAGCGGAGGTAGTGGATGCCACTGTCTATCGAGAGTTGGTGGGGTCGCTTATGTATCTGGTCAATACACGACCCGATATATGCTATGCTGTTAACCAGCTTTCGCAAGCTATGGTTAAGCCTACTAAGCTCTTTTGGAAGGCAGGCAAGCATGTATTGCGCTATATTAGAGGCACATCGGGATATGGTCTATGGTACAGACAGGAGGATGGAGCGAAGCTTTCTGGCTTCACTGATGCAGATTGGGCAGGGAGCCCAACGGACCGGAAGAGCACATTTGGAGGAGTTTTCAGCATTGGGTCGACAGCAGTTTCCTGGTACAGCAGGAAGCAGAGATCCGTGGCACTCAGTTCAGCAGAGGCCGAGTACATGGCAGCTAGCTTGGCTGCATGCGAGGCTATTTCGATGAGGAAGATCCTCGCAGGATTGTTCAGGTTGCATTTGGAGCCTACAGTGATCTACTGTGATAACCAGAGTTGCATTAAACTCTCGGCTAATCCAGTATTTCATGATAGGTCCAAACACATCGACATCAGGTACCATCATATCAGAGATTGTGTTCAGCGGAGAATCATGATGCTTTCATATGTTCCCACGGAGGATCGGGATGCCGACATCCTGACGAAGGCGCTCACCAGGAGCAAGTTCGAATTCCACAGAGGCAGGATAGGGTTGCAGATAAGCCATATCTTGTTGAGAGGGAGTGTTGAAAATGCAGCAAGATGATGGAGCTTAGTGAAATGAAGTCGCCTTCACTAAGTGGGCCCGCAGGCAAATTCTGGCGCAAAGTCTATTTTTAGACTATGTCTATTTTAGACATATGGAGCATGGTCCAGGGGTTGCAGTATGTTATTCTTGGAGTATTGGTCATGTTGGTAAAAATAGATGGACCTCTATTTTTTGACCTATAGGTCGAAGTCTATATTTAGACTGCCTATCCTAAAAATAAGGAAGTCAAATATTATTTACCCTTAATAATATTTGGACTATAAACTTCAGTTTACTCTCTTGGAGCACTTCAGTTCGAGCCTTGGAAGTGGCTCATGCATCTGACAGAGGAATTACGCTATTCCTAAGGGTTTGGTGATCTCATGCATGGTTGACTTCAGTTAGGACTTCAGTGGCAGAAGTTTGGTGGAGTTAATGAGACAGCTAGTGGAGTTGTGTTCGGTTTAACTTAGTTGAACTAGTTGAGATTAGTTTAACTAGCTAATCAACTAATAATGAGTGGAGTGAATTAAATATTATTTAATTCATTAATTAGTAACTCATTATTCAACTCAAGAACACATCAGTTCACTACAGTGCATGGACAGTTGAGTGGAGACCAGTGAAAGAGGTAGATGAAAAGGGTGAGTACAGCTATCAGTTGTGACATCAGTTGTGCATGAGATTTGCACCACACTTGGAGGCAATTTCCCATGATGATTGCGCTGTCAAGCCAAGGAGATTCGAACCTTGGATCTCTATTTAGACAGGCCATGATTGCGCAATAGAGGCAGGCAAGTAGTGGATGTGTTTTGAACCCGTGACTTGTTCAAAACCAAGCTAGTTTGTGTGTAACTTCATGAGATAGTACTGAGTACTTGTGAGGAGTATTGTACTGAGTTTGTTACATGTTTTATCCATTATAATATACACAATAGCTGTGAGGTTTTCAGTTATAAGCTTTCCCCATACATACGGTGTTAATGTGTATGATGATTTGATGTGCTATCGCTTGTTTTATTTCCGCATGTGTGATGATCTGAGTGGAAGAGATTATGTGTTGCATATGAATTCGAATTGATATGTGATCAGGATAGTCTCGGTGGATAATTAATCATTATTCAGCAAATTTCTACACCATCCAATTGTAGTTCAACTATCCAATAAAAACATTTAATATTATATCACATGTGCCAAATGTAGATTGAAACCATCCAAAACTTAAGTTTTAATTTTTTTTTGATTATATATCGTGCAACATTACTTCACATGCCATGCCAATTATGGTTCAACTATCCAATAAAAACATTTAACATTATATCAGATGTTTCGAATATAGATTGAAACCATCCAAAACTTAAGTTTTAAAAACTTTTTGATTATATATCGTGCAACATTACTTCACATGCCATGCCAATTATAGTTCAACTATCCAATAAAAACATTTAACATTATATCACATGCCAAATGTAGATTGAAACCATCCAAAACTTGAGTTTTAAAAACTTTTTGATTATATCATACATAACATTACTTCACATGCCATGCCAATTATAGTTCAACTATCCAATAAAAACATTTAACATTATATCACATGCCAAATGTAGATTGAAACCATCCAAAACTTAACTTTTAATTTAACAAAAAATTATAGATTACAACAGTACTTCACATGCCAAATGTACTTCAAGCATCCAAAACTTAAATTTTAAAAACAAAACAAATTATAACACATCATTACATAAAATTTCAAATGTAGTTCAGAAGCAAAAAATTAATTTATAGATGACAACATTACTAGTAGTTCAATTATCCAAAACTTAAAATCTTTAAAACCAAAAAAATTATATAACAACATTATTTCACATTCACATGCCAAAAGTACTAAAACCATCCAAAACTTAAATTTTTGGAACAAAACAAATTATATTAACACTGTAATAAAATATGTCCAAAAATTGTAGATCTCACAAGTATCAAATTATATCAAGTTATATATATATGACTGCATCTAGATAATATATAAAAAAGTAAATTTAAGACTATCTAAATCTTGAAATCAAATCTACAAATCATGTCCATCAAATAGAGATGGATGTAGCGTCTTTCCTATCAGGGTCTCAATCCGCGCACTATCATGCAAAGCATGGGAAACCTGTACACAATGCACATGTACAAACATTAAAATTTGATGTTTTAAAAATGAGTGAGAATATATATAGAACTTCATGTAAAAAACAAAATATATAAAAAAAAATCATGCAATACCTCATGAGGTTCCCTCTCCATTTGTTCACCTGCTACAAGTCCCCCCCCCATGGGAACATCTGCAACGGTAAATTGTATAATATACATGTACAATTATATATATATATATATATTAAAATATTTCAAATGAAAATGCACGTGTACATATATAAACTTATTTTCAATAATATTAAAAAAAAGGTTAGACAACTTGTTCAAATGGTTGAAATGGTGTGGATGTTCCTATCTCCGTCGCTCGAGTCCATGGATTAAAGAAATCTTCTATAGGAACCTAAAATTCAAAATTTTAAAAGTACAAAATAACTTAGGATCAAGATCTCAATTTATAATAGAACTTAAATAAACAACAATTTATAAATTATAACTAAATTTAAAACATACACACACACACATATATTTAAAAGTGAAAAATTGAATACTTCTGCAGGTGAATTTGGGACATCTCCTAAGAGAGGCTCCAAATGAAAATCTCCAAGAACCTAAAATTCAAAAAATTTAAAATAACTCAAGATATAGATATATATATCTCAATTTTTAATGGAACTTTTTGAGGTGGAATATATGTAACTTAAACATAAATTTTAAAAGTGAAAAATTTTCCATACTTCTTGTGGATGTGGCACATCTCCTAAGGAAGTAGAAGGTACATCTCCCAAGGAAGAAGAAGGTACCACCATCCCAAAAACATCAGACGAAATCAGAATTTGTTAAAAAAAATTATTACTATATATACATACATGTACGTGTGTGCACAATTATTTATTTTAAAAATATCACTTAAAAAACACTAAAATTTGCCAACATATCTTGATGGTGAGACCCATCTGCATTGTTTGAACCAGAGGTCTCGAATTTGATATTAACATTTTATTCACTCATCATGCATGACAACTACAAATGGTGTTTTAACATATAATGATAAATTTTTGTTAGATTAATGTACATACAAATAAATGTATACATGTACATACATATGTATTTATTACAAATTGTACACATGTATACATGTTAAAATAATTGAATCCTAAGGTCATTAACACATACCGTTCCCGTACCCTCTTCCTCATGAAGAATTAGGTCTTGAAAACCATTGCAGCAATTCTTTGCATATATTCGGAGATCTTCAACATTCATGTTGTCAATCTCTTCATTTGTACAATACACAAAATTGGCACGTGCATTTTCACGTGCTCTTTGTTGATTTAGACAAACATCGACTCAACCCAATCCACCGTAAACATTTCTGATCATGACATCCCTTGCTTCTCGACTTATTTGAGAAGTCACATCCATATCTGACCGCATAGTTTCGACCCGAAAAGGTCGACTCACCAATGGAGGCTCAGGGTGAGGCAACTCCACATCTTGCTTAGCGCCTTTACGGTCATACAATTGAACTTTCCCTAGACCAAAAAATTCTGATGGAAGATCATTGTAGTTGGGTTTCATATTCAAAACAAAATCTGCGTAAAACAATTGTGAAAAATAAACAAAAACCTCGTCGTTCCATGGGAGCCTTCCATAGGCCCCAAGGTGCCTATCATACAAATAGTGAGCTATATTTGGGTGCTTGAAATATTGCACCTTCAACATTTTTCTTTTTGGCCCTTCCTTGAAATTAAACATTGACTTCGCCATATCTTTTGTAACTCTTTGTTTTACATCCTCCCATTTATTGGGACCCATTATTGTTTCCTTTCTCTTTCTCATCACTTCTACAAATGTATCAGTCATTGGCCCAAGATTTTTGTACACATTTACAATTTCTCCCAATGAATGTGTAACTATTTTGAGGCTTTGTCGACTCTCAACAAGTAGAGTCAAAGCCACGAGATCTCTCCGAAATTTTGCATGAAGTTGTTGACACCTATGTAAGGTGCATTGCGCCATGTTTCTTTCCCATTGTATATTAGAAATTTCGGCCGAATAAGTTGTGGTTGGTAGACAACCTTCTTATTGAATGTAGCGTTCTGCCTTGGGTCTATTTTGACCAATATTTGGAACATTTTCAGCCTCTGCTTCAATATATATAAAATTTTGTATATTAGAAAAAACACATGTAAACAAATTTTTACAAATTCAATGAAAAAAATATTGAAGTTGATGGCAACCTCGATGTGGTTGGTTAGCATCTTCTCCACCCTCAAACTTTTGAGACCCAGAACAACCCTACTGAGAACCAAACCCAGAATGACCCTGCTAAGAATCAACACCACCAATCGTTGATTAGCCTCTGAGGGAATAAATATCACCACCTTCACGCAACTTGCTACCACTTATTGATGGCCCTCTATGGGTATTTTAACCACAACCAACCTTTAGAGACAAGAGAGAAGCTTCATAAACAAATACGAATTTATAATCAATTGAAAAATACATTCATGTGTACATATTCATTGATTAAATTGCATGAACCATACCATGACTGGGTGAACCATGGGCATGCTCCATGGATGGAGTAGAGACCCTTCTCCTCTTAGCTCCTAAAAAATAAAAAATGAAACTTATTAACAAGTAATTTTACTCACAAAGTTAATAAAAAATCAATTCCATATGTACACACATGTATGGATATTTAAGATTATATTTAAATAACATGAACATCCCCCGATTCCTGATCCCCCATATGGGATTCTGTTGATCTTCGTCATTCATCCTCCATGATATATATATCTATTGGCGGGCATTTACACAAAATAAATTTCAAAAACTTAATGTAATTTAGTGTACACAAATTATGTGGAACACAACTTTCAAAGCACTAATTGATGTGCGAAACTCAATTTAAGAATTTTTTTTTTTATAAAAATTATAACTTCACCAAATTGTGCTTTACATGGTGGGAGCACACTTGGTATAAAATTGAAAAAAACACATGGTCATTAAAAAATAAGTGAAACTACATTTAAACAAACTCCATTTAAACAAAAATTTGTTGAATTCCCCACATTTTATTTTTATAAAAATGTGAAGTTCACCACTTGTTGCAAATGTGAAGTTCACCAAGTTGCGCTTTACATGGTGTGGTGGGAGAACACTTGGTATATAATTGAAAAAGGCACATGGTCATTAAAAAAGACGTATTTATAAGTACACAATGCACACATATCCAAGATATGTTACAATCTCCATCAATAAATTTTGAAGGAGAGCATCTCAACACTAATTCATCTTTGAGAGATGAATCTTGAATTTTTGAAGAAGAGCATCTCAAAACCAATTCATCTTTGAGAGATGAATATTGCATTGGAATTTCTTTGTATAATTCTAATTCATATTTGATAGATGAATCCTGAATTAGCATTGCCCCACGCAATAGATTAGCAGACATCTTATTCACATTTGTACAATGCCTTATACTAAAAAATTAAAATTGGCTAAAAATATTGTTTGCTATTCCGTGCAGTTCTTTTAGCCTCTCCTTCTTAACTTGGCACACGCCATTCATTTGGTTGCACACAAGTTCAGAATTGGTGAAAACTACAATTCCATTTGATCTATACTCCATTGCTGTTCCCAAGCCTTCTATCAATCCAATATAATATGCCTCGTTTTTTGTTGTTCTTCCAGGTATATTAATTTTCCTTTGGACGACTTTGCTAGTCGCAATATTGGAAAGCACATATGTAATCACTGCTTTCCCTGGATTGGGATAGAAAGAAAATTCTATGCATAATTTCCATTTTTCAATCATATTTAATTGTTTTCTTATCCCTTAAAAAAAAAAAATTCAATAAAAAATAAATTGACATTTATTGCAAATGCATGGGAGAAATGATACAAGATCATGAGGTAAATGACATGTGCATGGTTTATATTAAAGTTTGACTTAAAAATTTTATGGTCTAGAATTCACATCTAAAAATAATGGGAGGAAGCCTTTAGTTTGTGGGAGAAATGACACATGTACACAATTTACCTGAAAGTGGTTGTGTTTTATGGATATTAAAATGAAGAACTTCTATTTAGATCTACTCCAGAGATTGACTGTAGGGGCATTTAATAGATATGTCACCTTTAATAAAAGATGAGATCTAGAGGCTACCTGGCCCTTTACAGACTCTTCCTATAAAACTTGTAGAAGTTAAGAAATTTACATTGACAAATTCACTTGTGAGAAATTTACATTGACAACATATAGAGATTCAACTAGGCTTGTGAAAAGTACAAGTGGACAATGTATAATTCTACTTAGAAGAGTCTTTGGTTTAATGGTTAAGTAAGAAAGAGTCGTTACTTTCTCTATCTAGAGTAGAAGTGGAATACATAGTAGTTACTTATTTTTGAGTGTTTTGGATGAAATGGGCTCTACAAGATATTAAGGTAAATCTATATATCTATTAAGTGTTTCAATAGAAGTGTAATAATAATTTCAAAAATAAAATATTCTAATTCCTTCAATCACTATTTACATATCATCATAATGTACCACTTCCTCACACAACAAGTCTTTGAGAAAATAGTGAAGATGGAATACATACCCACAAAGTCTCTTGTTAGAGAAGCATTTGAATATGTGAGAAACAAATTAGGAATAGTTCTTGTAAATTATCTTGTTAGAGAACCATTTGAACATGTGAGAAACAAATTAGGGATAGTTCTTGTAAATTATTGTCACTTATTTGACTTCAAAAGAAGAGCCTATGAGATTGAGTGCAATATCTATGTGGGAGAGTACACAATATCTAAGGGGGAGAATACAATATATTTGACTTCAAAAGAAGAGCCTATGAAATTGAGTGCAATATCTATGTGGGAGAGTACACAATATCTAAGGGAGAGAATAGATATAAGGAAGGAATAAAAGGAGTAACAAAAA
Organism: Pinus albicaulis; assembly: GCA_034641835.2. NCBI lineage: Eukaryota > Viridiplantae > Streptophyta > Pinopsida > Pinales > Pinaceae > Pinus > Pinus albicaulis. The sequence continues at coordinate 968,104,674 of CM076580.1, read as the reverse complement.
GCATATGATTGTGTCAATAATTTGAAGTAGTCAAGAAAGATAACAAAGGACCATCAAAATTGAGTGCAATATCTATATGATATCTATATGATAAAGTGTCAATAATTTGAAGTAAAGAAAGATAACAAAGGACCATCAAAATTGAGTGCAATATCTATATGATTGTGTCAATAATTTGATGATTTGAAGTAGTCAAGAAAGATAACAAAAGACCATCAAAATTGAGTGCAATATCTATGTGGGAGAGTACACAATATCTAAGGAGGAGAATACAATATAAGGAAGGAATAAAAAGAGTAACAAGAAGCATATGATTGTGTCAATAATTTGAAGTAGTCAAGAAAGATAACAAAGTAGTCAAGAAAGATAAAAAAGGACCATCATCAAATTCAAATTGAAATATCAAGTAGTCTTCTTCATGAAGAAGAAGCATTAACTAGGTTCATCATTTAAAGGGTTAATTTTTTTATGAAAAAAAAGAAGTACATACATGTACATATATAATTTATATAAAAATGTAAATAAATATTCTCAAATGTACATGGTAGTATTATAAATTTTCATATCTAATTAATAGATGTTGAAGATGATTCTAGCTCATTCTTTATTGGAATTATCATAACATTCTCAAAAGCTCCTCCTGGATTTAAAAATGAATATGGAATGAATCCTAAAAATGAATATGGAATGAATCATTGTACATTATTATAAATCTTGTATTTAAATGACATTTGATCTATGAATAATATGGAATGAATCATTGTACATTATGATAAATATTGTATTTAAATGACATTTGATCTATGAATAATATGGAATGAATCATTGTACATTATGATAAATCTTTTATTTAAATGAAATTTGATCTATGAATAAAAAAGAAAATGGGATCATCTCTTCATATATATATGTGTGTAAGAGAGAAATAAAAGCAAAGGTAATTCCACCAAGCCTAAAGGAGAATGTCCTAATACATTAAATTATGTTTGGTTTCTAGAAGCATTAATCATGAAGAGTCATGAGATCCACATTTCGACCATACTATTTGCAAGTTAAAGGAGCATGTCCGAATACATTATTATGTTTGGTTTCTACATTATTATGTTTGGTTTCTAGAAGCATTAATCATGAAGAGTCATGAGATCCACATTTCCAAAATACTATTTTCAAGTTAACATTTCCATCATGTTATTTGCAAGTTCTATATGAAGATATGTAGTCTAGTAACTAATTAGCAAGTTGTGATGTCCTAATACATTATTATGTTTGGTTTCCATCATACTGTTTTCATGTTCTATATGAATATATGCAAATTCTATATGGATATATGTAGTCTAATAAATAATTAGCAAGTTATGATGTCCTCATACATTATTATGTTTGGTTTCCATCATACTATTTTCAAGTTCTATATGAAGATATGTAGTCTAATAACTATACCGTATAGCCCATATAACATATAACGGCCTTTGACAATATGAGCAAAGAGTAAAAAAATAGAGAGGCCTCCCAACAGAGTTCCACCTGTTCATCAAGGTAAGGAACATAATATCGGAAGTGAAATAATGACATCACTGAACATATGTGAATTTAGAATGATTTCAACCCTTTTTTCAGAGGATAAAAAACCCTATTTCATATATTGATAACAATTCATATACAAAATCCTCTTGATATATCCATAATAGGTTATCAAGTATAAAAGATCAAATTATGCCTCATATAGAAATACATCCGAAAAAGACAATATGTAGTCACATTACAGCAATATATCATTCTAGTTCAATCATTCTTCTTGTAAAACAAAGTTCCCTTCACCCTCATATGCCTAATTATGGTCGTTTAGCTATAGTATATCCACACCATGAGAGATTACAAAAAATAGTAAAAGTTGCACATTCTAGCGTTGAGGAATCGAGAGAAGGCTCAGTAATTGCATAAGCTTAACAATGGTGGTAAACTTCCATGCACAGGTGGAGAATCAGCTAGAGTGGATGAAATTGATGGATCCACAGGAATAGTAACAACTGCAGCAACTGAATGCATATCATACTACCATAAATTCAACATACACCTTAAAGCAAAAGGTAATGAAATTTAAAGCATAATTATGGCCATTTAGCTATAGTCTATCCACACCATGAGTGATTACAAAACATACTAAAAGTTGCACATTCCAGCATTGAGGAATCGAGAGAAGGCTAAGTAATGGAATAAGCTTAACAAGGGTGGTAAACCTCCATGCACAGGTGGAGAATCAACTAGAGCGGATGAAATTGATGGATCCACAGGAATAGTAACAATTGCAGCAACCGAATGCATATCATACTACCAGAAATTCAACATACACCTTACAGAAAAAGGTAATGAAATTTAAAGCATAATTATGGTATTTTAGCTACAGTCTATCCACACCATGAGTGATTACAAAAAATACTAAAGGTTTCACATTCCAGCGTTGAGGAATCGAGAGAAGGCTCAGTAATGACATAAGCTTAACAGGGGTGGTAAACTTCCATGCACAGGTGGAGAATCTCGATTGTTCAGATAATAAAATTGGTTCTATTAGAGACAGGTCGTATTGATTACCAAGAAAACTATGGGGAAGAGGCAAGCTTCACCTTTGCTATTTCTCCCATTAAGCCCAACCTCGGTAGAAGTGGGTAGCGGCACTGGGTGGATGGTCTATCCACCCCTAAGTGGTATTACCAGTCATTCCAGAGGAGCTGCTAATCTAGCGATTTCTAGTCTTAATAGATTATTGGCTGACTGGGGCTAGCAATGAACTTATGGTGGGCACTTAATGAGAATCCATATTGGTTGTGTATGGCAAGGGGGAACCCTCTGACAATGTGACTAGGATATATGGGCTATTGACCGGATAGCAACATCTTGGGCGTAATAATAACCAAGGAGCCCGACTGGGAGAGGAACTTTAGTTTCTCTCCAACTGTCTTAGTGCGTGTCGTAACACGCTAAGAATCAGCTAGAGTGGATGAAATTGATGGATCCACAGGAACAACAAGAATTTTTTCACACTGTTTATCAACTAATCGACATTTCTGGGGATGGTTTTGTTAGCCTGTTGACTGAATCTAGGTAGACGAAAGATGATCTCAAGCTACCTACTGATGACTAGTTGGTGACACAGATCAAGGGAAAGACCATTTTCATTACTGAAAAACCATTCTTATCCATCAAAAAACACAAAAACATTTATACACTAAGACAACGTTCCATAGCTAAAAAGGTTTAATTTTACTTAGTTTGCAATGATAAAATAGACATGAGCCAAATAAACCCAGAATTAAATTTCAACTTGATCTAAACTTCCATGCATAGGTGGAGAATCAGCAACAGAAAGAATTCCAACCTGGTGGTTCACTTGACATCACCATAGATAATCACCAACAGAGTGAAAGCAACCCCAAACCAGCAGCAATGCCGCAACAATTCAACAAACAGAGAAGAAAGACCAAAACACATGAAGAAATAGAGCAAAGAAACACAGAAAACGCGTGAAGAAACAGAGCAAAGAAACAAAGAAAACGTGCGAAGAAACAGAGAAAATAAACACAAACGCGGGAAAACAATGAACTTCGCAGGCGATATATTTATAAGAAATAGTTTGGTCGAACTATTTTAAGAGTAAAAGTTCTGCTGAACTTTTGTTACCGGTTTTCCCATCTCTGAAGAAAACTCTATTTGCCCACACAGTCAGTGTGCCATCAATCTAAACAGAAAACCGAGTTCGGCCAAACTTTCTCATAAAGTTCGGCCAAACTATCCAATAGTTTGACCGAACTTTATCAAAATTTCGACCAAACTATTGCCGAAAAAAATTTCCACCCTCTATTCTCACAAAAGTGTAACCCAACTTCACATTTTAGCCCATGACCTAATCACTACAATTCATCAGTAGAGAATAGAGTTTTTTCCCATTATCTACACCTTGGCTATCAGCTACTTGCTCGAAGGATTATAATATATAGCACACTCTTGTCTCTAAAAAATAACCTTGTATAATTTATACATTAACTTACCAACATTTATCAAATTATGAACCACACCATCAACATAATATATCTTTGAGATTGTATTGGGCTCCCTCCACTTTCTCAGAATGTTGGCCCCTCCTTTTCCATGTACATCCCCAGTCTTATCACTTCCCAACTTTACCTCTCTCTTCACTACTTGATCTAGGTTTGTAAAAACGTTCTTGTTTCCTATCATGTGGTTACTGCAATCACTATCTAATAGCCAAACATTATCAGAAGCTTCATGCATGGTATGACAAGCTAGGAACATGGAGTCCATATTTTCTGCAGTCACATTAGTTCTCTTCTTTCCTTGATCAACTATCCTCTTCCTACAATCATGGACATACTGTCCAAATTTATTGCAATAATAACATCACACCTTGGATTTGTTGAACATTGGATTGTTGTTGAAGATTTTGATATTTATTCCACTTTCTTGTTCTTGTTATTCTCCGCCATCTCTCTGAGCACCTGATATTCTGCCTCGTTCTCTTCCTCTTAGTCTACCTCTTCCTCGAACTCTATATCTTGAAAAATAAACCTAACTTTTAAAACAATATATATGGTGTAATCCTTATTTTTATCTATCCTCACGTTATAGGACAGAAGTGATCCCAGTAATTTATTGTTGGAAATTGGATAAATCAATGTTCACCATGTGTTTTTTGGCATGGACTAACAACCTCTCATGGATCCTTATCTCCAGCAATGTCATCGTTGACTAAAACCTACGGATTTTTGTCTAATGATAATCTTGATTCCCAACAATTGGTATTAGAGATTAGGTCATGAGTTTGATACACACCTGGCTCATGTTGGGTGAGAGATTGTTATACATTGGATAATCCAACACTCATGTGTTTCCCAACATGGATTTCCTAGATTATGGAAATCGAACCCTGAAATACCCCCAAACAACAAGAGCTTTTAACGCGGTGTCCATCTTAATGGTGCACATTTCATAGTTATTCCCTGTAAATGGTGAAACTATGACTGGAAAATTGATCAAGCCATATTCAAGAAAATTCTTTAGATATTTTTCAGAGTGTTTAATTATAAATCTGCTGGGGTAAGGTGTGGATGATGTTGGTGTTTATATGGAGATAGGAGACACAACACAAAATTTCACTATAGAAGCGAGCAAATGCATGAGTGTAAATATCCCAATTTCAACACATCCTTCGGTGGTTGACGACGATGGAAAGATTGCAGTGACTAGTTTGGTTGTGATTGAAAATCTGCATATATATATATATATATATATATATATATATATATATATATATATATATATATATATATATATATATATATATATTACAGATTCTCCAATATTTTGGAGATTGGATATGCAATGTTAGAGTGATTGTAATAATGTTCTAGTCCATGGCATTCTATGAATTTGTTGATTATTATTGTTGAGCCACACTATTAATTTATTGTGAAAATATATATAATTAAATGTTTTGGATCTATTTTATTGATGGAACCATAGTAAGAGCTTAAATTTGAACAGGTTAAGCCTGACTAGCTTTGTCATCATTTTTCAATAGGAAAAGTACTTTAATAATGAAAACTATAAGCATGCCAATGCTTTCACCAAGGGAAAATGGTTCACCAGGGACCAAGTTCAAAAAAAATTTCCTCACCTCAAGGAGGATTTGCATGCATTGGGGACCATTTCTTCCCACCCACCTATTCCACCTCGACATCTAGTCAGTTTCATTAGTTTCCTTGATTATAGAAACATTTACTACTTTTAGTTGTTTTTCGGGTCTTGAACTTCCAGAGTTGTTTTTAACCACTAACCAACATTTTTTTTAGGTCTACAACATGGCCTATAGAAAATCCTTTGGTACTCAGATATGTATTTCTAATGGGGTATTGTACATGCCAAACGAAGATCATATGACCAAGTTACGACCCTGAGAAGTTGTCTTCCCAACTAACCCCAACTGGCCCACAAACTATTGGTGTTTCGTCCCATGGAGATAATTTTTTGGTTGTTTAGGGTTTTTTTTTGTTGTTCAATAATAAAAATTCCCTTGAGCCTCATTCTAACATAGTTCACAGGCATGTAGCCACCACATCTCTCATTAAAGATAAGCTATCATCATCCGAGCTAGTTTATTTCCATTATGCTTGTAAGCATCTTTTAGTTCTTTTATATTAATGAAATAAAGATTTATTTTTTATGCATATCTGTGTTTATGTTTATATATGTATTATGTTGTGTTCCTGAATAAGTCCGGATCAGAATTTCAACTCCCAAGTTGCATATCTCTTGTATATAGACTTTGATTAAAGCAATTCTTGCACCCTTGCAAAGGAATATGTGTACAACATAAATCTAATGAGTGTGGTGCTTAAGAAACAAATATGTTACCCCAAAAAAACTCTATTTGATTCCTCAAACTTTTTCTAGAAAGTTTGAAGTCCAGATTTTCAAAATTGAGACTAGTTGGTAAAAATGTCATTGTAAGATAATTCCTCCACTTTTTCCACTGTAAAAAAAAGTTTGATGGAAAATAATATAATGATATATTCTAAATCATGATTAGTTAAAATTCTTATGATAATTTACAAAATGACTTAGCTTAATGTATGTATTTTACTAAAATGATTAATAATGAAGTTTTATGCAAAAATCCATTTCAACAATGTCATGGAAACACTACATTATGTTGTTAATTAAAAATTCTCCATAGTTATCAATGGTGTGGATAAATAACTCGTTCAAATTCCACCATAAGTGTTGGCCGTAAAAAAAAAACTTTCAAAACTTAATATATTAAATTATAGAATTCAATAATTCATGGTGTCGATAAATAACTCGTTCAAATTCCACCATAAGTGTTTGGCCTTCAAAAAAAAACCTTTCAAAACTTAATATAGTAAATTATAGAATTCAATAATTCATTTTGAAGAAAGTAGGTATAACTCTTCTTCTTAAAAATGCACTTTTATAAGAGTGAGTTACCATTATTATAAATATTTATTCGGTATATTAAATTATAAATTTTTATTGACTCTTTCATTAACATTAATAAGCAAAGGATAACCTCTATCAATAGAAATATCACCATCATTAGGTTGGATAAATTTTAATTCAAATTTTCCATGCTCTAATGATATAAGAGGATCAAATCTAATTACATGGATAATTAGGGATATGTATTTTATTTTTTTAATGTATTCATATTTGTGTAAAAAATTCATTTAAAATTATATATATTCATTATAATTACCTGGATAATTATGGATATGTATTTTATTCTTTTTAATGTATTCATATTTATATTCATATTTGTGTAAAAAATTCATTTAAAACTATATAAATTCATTTTTTTTAAAACTTATAGAATTAATTAATAAAAAATTGTCTTTTTTCATTATATTTATTTGATGGGTAAAAAATACTAATTATTATTTTTTATACTTAAGTTTAATTCTTTTGTATTTTGTAGAAAAATTACTTATAAATTACAATATTTTCGAAAATCTCAAAATTCAAATGTTTAAAAAAATATTATATAATAATATATAATTTTAAATATTTAAAAACTATACTTAATATTATAAATGAATATAATTTTAGATATTTAAAAATAAACTTAATATTATAAATGATATTTTCAAATTATGTTGTGATATAAACTCATTTAGTTTATTTGTTACCCATAAGTAATAAAGGAAATATATATTTTACAGGAAATTTAAATTTTTAAATTTTTTAAATAAATTAACATACCTTTGATCTTGAAATTATAAATTTTCATTTAATAAATATTTAAATTAATTCACTTAGGTTTTTTATTAGAGTTAAATTGTATCTAAGCATTAAAAAAACTACTCACATTACACGAAATTCAATGTGGGGCTCTGGTAGGTTTGTGCACAGCAGCTGAAGTCTTCACAACATGAATCGTTCTACCATCACAACCTTCAAAACAATGGATCTAACAAGGGTGATGAGTGCCCCAGCTGGGGGGAGGATCAATCTCCTCCTACCGAAGCATAGCACAAGGAGAAGGAAGCAGTAAACGAAGTACTCTGATAGGCTCTGATTGGGGTGCCCACCCTAACATAGGCCTAGTACTCGGAGCCAAATGGCAAGCAAGAATCTGAGGGTAATGCCTTCCAAGAGCTACCAAGAAACATCAATTTGTGATTCCCTCCAATAAATTGGAAGAATACCTCTGCTACATGAAAGATCATGCCCTTATCTACAAGTTCATCAACATTTGACCCACATAAAATGATCTAATTAAATGGATTCAACAAAAACGGAAGCCAAAGGGACATATAAACCTAAATTTTGGAGCAAGGGGATTTTTCAAAGTGACCTTATCAAATCTTCAAGACAAGGAAAGAATCTTCGAAAACGGCCCATACTTCAACTACAATGCAAGCCTCTCTATGAGGTACTCAAAGGAGTGCTACAATCAAAATCGGGAGCAGCTTTTGGCAGGCTCTTTCTAGGATTGACTCTTCACTTTATGAGTGGATTTCTGGGATCTGAAATCCTCAAAGGGATCGGTACCTCAATCGGAAGATTTTTGAAAATAGTTGAATCCACTCGCCGAGGAAGGTACACTTCTTTCACCTGCATCTGTGTTTACATGAATATTGTAGAACCTATTCCAAAATCAGTGGAACTAGAATATTATAATTTAATCTTGCAGCAATTTCTAGACTACGAACATATTCCCTTTCGATGTCGTCGATGCCACGGGTATGGGAATTTGTGAAAATCCTATCCCATGAACCAAGCAAATCTAAAAGTGCCTCAACCCTCGCAGGAACCAGATCTAGTACAAGACAATAGTGAGGGTTTTAGAGAACTTTCACATAATAATAAGAATACAAAGTAGCAACAATAGACGAATCCCAACCCATAAAAGGAAAAGTGAAGCCAAAATTAGTTCCAAATTCTTCAGGAGCAGGGGGAGAGCTCTAAGGAGATAGAAACCTCTAAATATTTAGATAACAATCGAGATACACTAAAATTGGCTACCAAACCAAAGAGGAGAGCACAAATATATCCCTTAGAGAAACAAAAGCAGGAACAATCCATAGATCTCTCTGGAATGGAGATTGATGCATCAAAGGAGGAACTAAGCATAAAGGAGGTAGTATTGAAGAGACTCCTGCATGAATGGTGTTATCAAAATGAGAGATTCATCCCGGAGGATGAGAAGAAGCTATATCGAGATACATTTCAATATATATATGGAAAAACAAGGCCAATGACAACAAGATGTAGTGGATCCACCTGAATCGTAACTAGGAAATTCTTAGGATCCGAATAGCTAAAGTAAGGGTAGAAAGAAAAGAGGAAGGAAAAGTATTCAAGAGTCGATTCAAATGGTGGGAGAGTTGTTAGTTAATTTAGGAAGAGTAATATGTCTTTCGGTAGTATTCCACCAACCACACAAATTTTCCCAATGATATTAATGTCCTGGAATGTGAGAGGCATCAACAATAGAAGGAAAGAGAGATACCTTAAAGAACGCCTTAAAAAGGAGAATCCTAAGATAGGTCTTCTTTAGGAAACTAAAGTATTAGGAGAAAAACTAGAAGAAGTTCTTAGGCGCATTCGACCTAAGTACAAAGTAGTAGCTATCAATGCAAGGGGGAGTGCTGGAGGTATAGCCATTCTATGGAACCCTACAGAGGTACTTGTAGACAACTGGATCAGCCTGCCCCATATCCTTTCTAGACGATTTAGACAAATAAGGTTTAGAGAATAGGTTTTAATCTCGGTAGTCTATGGCCCTTTTACTCTAGGAGAAAAATAAGCTTTTGTAATATCCCCAACGGGAAATAGATAGCAATACAAGCATACAACTATATAGAAAAATGTCGGAAACAGAATATAGAGCAAGTACACATAAAATTCCAGAAATGCTAAGCCATTTTATTAATATGAGAATATAAATGGGTACAATGGATAATCAGAATAAGAGCACCTATCCTTGCACCAGGCAAGTGAAGAACCCTCTCAGAAATAGGAAATGGCTACTACAGAAACTGCTTCCCAGCTGCTGGAAGAAACTGCCGTAAATTGCTGCTCTTGGAAAGAACTGGAACTAGAGGCTGATCCCCTCGTCGGAATGAGCTAAAAATCTACAGATCACCTGTACTCGCTGTGTCGGACAAAACCCAGAAATCATAAGCCAAACGGACCACCTCCGAAAATCACCCCCAGAAACCCTCCTCCTACAAAAACGCTGTGCCTCCAGGAACAGCGCAGAAGCTCAAGGAACACGCTGAGAAAAGGGCCTGAATCTTCCTGCAAAACCTCCGGCTGAAATGGCAACCTCCTCGAGGCTGAAAAACGCTGAAACCACTGCCAAATCACCACACAACAACGCTGCTCAACAAAGACTGCGTCCTCCCTGCTGAAACTGCGTCCTCTCTCCTGGACTGCGCAGTCACTCCAAGAGACCAACTCCTCTGCAACGTCCACCCGAAAATCCACTGCAAAACACCTATAGAAACTGAAGGAAATACCTTGCTCGAGAAGGCACTCGAAGTCCCCCGGAGCCAAGGGTGAGATCTCCGACCGGAGACACTCAGTTCGCACTAAACAGTGCTGCAGACCGACTAAACAACCGGCGTGTTGAAGTAGATAGAAGTCTAGCTCTCAATATCAATAACATATCAATCATGCCAAATGGAGTGAAACCCCCACCTTTTATAGGGCTAGCTCCCTCAAAACCCTAACTGCATCCTTGAGTTCCTCCTTGACCTGCGCAGTTACCTTAGGAGTTTACGTGAGGCCTCTCTCATGTGTGTGTGGACCCCCAAGGCTTTCCCCTTTAAGTTACAACGTTTCCTCTACTAGGGAAACACTTTATTTTATTTAAGTGAGTTAGACCCCTTTCCTCACTTTTATTTATTAATTAACTATAGTCGGCAAAACTATACAAAAATCAAATATTCCAATTAGCGGTGCTAATTAGGAATATTACAGCTTTCCTTCAGAGCATATGAAAGTTGGGACAAATGCATACAAAGAAACATTGGTTGATCGGGGGTGATTTCAATGTGATCACTTCATTAGAGGAGAAAAAGGGGGGCATGAGAACAAAGGAACCTCAAATGGATCTCTTTAGCGACACGTAAGTCGACGAGCACCTTGTGGATATTCCCACCATCAGTGGAATATATACGTGGAATTAGAGGAGAGGAGGAGCACATCAAGTGGATTCTCAGCTGGATCACTTTCGAGCATTTGAAGAAGTGATTAGCATAGATATCTACTATGAAGTCTCAATCCTGCCATGTCTTGGTTCCGACCATTGGCCTATCCAACTAGAAATAGACATGAAACAAGGGCATCGAAATCATCCCTTCAGGTTTGAATCCTTCTGGCTACGAGACCCAATATTCTTAGAAAAGGTAAAGGACTAGTGGAATTCTAGCATGGAATAAGGAAGAAATACAATGCACACCTTCCAACTTCTTCTGAAAGACTTAAAGTAGAAAATAAATAAGTAAAACGAATTGGAATTTGGGAACATCCAGCAATATCATGAAAAAATCCAGTCCTGCATGCAAAATGTACAACAAAAAATGAGAATGCAAGGACGAACAGGTGCCTTCGCAGTGGAAGAAGGGCAACTATTAACAAAGATTGAAGAGCGAACAAAGAAATAAGAGATATTATGGAAGAAAAATTCCATTGACAAATGTTTTCGTGAAGGATAATGAAACACTCAGTTCTTCCATAAAGATATGATCCAACATCGACAACATAATAGAGTTTTCTTTCTCCTATATCCAATAGGGAACCGCCTAGTACAACATGTAGACATGGAGAAACTCCTGATGGATCACTTCAAAAAATATCCTGTCAGAACCAATCCCTGACATAACAGGAGCTATTGATCTCATATCAAGGCATATTCCCCAATTGGTCAGCAGAGACCAGAACCTGGCACTCATGCGAGCAGTTACCATGGAGGAGGTAGAAGATATGGTCAGAGGCATCGCGAAAGATAAAGCGACCGGGCCAGATGGCTTCAAAGAAGAATTTTTCTTGGAAACCTAGCCTATCATGGCAAATACATCCTCGAGGTTGTGGAATAATAAATAATATCAAGAAAGGTACACGACACTCTCAATTCCACGTTTTCCACTTTAATTCCTAAATTTGATCATTCTGAAGAACCCAAGGGCTTTAAACCTATTTCTTTATGTAATGTAATCTATAAAATTCTTTCCACTATCATGGTGAATCATCGGAAACCTGTCCTTTTGGCTCTGATCTCCCCGTTCCTTTTCATATTGGCAAGAGAAGTATTGGCGCGATATATGAAGGTGAAAGTTCAAGAAAGAAATTTAAAAGGGATTTTATTGTGGGGTAATGACCTCCCCCTAACATATCAATAATTCATGGATGATATTATGCTTTTTTTCCAAGCCACTCTCAAAGATTCTAGATGCCTAGAGTCCATTATTTAAGAATTTATGCAAGACTAAGGAACCTAAATAAATAAAGACAAAAAAAATATCTTTTTCTTTGATACCCCGGTTCTGACTTAATCCTTCCTGGTCAGAATCCTAGGTTTTTGTATTGGATCTTGGCCCTAAAATATTTGGGCATTCCCCTTATCCTTAATTCCCTTAGATTTTATTGCTAGAAAGGTCTTCTTGATCGAATCTAGGCACGCATCCAAACTTGTACTTTATGAGGCCTCAACATGGCGAGTAGCGTGGTTCTTTTGAAGGCAGTGTTGTAATCAATTTCAATATACCAAATCTCGGGTCTTGTAGCGCCCAAAACTACTTACTCAAAGATTACAAATATCTTTAAGAAATTCCTTTGAAAATGGGGGCAAAAAGCAAGAAAATGGGCTCTCCTTTCGTGGAATGGCCTAATCAAACCTAAAATGGAAAGGGGCCTAGGTCTTAGAGACCCCTATACCTTAAATCAAGTAATGGGAGAAATAATTTGGTGGCACTGGATTCAGTGTGGAAATGACGTTTAGAAGTGTATCTGGGAATGGAAATACAATAAGCCCTCATCCAAGGAAGGACGACTGCAAGTTCAGGGCACACCAAGAGGCTCAGCGATATGGAATATAGCAGCTAAAAATAGGGACCTAATACGTAACCACATATTTTGGGAGATCGGATATGGGGGAAATCCTTGTTCTTGGAGGAACCGTGGCAACAAAGAGATAAGTTATTAATTTTTCATGACCTTTTTGATATATTTATATTTACCAATCGCTTTACAAACATGACAATTAACTAGTTTTGGGACACATGTGCAAATTCTTTGTGGAGAAAATGGAAAATGCAAGAAAATTGGCCCAAGGCACCAGACACGAATCAATGGGAAGCTTTTGATGAAGAGATTAATTTTAGATGAATTATGACCACCAAAGGAATGAATATCCTTTGATGAGGGTACAAAACTAAAGGAATGTTTAAAATACAAGAAGGTTATTAGTTGAAAGCATAAGACCATAATCGCCAATCCCATCCCCTTTGGGGTAAATTATGGTCTAGACATTTTTGGCCAAAATCTACGTTCTTCCTCTAACTTGTCAGCAATGGGCGGACACTCACTTGACACCATTTGCAAAAATGTGGAGTTTAGGGCCCATATTTGTGTAGTATGTGTATCTCCCAGACAAAAACCATGGAGCAACTATTGAATTCTTGCCCTCTTATTAATCAACTCTGGCAGAATCTTGAAAGTCTCTTTGGTCATATGGATCGAGATCACTCAAGCATCAAGGTCACCATTCAAAATTGGAGGAAAGGAGTGTTCAACAGTTTAGTCCTAAATAGAGCTTGGTACCTCTCACTTGGTTTCCTATTTTGGGCGATGTGGAAGGAACACAATAAGATAATATTCGATGATAAAAAATAGAGTGACAAAAATATGGAAAGAAATAATCTAAAACATCCATGAAACTATTCTTGCAGAAAAATGACATCCCGATGACTGGGAAGTCCCTCCTCACGAAGCGTGAATACTAGCATTATTGAATCTGTCCCCTGAGATGTTAGCACCATATTCATGGAAATTAAAAGTTACCCCCAATTGAGCATCTTCGAGAATAAAATGTCTCCTAGAGAGTTTTCTTAATTTAAACTTTGATGGCGCCTCTAAAGGCAACCTTAGAGATGCAGGCGTTGGAGGCCTCTTTAGAGATCACGAGGGAAGGGTAGTCTGAATATATACGTCAAATTGTTGTATTGCAAGAAACGAGGCGAAATTTAATGCAGTTAAACATGGTCTTCTAATTACGATAAGGGAATGATTCCATAAAGTGGTAGTTGAAGGAGACTCTACACTAGTTATAGACATCATCAAAAAGCTCCAACAAGGCTCGTAATGGGAAAATATCAACAAAAGTTGGAGAAAAACTCGGCTAATTAAGGAGATCAAGGACATCATCTCACAAGTTGAATACATCGTCCCTTCTCATGTATGTTGATCAGGTAATGTCACAGCAGATATTATGGAAAATTGGGGATGTAGTCATCATGGAAAGTATCTAGATACAACCGCGGATGAGGATCAACACAAACAAGGATTAGAGCCCCTGCAAGTGATCATGTATAGGGATATGAATCCCAATCAGTCTCCTCGATCAGGGTGCGATGTGGGAATCAATCCAAATAAGGATCGCAGTCATGGTTAGTATCAAGAAGGATAGGGAAGCGAGGCATCCCATCCAACGCGTTCTCATGAGTGAAGTAATGAAGGACCTATAACTCTATAGCTGGCTGTCAGTTTGGGTTTTGTGCGAGATTAATATCTCCCTCCAGGTGGTGAAAGTTGTATATTACATGCACGCATACATTGGGCTATATTCCTAGCACCTTCAGAAGGTGGTTTACATTGCTCGACGGGTGCTAGTGCGAACGAGGAACAGAGTGGGAGACAGTCAAGGCACAAAGGCTCAGTGTGCACTCTGTTATGTATCTTAGGCCTTTATTGTTAATGTGATGAAGGTTTCACCTCGGAACAAGTTTGAAGAGTGGAGAGGTTTAAGTACATTGCTGTTGAGGAAAAATGGATTGTTGGTTAATCTAGAATTCCTAGTATTCGCCATATCGATTTTTGTTTTCTATGGAAACTTACTTACAAAAAGGGGAATACATAGTAATTCAGGGTTTGTAATTGAAAATATGTCTATAAACATGGCGAGTGAATTGGTTCACCTTTGGTCTCAATTGCTTCGGCGAGTTGGGGGTAGTGTAGTGATTATAAGTGTTAGAAGGGAACAAGTGGGTAAACCCTCGGTGCAAGCACTTGATGGGTTTGTTACGTATTCCATAGCACAACCCAATAACAAAGGAAAACTGTGGTTTTTGGAAAGGCAGTGGAATGCCATAACAGTTTTATGTGTGTGGCAACAATTAGTTAACAATGTCTTAGTCTATCAAGTCATTTAAGGTCTACCTAAACTGTCAACCCCTCAGGCTCCTCTAGTGTGGGTTTTACCTCCTCTGTGGGGAAGAGAAGCTACGTAGTTGCTAGGTGGTCCTTCAAAAGGAAAAATGGTAAAGGAAGAGTCTGGAAAAGGAAATCAAAGGTGTGGAGGCCATGCTGGAAATCCACCAAGAGACAAAGGAAAGGCATAATGGGCGTTGACTAGTCGATACCAACGTCAAGGAGGAAGGAAATCTCATGGTGAGAATATTCTTAACATGGTGCAGGTGTAGAGTGTGAGGACCCCAATATAGGTAAAAATCATGATTTTGTCATGGGAGAAAGAGCTTAAGTCAAGAGCAGCATCTGAGCCACTGGTGGAGGAATGGGGACCCTTGGTTGTAGACCCCCAACACACCCGTGATAGGCTCACATTGTTTAAATAGTCGATCCACCTATAGTAGCTTATGAAATGCACTGTGGCGAAAGCCATAGCTACACAATAGGAAGTCGAGGACTCTCCGAAGAACAAACCAATCCTCAAAGAAATGAAAAGAGAAATTTGATCCATGCAACTATAGCTGCAACACCAAAATGTCTGCCTCAACAAAATCATACGCCGGCTTTAGGGTCTGCATGAGATTGAAATGCCTTGGTCAAGTGCCAAAGACGCAACGCCAGTAAAATCATGTGATGATTAGCTACTCGGGTGACTAGTTAATTTTTGTTGTTTCTTCTCATGATGATCATGCCAGATAGCATTTATTTTCATAGCCTTAAGTGTAGATTGATAAAAGACTTTACAAGCTATTAGGATTGGATAGAGACATTAAAAATGCTAATATTTTGGATAACTTATGATAAATAGCAAACAGACTATAAATATATTATATAAGACTATCAAATATATAATATAAGACTATAAATATATTATATGTAACATGCTTTAATAAATAAATGAATAAAGAAATACTCCAAAACTTAAAAAAAAACTTTCATCGAGAACCCTTTGGATCTTGACCAAAGAGATGTGACATGGTGTACGTAGGTAAAGAGTAAAAATCGAACCCGTGATCTTTTAGAATATGTTTAATCCTATATTATTATAATGTCAAAGGGTTGCAGAATATGATTGCTTTATAAGTATAAGGATTTATGCAACCCTATAGGGTTGGACTCCATGAAACAAACAAATGGTAAAGCTTGCACTTGCAAATGGTGGAGACATAGTGGTGCCATAATAAATAATATAAAGACTTTAAATCATACTCAGCGTCCCGTGAAAGAGAACACTCTAGAAAACGAAGCGGCCGACGAAAGATGGTGACATGACTTGGGCCAAGTATTATATATATATATATATATATATAAAAGCGTAATTTAAGGAGTGATTTTAAGCGAAATGAGATCGTGGCCTCTCTAGACACCGCCTATATATTTATGTTAGCTTCAAATACATCGATATATTATCCTTAGGTTTAGCATTATCACGCATAAAGTTTCAGAAATAGTGTCCGCCTTCTCCACGAAGTTGGCCTCAGCTCTGGTCAGATTTAAGTTATGGCATGCATGCAAAGCAATAAAATGACGGTAATGGCAACGCGAGTAGGGGATTTCTTTCTCCGCGTGTTTGTTGCGATCATTGTGGGTTTTCTGCTCGCGTTTACACTTTTTTCGGTTTATCAATTTTCATATTACATTCTGGCGGGGTATATCCATCTCTCTCGAGATCCTCATATAAACACTTTGTTGTCGATTTCAGTTTCGGCATTGAGTCACTTGTTGGTAGCCTATGTGTACAGAGATTTCTCAGAGCGTTTAATCATAAATCTACTGGGGTGCGGTGTGGATGATGTTGGAGATTATTTGGAGATAGGAGACACAACACAACATTTCACTGTAGAAGCTGCCGAAGCGAGCGAATGGGTCAGTGTAGATATCCCAATTTCAACGCATCCTTCGGTGGTCGACGGCGATGGAAAGATTCTCAGTGACTGGTTTGGTTGTGATTGAAAATCTGCATATATATATATATATATATATATGTAGATTAGAGATTCTCCAACATTTTGGAAATTGGATATGCAATGTTATAGTGATTGTAATAATGTTGCAGTCCATGGCATTCTATGAATTCGTTGATTAATATCGTTGAGCCACACAATTAATTTATTGTGAAACTGTATATAATTAAATGTTTTGGATCTATTTTATTGATGTAACCGTAGTAAAAGCTTAAATTTGACCGGGTTAAACCTGACTAGTTTTTTCATGATTTTTCAACAGGAAAATTACTGTAATAATGAAAAGTAGTCCAATTAAGCTAACCAAATATGACTCAAATATGTTTCTTCCTATAGAAAAAAAATAGGAAATATTATGCTCAATCTTGAGAGTTTCTTTTGATAGATAGTCGGGCTCTGCATTTTCAAGATACTAGCCGTTAAATTCTAATTTTATTTATTAAATAACAATTCAAATTTAATTTAATTTTAGCATAAATATGTAATAATGTTTTGTAATATTATTTAACATATTTTTTTATAATATTTCTAATTTCACTTTTTAAAATATATAGAGTTAGTGCTTTCACATTTTATACACTTGCCATTTAAATAAGAAAATAAAAAATATATATAATTAAAAATAATAATTTACTTTAAAGTCATAATATTTGTTTTATTAAATTTTTTTTAAGTTTATTAAAAAATATATATATTACTAATTTAAAGGATATGAAATAATTGTGAAACTTTTTCAAAAAAAAATATTAACTTTAAAAACATTAAAATTTCATTCCAAAATATTTTTCAATCCACTTAAATATAAGAATCTATAAAATATGTTATTGAATTAATTCATAATTTGTTGTATACTTAGATTTATATATCATTTTAAATCATTACTTTATTACTTGGGTACTCTAATAACTTCAAAATAGCATATAATTTATAATTTATACATATGCTATTGTTTCCTATATTTCTAGAGACCTAATGAGAGAGTCTAATGTAAGGGGAATCAATGTCCAACATAATTAAGCTCAATTTTGTGGGATCCATTTCTATGATTGTAATCATCAAGGATTCGTGTTGTATAGGAAAGTGTTATGGAAGAACAATTTGAACTTTTGTTCGACTGTTATCATCTTCTTGTCCAAGTAAAATATTTTTTAAACCTAGCTAATGAAGTTATAGATTATATAATAAACGAAAACATAAAAAATTTCAGTGAGATTCATGCTCAGGAATCTACATCAGGTATGGACATTGAATTGGGAACTGATATTGAGATGCCTTTGATTTTAAATTTGTTGGATAGAGTCTAGTTCTTAGAGAAATATGTCGATGCAGTTTGGTGGAAAATATTGATAGATGTGAAATTGATGAAATGGTTATCATTTTGTCCAAACAATATTCTTCCAAACATTGTTGTAGGCTATGATGATCCTCGTTTGGCTTCATGTATTAGTGATGCAATGTATTTTTGATGGAATGTCTGGCTTGAATTTATGATGTAATTATTGTAGAGCACAATCAGATAAAAGGGGAGAAGGAAAGTCTTCAAGAACAGCTGGACAAGGTAACAGATATCTTCAAGGACCTCTGGACAACAATAATTTCCCAAAATGACAAGACGCCTAAGGACATGTCAACCTACTCCATGGTAGAAAGGTTTGTCCAAGTGAAAATTACATGTACAAGTCTCAGAAAAGAAAACTAAGAGATCAGACAAATGCTAGCCACAAGACCAACATTACTAGATCCCTCCATGATATATGTTAAGAAGGTTACTGAGAAGCAGAAGCAGGTAACTGGAATGAAGGAAACCTTGGGGACAACAGTCAAAGAGGCTTACAACCTATTGAATCATTTACACGAATTCTCTAATTCGATAACCATGAAAGCCCGACCTATCTCAGCACAACTTCAACAAATTTCACAAGAGATAAAAGAGGTCACGGATGCCATTGGCATAACCCAGCTCTACAACCAAGCAGAGGCACTGGAAACCAGAAACCAGAAGATAGAGGAGAATTTTGCTGCCACAAAGTAGGTCGGTAGAGAGCTAAGGCAACCAGTCAAGAAGAAAGTAGAGGCAATACAGTAGATGGTAGCCAAAGCTGGGATAAAAATTGAAGACATATTCAACAAACTGCTACTAGTAGTAGGTGCAATCGAGGTTGAAAGAGTCACCACCGAAACTGACTAGCTAATTAGAGAATGGCAATAGGAAATTATTGAGTTCGCAGAATGCAAGTCTTAAGCATTGAGCAAGGTTATAGAGTTGGGGCCTTTTTTTGGACAGAGCGAAGAAATGGAAAAGATAGATTCAACCTCAAAAGAAGACAGACCAATGGAAACCGTAGTAACAAGAAAATTTTGACTCGGGACGAGTCAATAGCATGTGGTCGGGGCCTGTTTGGGCCTTTAGTTTTGAAAAGGAATAGTTTTGAGTTGCGGAGAACAGGCGATGGAGCACAATCATGGTAGACAGGGAGTTGTCATAGTTGCGGATAGCCGGAAGATAGGTGGCGTGACAGTTGCGGAGAACAGCGTAGATGGCATGTATAGGAGACAGAAAATCAGTGGAACTCCTAGTAATCAAGAAGAAATGGAAAACAACCAAGAAGGAAAAGAGGAAATACTTACAATCATGTTGGTGGAAGAAAAAATAGGCAATCAACCAGCGTAGATGAGAGAGTTAGTTCGACAGAGGGCCAAGTGAGAGAGCCGTAGGAGGGCTGTGTTAGATCTCTGTTGTACTGAACCACCCTATAATATACTCTGTTGAGTGATGTATGGCATTTTATAATGATAATGAAATATAGTTCTTGCTGTGTTTGATGTTCTGAGTTAAGTGTTAATCAGTTGCTTATTATGAATGTATGCCCCATTTTAAATTTTAATTCATTTTCCATTCATGGTTGTAACCGTTTGATACTTGATATGTATCCTAACCTTACTAAGGTCATGGCATGCCTCCGGTAAGACGCTCTGCTCCTTGGAGTAGGGTGAAAATGTCAGCGTTGTGCTAGACTACTGCGGAAAACTTGTTGGCCTCTATCCTGAACCTGGGTCTTGCTCAGAGACCTCCTTTTTCACCAACAGTTCTCCTCTACATTATTCATATATGGAACAAAATGCACTCAAAGAGCATGGAACCCATTTTCCTCTAAGTGGCCTAGATATAATGTAACTCAATATCTTATGAGTTTCTAGGTTTCAATTCTTCAAACTTTTAACTAGAATTTAAATATGGTGTCCTCTATAGTGTTCTCCATTATAATCACATGGATAACCCATTTTCCATTAATAAGGGGGGTTAACATGGCATCCTATTTAATCATAGAGGTAAAAATAGGGAGGTGATATAGGTCAATATTTATGGCCACCCACCTATTCCATCTATACTTCCAATCAGTTTCATCATTTTCCGTAGTTATAGTATCATTTACTATTTTTACAAATTTTTAGGTCCTGAACTTTCAGAGCTGTTTTGACCCCCTGAACGGAGTTGTTTTAGGTCCGCACTAGGCCCATAGTCATGTCCTATAGAAAATATTGTAGTACTCAGATATATATTTCCAACGAGGTATCATATGCGCCAAATAAATATTATATGACCAAGTTACGACCCTAGGAAGTTGGTTTCCCAACTAACCCCAACAGGGCCCACAAACTCTTGGCTTTCCATCACGTGGGATTAGGGTTTTGGTTGTTTAGGGTTTTCATTTTTTTTTCAATAGTAAAAATTCCCTTGAGCTTCATTTTAACATAGTTTATAGGCATGCATCTGCCACATCTATCCTTATAGATAAGCTTCCATCGCCCGAGCTAGTTTATTTTCATTATGCTTGTAAGAATCTTTCAGTTCTTTAATATTAATGAAATGAAGATTTTTTTGTTGTTGCATATTTTTGTTTATGTTTATGTTTGTATTTTGTTGTGTTCCTACATAAGTTTGTATTGGTGGTATCAGAGTGGTCTACTCTTTCTTTATTTTTCTTTTCATTTCCCCAATGAGGTTAGGATATAAGGAGTTTGACCTTGAACTGGTTGAACCTTTGCAAGAGCAGCCTCACAAACCTCAATGGCCTCCCATGGAGAAAGAAAAAAAGATGAGGGGGAAGGATATCCTTTAAAAATATTGATCAAGGAATCCCTAGAGCAATAAATGAACGTGATGGTGGATAACATTTCTTCGATCCTCCGACGACTATCCATAGGTGACAGATCTTAATATAGAAGCCACTTTGGAGGTGACACTCCCATTGAGGAATAGGTCACCTTTTACATTCCCATATTTGAAGGCAAGAGAGATGCAGACACCATAGATAGATGGTTAAATCTGTTGGAAGGATATTTCTTAGTTCATGGCTTTTCCAATTGGGAAAATATTACTATTTCACTCCTCAAAGTCATCCCCCATGTCAAGGACTGCTCGGAAACCTACCATGAACAAAAGGACGAAAGGGAGCCCTCACTGTTTTCCGTTGCACCCACCTGAATTATTTTTTATACGCAGTCAAGAAACAATATTACCCTGTCAAGAGATATGAAGATGAATACATAAAGTGGACAACGTTGTAGTAGGGAAGGACTAAGACATGCTAGAGTTAACAAATATTTTTCATGCCCTTCACATGAAGTTGGATATCAAGGATTCTAAGTGGAATTTGGTACTCAAGTATCGTGGTTGTCTACACAAGTACATCCAAGATGAGATGGAGTTCCTAAAAATATTCTCACTTGGCATTGCTTATTGCGACACTATGCCAATTGAGCATAACTTTAAATAGAAGAACCGAGAATTTGGTTTTGTGAATATGAACTAAGCGAAAGTTGCCTGCAAATTGTATAACAAAGGACAAAGCCAAGGAGGGGTGACCCATGAAAAACCATCGAAGCCACAAGGAAATAACAACACCATGAATACAAAGATGTACACAAGGAAACAATGTGAGTTTCTTAATAGCCCCACTCAAAACAAAAGTGAGTGTCAAGCGAAGTAGTCACTGGCGGCCTAAGTGAAGGCTTCTGAATCAGATGCATATTCTGAATGAGAGTTAGAACCTCACAATGGGAATGGAAAAGGGAATAAAATTATTGATGTGAATCCCATTGCCACGTTTTCCACCACCAAGATCCAGAAGATTCAGCCTGAAGATCTAGAGGAGGAGGAGAGGCTCTTCCACTCAAAGATGTGGATGAATGGTTCTCTGTTGTAGTTTATTGTCAACAGTGAAAGCCAAAAGAATATCATTTCAAAAAAAAAAATTGAATATTTTGGGCCCACTGACCACATCACACAAATAACCATACACCATTGGGTGGCTTCACCAAGGAAATGATCTCCATGTCATCCAATAGTGACACCTTCCGTACATCATGCAACCCTTCACAAATGAGGTACTCTGTGATGTTGATCATCTTGAAGTTTGTGATTTATTATAAGGCCAGCCATACTTTTGGAAACATCATGTTATCTATGAGTCTAAGCCTCACACTACTGTTATTTCTTTGGGCAAAAATCTATATAGGATACTGGAGGTAGCACTGCCAACTACCATCTCTTTCATCTCTATGAATTAGATTAGAAATATCATTTCCTATAAGGAAAAATTTATCTTCCTAATTATTTTCCCTTAGGGAAAGAAGAGGATTGTGGCCACATCCACAACCTGTAGACAAGGCTCCTTGACATGATATGAGTAGATGGAAACAGTTGTGGAGGAGTACAGCTACATATTCACGTCAATCATAGGGGTATCCGTGCAATGTTAGGTCAAGCACTCCATCGATCTAACCCTGGGCACGCCGATACCCAATAGAATGATATACCGAGGCTATGTTCTAGAGATTGATGAAATTACGAGGCAAATTTAAAAGTTTTTGTAGAAAGGGAACATTAGAACAAGTTGATCACCCCACAGAAGCATGATCATGTTAATACAGAAGAAATATGATGCCTGGAGACTCTATTAAATATCGAGCGCTGAATAAGTTCACTGTCTGGAGGTATCCAATACCATGGATTGATGAATTTTTGGACTAGCTCAAGGTGGGAAAATATTTCAACAAGATTGATTTGAAATATTGTTATCACCAGGTGCTAATCGAACAATCCTATTTGTGGAAGACTTCCTTCAAATCTAGGAAGGGCCTTTTGGAATCGATGGCCATGCCTTATGGGTTGATGAATTCCCTCGCAAGCTTCACAAGGTTGATAAAATATATATTATGGCCCTTCACCACCTCATTCCTGGTAGGGTATTTAGATGACACCCTAATCTTTAGCTAGTGTTGGGAACATCACCCACATCATATTCGGCAGGCCCTACAAACCCTACAACAACACAATTTGTGTGCTAATTTGGAGAAATGCACTTTTGGTATGACCCAGGTTCAATATATGGGGTAAATCATTGATGAGTGGGGTGTGGTTGTGGGCCCAAATAACATACAAGTTATTTGAGATTTTATAGCTCCAAACAACTCTAATAGAGTTACATATATTTCTGGGTCTTTCCAATTCTACCATAGGTTTGTGTTGGCATTCTCTCATATCACTTGACCTTTGAGACAAGTAATGAAGGAAAAATCGAAAGCAAATTTCTTTTGGAATGAATCCCAACAAAATGCATTTTATGAGTAGACGCATCTCCACTACTCTCCACCAATTCTCACATAACTAGACCTGCAACAATAATTTGAGATTGAGACAAAATCTTGTGACTATTTTATCAGAGAAGTTCTTACTGAACAAGGGCACTTAGTGGCATATCACAGTGAGACACTTTCAAACATAGTCTGAAAGTATCCCACCTATAACAAAGAGATGCATTCCATTTTGTAGGCTTTCTCACAATGGAAGCATCACATTTTGGGGAAGGATCAACCATCCACACAAACCATCGACCCCTGTTGTTCATCATGCCAAAGGAAAGTTGTAGAATGATCGCCATGAGATATTTTCAACATATCTACAATAGTTCCATTTAAACATCAAGTACAAGAAGCGTAGCACCAATAATGTTGTATATTGTCTCAGCCGACCATTAGTTATGATGCTGACCATTGTGCTCAACTCTTATGGTCATGAGACTTCATCATGGCTGCATATTTACAAGAGCGAAACAAAAATTGGAAACATATACCAGATGCTCCTATAAGACAAAAGAGTCTCGGATTTTCACCTCCATGGTACACTGTTATGCCACCTGGGACAACTTTGTGTTCCTTCAAGCGAGTATTTCAAGATGATTTTAGAAGAACACTATAGTCGAGGTGTTGGAAATTTCAGAGTAGAGAAAACAATGGAAATGTTGCAAAATTATTATTATTTGGTGAACCTTCGAAAGGATGTTGGGAAGTACATTAGATCCTTCACTGCCTACGCCATTGTTAAACCAAAAATAAAGAATTAATGCCGATATACTTCTCTGCCTACTCCTCATTAGTCCTAGGAATCCATCTCCATGGATTATATGTCGGGTGTTCCTTCTACCAAGAATGAAAACAACTGTATTTTTGTGGTCATCAACAAATTCTCTAAGATGGGCATTTTGGAAGCCTGAAAGAAGAATATCACAACAAAAGCCATTGCTAATATCTTATTTGAACAAGTGTGGGTATACGTTGGGATCCCAAATTCTATTATCTCATATCAAGACAGTATGTTCCTGAGTAAATTTTGGTCAAATCTCTAGTCGATGCTGGATACCAGTCTTAATAAGTTCGCGACCTTCCACCCCCAAGATGGTGGCCAAATAGAGGTTGCAAACACGATGATCATGGAAATTCAGTGCATTTACAACTCAAAGGATGCACGCACATGAGATGAAATCCTTCCTTATGTCTAACACAAATACAATATAGATATCCATAACTCAACTAGCCACAATCCCTTTTAGGTGGGGTTGATATTCCAACAACTATGTCCCATTGATATGGAAATATTGTTTGGAGCTAATCAAGCATATTCAACTCATGTCCAGTCTCAAGGTGAAAAGTCTAATAACTTCATTAAGTGATTTTAGCACCTTCACCAATAGGTCCATGACATGTTGGATAGAGTTAACGCTAAGTACAAGCAACATCACAATCAACATCAAGTGTAACTCAAGTTCTAGGTGGGCGAAGATTTTTAGTTACATTTGTAGAAGGAGCACTTCGTTGGACCCCACCGCAAACTCCGCCCACTCTTATATGGGTGGTACACATCACGAAGGTTGTAGGGTAAAATCCCTTCGAGCTCAACATTTCATTGTTCCTTGGTCTGCACCTAGTATTTAATTATGACTTGTTGCGACAATACTTTCCCCCATTGTTGGACACATCCGTTGTTGCCAAGTAGTTGACACCAACAAAGCTCAATCGAAATTGTGTTGAAAAAGCCAAAACTGACATAATCATGAATGCACAGATCAAGAACACTCGTCAATATAGGATCCAACTACATCGAGTTGTCAAAGCATGCCAATTCCTTCACCACGGAAAATGGTTCACCAGGGACCAAGTTCAATAAAGATTTCCTCACCTCAAGGAGGATTTGCACACAATGGGGAACCTTTATTCCTAAGGGGGGAGGAATGATCTAGGTGGATATTAGTGGCCACCCACCTATTCCACCTACACCTCTAATTAGCTTAATTAGTTTCCTTGATTATAGAAACATTTACTATTTTTAGTTGTTTTCCGGGTCCTAAAATTCTAGAGCTATTTTTACCCCCTAAACAACATTTTTTTTAGGTCTGCAACATGTCCTATAGAAAAACCTTTAGTACTCAGATATTTATTTCCAATGGGGTATTGTACATGCCAAACGAAGATCATATGACCAAGTTATGACCCTCAAAAGTTGACTTCCCAACTAATCGCAATGGGGCTCACAAACTAGTGGTGTTCTATCCCATGGGGATAGTATTTTGGCTGTTTAGGGTTTTATATTTTTCAATAATAAAAATTCCCTTGAGCCTCATTCTAACATAGTTCAGAGGCATGTAGCCACCACATCTCTCCTTAAGGATAAGCTACCATTGCACAAGCTAGTTTATTTCCAAACTTCTTGTAAGCATATTTAAGTTCTTTGATATTAATGAAATGGAGATTTCTTTTTGTTGCATCTATGTGTTTATTTTTATATATGTATTACGTTGTGTTCCTACATAAGTCTGTATCAAAATTTCAACACCCAATATGCATAAATCTTGCATATGGACTCTGATTAAAGCAATTCTTGCACCCTTGCAAAGAATATCTGTATAACATAGATATAATTATTTTTCTGCTTAAGAAACATATATTACCCCAAAAAAACTCCATTTGATTCCTCAAACTTATTCTAGAAGGTTTCAGACCCCGATTTTCGAAATTGAGACTAGTTGGTAAAAATGTCGTTGTAAGCTAATTCCTCCAATTTTTCTACTCTAAAAAGAAAGATCGATGGAAAATAATATAATGATCTGTTCTAAATCATTACTAGTTAAAATTATCATGATAAATTCCAAAATGAATTAATTGAATGTATTTATTTTACTAAAGTGACTAATAATCTAATTTTATGCACAAATCGGTTTCAACAATGTCATGCGAACAATATAGTAATTTGTTAATTAAAAATTCTCCATAGTGATCAATGGTGTGGATTGAGTATATAAATAGATTTAAGAAACATCAATAAAATAAAATTATTCAATAAATTTGTATAAATTGACTTTTCGAGCTTGCCCATAAAGCTTTGGATTGATGATGAGTAGATATATCATTAAATAACTCCTAATAAGTCACTTGTTCAAATTCCACCATAAATATTGACCAAAAAAAAAAAAAACTTTTAAAACTTAATATATTAAATTATAAAATTCAATAATTGATTTTAAAGGAATATATATAACTCTTCTTCTTATAAATAAATACATTTTTATAACAATATGACTTACCATTATTATAAATATTTATTAGTTAAATTAGATTATAATTTTTTATTGACTCTTTTATAACAATATGACTTACCATTATTATAAATATTTATTCGTTAAATCAAATTATAATTTTGTGTTGACTCTTTGATTAACATTAATGAGGAAATAATGATCTCTATCAATATATATCTCACCACCATTAGTTTAGATAAATTTTAATTCAAATTTTCCATGCTCTAATGACATAAGAGGATCAAATCTAATTGTGTTGTGTGGTTAATTATGAATGTGTATTTTATTTTTTTAATATAATCATATTTGTGTAAAAATATCATTTAAAGTATATAAATTAATTAAATTATTTATTTCTAAAATTTATAAAATTAATTAATAAAAAAATGTCTTTTTTTCATTGGATTTATTTGATGGGTAGAGAATACTAATTTTTTAAGTTCAATTATTTGTTATTGCGTATAAAAATTACTTATAACACCAAAATATATGTTATATAAATTTTTTTTTTTTTAATTTCAAAATTCAAATGTTTAAAAAAATATATATACAATAATATATCATTTTAAATATTTAAAAAGTATACTTAATATTATAAATGATTATAATATTAAGTATTTAAAAATATACTCAATGTCATTTTCAAATTATGTTGAAATTTAAACTCATTTAATTTATTTGTTACCCATAAGTAATGAAGGAAATATACATTTTATTTTAATTTTACAAAAAAAAAAAAAAAAATCTTATATTTTTTTGTTATTTCTATATTTTATAGAAAATTTAAACTTTCAAAATTTTAAATAAATTGACATGCCTTTGACCTTGAAATTATAAATTTTCATTTCATTAATCTTTGAATGAATTCAAATGAGCTTGTCACTCCAATTAAATTTTTATTAGAATTGAATTGTATCGAAGCATTAAAAAAGATACTCACATTACACGAAATAAACACGAAATCGAATGCGGAGCTTTGTTATGGTTCTGCACAACAGCTGAAATCTTCACAAACTGAATCATTCTACCATCACAGCTTTCATAATAGCCGATCTCATAGGGGTGATGAGCGCCCCAGCTCAGGGGGGGATTGATCCCCTCCTACCGAAGCGTAGCACAAGGAGAAGGCAACGGTAAATAAAATACTCTGACAAGATCTTATTGGGGCATCGACCCTAACATAGGCCCAGTACTGGGAGCCCAATGGCAAGAAAGAATTTGAGGGCAATTCCTTCCAAGAGCTACCAAGAGCCTCCAAAAAATTGGAATACTACCTATGATACACAAAATATCATGCCTTGAAATGCAAGTTCATCAGCATTTGACCCACAAAAAAGGATCTAATTAAATGGACTTAAAAAAAATGGTAGTGAAAGTGACATATAGAACTGAAGTTTGGAGCAAAGGTATTTTTCACAGTGATCTTCTCATATATGCAAGACAACAAAATAGACTTTGAAAATGGCCCATACTTCTACTACAATGAAAATCTCTCTATGAGGTACTGGGAGGAATGCTATAATCCAAATTGGGAGAAATTTCTGGCGGACCCTATCTGAGTTCTAATCTTGACTTTACCAGTGGATTTCTGGGATCCTTGAAACCTTGAAGGAATAGGTAACTCAATCAAAATATTTATGAAAATAGTTGAATCCACATGTCAGGGAAGGTAAACTTCTTTCTCTGGCATCTATGTTTACATGAATATTGCATAATCCATTCCAGAATTGGTGGAAGTAGAATACGAGAACATATTGGCGGTAGCCGCTAGACTACGAACACATTCCATTTCGCTCTCATCGAAGTGACGAGTATGGGAATTTATGTAAAGCTTATCCCCTAAATCAAGCAGATCTGAAAGTGCCTCAGACCTTGCAAGAACCATATCCAGCACAAGAAAACAATGAGGGTTCCAGAGAGCTTTCACATAAGAATAAGAATACAAAGCTGCATCAACAAATGACTCCCATCCCACAAAAGAAAAAGTGCAGCCAAAATTGGTTTGAAATTATACAGGAGCAGGGGGAGATCTCTAAGGAGACATAACCCTCCAAATATATACATCACATCAAAGATACATCGAAATCAGCTACCAAACCAAAGAGGAGAGCACAAATAGATCACTGGGAGAAAGAAGAGTAGGAACAATCCATATATCTCTTAGGAATGGAGATCGATGCATCGAAGGAGGAATGGAGCAAAAAGGAGGTAGTATTTAAAATATTCTTTCATGAATGGCATAATATAAATGAGAGATTCATCCCAGAGGACCAGAACCAACTATATTGAGATACATTTAATTAATTTATGGAAAAACGAGGCCAACGAAAACAAGATGAAGTGGATCCACCTAGATCACAACTCAGTAGTTCTTAGGATCCGAATAGCCAAAGTAAGGGTAGAAGGAAAAGGGGAAGGAATATTCTTCAAGAGTTGATTCAAATGGTGGGAGAGTTGTTAGTTAATTGAGGAAGAGTAATATCGCTTTCGATGTAATCCACCAACCCCACAAATTTTCCCAATGATAGTAATCTCCTAGAACATGAGAGGCATCAACAGCAGAGGGAAACAAATATACCTTCAAGAACACCCCAAAAAGGAGAATCCCCGGATAATGCTTCTTCAAGAAAATAAAGTATTAGGAGAAAAACTAGAAGAAATTCTTAGACACATTCGACCTAAGTAGTTATCAATGCAAGGGGGAGTGATGGAGGTATAACCATTTTATGGAAACGTACAGAGGTATTGATAGAAAACTGGATCATCCTGCCCCCTATCCTTTCTATATGATTTGGATAAATCAGGACTATGGATTGGGTTCTGATCTCGGCATTCTATGGCCCTCATACTCTAGGAGAAAATTAAGCTTTCCTTCAGAGCATAGGAAAGTTGGGACATATGCATACAGAGAAACTATGGTTCATCGAGGGTGATTTCAATGTGATCACCTCGTTAAAGGATAAAAAGGGGGGCATAAGAAGGTAGGAACCATAAATGGAGCTCTTTAGAAACACGTAAGTTGAAGAGAACCTCGTGGACATTCCCATCATCAATGCAATATATACGTGGAATAACAGTAGAGGAGGAGCACATCAAGTGGATTCTCAGCTAGATCGATTTCTATAATTTGAAGAACTGATTTGTAGAGATATCTACTTGAAGCCTCAATCTTGCCATGTCTTGGTTCCGACCATTGTCCCATCCAACTGGAAACAGACATGAAACAAGGGCATCGAAATTGGCCCTTCAGTTTTGAATGCTTTTGGCTACAAGACCCAACATTCCCAGAAAAGGTTAAGGATTAGTGGAATTCTAACTCGGAACAAGGAAGAAATACAATGAAGACCTTTGAGATTATTCTGAAAGAATTAAAGAAAAAGATAAAGAAATAGAAGAAATTGGAATTTCGACACATCCAAAAAGATCAAGAACAACTCGAGTCGCGCATGCAATAGGTACAACAAAAAATGACAACACAAGGATGAACATGTGCCTTGGCGGTGGAAGAAGGGGAACTATTAACAAATATTGAATAACGAGCAAAGCAAGAAGCGATATTGTTGAGTCGCACTTTTGGCCAAATTTTCACGATATTTATCACATCATTACATGCTTGTACCTAGTGTTTTTTTCGTTATTAATGCATTATGTTGTTAATTAGAAGGAATTTAGAAACAATAGCTATCATTCTTGTTTTTA
This sequence comes from Pinus albicaulis, assembly GCA_034641835.2. Lineage (NCBI taxonomy): Eukaryota > Viridiplantae > Streptophyta > Pinopsida > Pinales > Pinaceae > Pinus > Pinus albicaulis. Next base: position 968,073,593 of record CM076580.1, on the reverse strand, counting down.
GTTAATTCAATGAGTGTTTTTAATAAATTTCTTCTTAGTTGCAGGAAGGTCTATGTAGGAATGCATTCAAGTGCGAATTCACCAAATGAATAAAAGCAGCAACTGGGTAGTTGAGTCTCAGATTGTCTTAGGTGAAAATATCAATTTCCGACCAAATGGAGCAGAATCTCTAAATTCTAAGACGTGGGTTATGTTCAGAGCACCGTTTTTCCTATAACCCAGAAACTATTTGGCGAAATTTAGCTTTGTGAAGGAGTTATCGTCAGGGGAATATTGGGTCTCTATGAATATTACTACTCTCGTTATGTTTGGGAATTAAAATAAATCTCAGTTTACCCATCATTTTATGAAGACCACAACTTAAGCACGCGATCATATCTGTTATCAGAATCCATTTAAGTGGACTACATCTCTTTGCTCGAGGTTTGGGTTTTACAAGTCATAGCACCACACATTACGAAGAGCAAGATAAAGATAATACTAAGGATTATGGGAAAACAAGATGTCGACCCATCAATAAATAAAACATATGGTTCCTTGCACTCGAACGTTTAGCACTTGTGTTCTTAGTGGTAGTTTGATTGAACTTCAATCTTGCTGCTCTACTCACTGGTCCATGGGAATTCTGACTTCTTAGAGTATGTGTTAGAACAGACTGATTTAGATACATTGCTGATAGAAATTCTGGAAATGCTTTATGATGCACAACGGAGATCTTCAAATCAAATTTATATATTGCTTATTATTCTTTTAATACTTAGTCAAGACTCATCTTTCAATGCTAGTATACATAAGTTGATACTGCCAAATGTTTCATGGTACCATGAACAACTCTTGCATCAAACATCACTTGGTTCACTGATGGTTGTGATCCTTATAAGAACAATATAATGTGTTAAAAATGAGGAATTTTTATCTTCACACAAATTGCCTTGCAACATTGGAAAACATGGCTATAATTAAAGTAATTAAGGAAATTGACCCCAAATATTATAATTCATTACTCAAAGTTGAAGTCGATGCAAATAATGGGAATCTCAGTTGGTACCTTTTCAATCTCATTTCTCACAGAACTCAAAGCAGACTAGTGCAAGGGATTTTTGCAATGCGTTGATGCATGCATTGGATGAACTGGCCAGGCCAGTGGAGCTATGATTATATTTTTCGACAGTCTGAAGAAGCTCGACATATACTTGGAAACAGAACTATCGCTAATAGTGGATGTGAGGGTGCAGTTGTGAATAACCATATAGACATTTCCCATGCCATTTATTCATTTGATCCCTCAAAGTTCCTTTCAACTATCCGAGGTTTTGCTGTGTCTCCCCATATGGAATTCAACTTTGAAATTACTATAGCTTGTGTTGAAGAATCTGATATAATTGATTATAAGGGACCTGTATCTTCTGGTAAGATTCCCATGGAGGCTTCAGGAATTCAAACTGCATCTTTAGGTAAGCAGGGCTTCCCAAAGCCTGTATCCACATTAGAACAGACACCACAAGGCTAGATTCATCGAGTGAGTAATGCAGGTGCTAAGAGAGTGCGCTATAGCAGCAGCTTTTATGTAAATCGTAAACGCAGCTCAGAGGGGAATGATAAACCACATAAGAATGAAGATCATTATTGGAACTGTTGTGCAAAGTCAATAGATACTTCAATTTCTTCCAGAAACCAAGAACACACCTTCTAGAAACATAAGAATCCCACAAAAGGAGGAACATTTTCCTGAATCTGGCATTCTATTTCAAAGCAATTCTCATTCCGGAAATTTGTAAAACAAATTATTTTCTCTATTTCTGGGTTGAAGCTCTAGTTTTTCAATCAAAATGTATATATATTAGTGCACATGAGATAGGGAGGCAGTATCTGTAGGTAGAGAAGTTGATAGATAGGGAAATGTGTAGTAACTCTAGAATGAAGTAGTCGATTTTCTAAAGATGTAGAGGGCGTAGAATTAGTGACTCCATCAATTAAAATCGATTTCTCAGATGAAGAACCGGACGCACAGATCATTTAGTCATTAAACATAGGTTGAATTGCAGAGATGTAAAAGCATAGCATTGAATTTGTAGAGCGAATGGATTGTAATGGGAGCAACAGCTTACGTTATATTTTCCATTTGAATTTTGAGTTTTAATCTATAATTTCCTTTAGCATTTTTATTATACTTACATATTGTGGTTTGCTGTGATTTCTCAGGATAGATTAGGATAGTTTAGGCTTGCTTCAAGAGTGGTAAGGGCCCACCACCACTGGAGACAAGTCTTGTAGCCGAATAGAATCATATGTATCATATATTTTAGTTTATAGACATAATTTTCGTTTTAAAGGTTGTGAGATTAGATTTCAGAATCACCATTTCATTCTGTACTTAAACTTCCATTTCACTCTAGTAAGCTTGAATAAAATATTAAATCTGGTTTTATATTTTTTATGCTCTATTTAATTCCCATAATTTTTTGATTGTGAGTGGGATGTGCAAATATTGATTTCTGAGTGATCGCAATTAGCATATATTTAAATGCTTTGAGTTTGGGAATGTTTTATTTTTCATTAACTAGTTTATTTTTCAATGTTTGCAAGATCTAATTTAATTTGTTCATGCGTAGAGAGATTTCTCGTAATAATTAAATTTCTTTTAAATTAGAATTGTTTTTTTTCATATTATGATCATTTATTTACAAGTTTGAGTGCGGGTTTAATTATGCAGGCAGTAGTGATTAAGTTTTCAATATTGTGTGACATGAGTTGGATTTAGTTTTTATTATAAGTTGCATACTTTTGAAGAGTGAGCTCATTTATAAATAAACTTGTTTAATTTAGATTTAAATATTTGAGTTTAAGAGATGTTATTTTTAATAGGATATCTTAAATGTTATTTTACATAGAGAGAAGTAGTTTTCTTCTAGAAATCGTTAGAATTGGCTTCTGTTAATTTGAATTTTGAATTTGCTATGAAGAATAGTTAGTTTAAGATGTGAGCTTTCATTAGATTGGTGTGTGTGTCTTTGTGTTTGTTCAAGATTAATTTCAAGTATTAGTTTTTAAGTTAATCAGATCAAGGTTTTCAAGATATCATAGGGGATTTAAATTCAAGTACGAGAATGATTGAGGATTTCTTCCTATTTCCTTATAGTTTAATTGCATTATGGAGTTTTGCACTGAACGAAATTCGTTAAGTAGGTTTCCTTTCCACGATTTCTTGTTTTCCAGTAAATGTGTGTTTCATTCTAGTGTTTATTTTATCATTACAAAGGAATATCTTTATACTCTGACCATTAAGCTGAGCCAATACATAGTACAACTCATGTTTACGACTCCCAGATTGATAATTAATATTGAGAGGTTTAATCCGAAAATTAAGCTGACCAACATTTTGGCACCATTGATGGGGAGTTGTATTTTGGCTCAGGTAAAATTTTTCTTACAGAGTTTCAAGGATATTGTAGGATTTCAGAGGGCAGAGAGTGTAAAATAAGACCTGAGTGAAGAGCCACGCATCCACTTTTGTGGGGTTGCTCCAAAGTCTGACATTCTTGCTTATCTCTTGAAATTTTATTTCCTTATCTTTCTTAAGTGTAGAAATAGAAGCATGCTTTAGAAATTTAATTTCCAAATTGCCTTGTTTTTAATAGATTAAATAGCACTTTGATTTGGTATTTTCTTTTCATGCAAGTGTGGTGAGTTGTATTTCAGTCAAAAGATTTTAAAATTCATTTATTTTCAGAATCCAATCTTCAACGTTATATCATTTTTGGGATGCTGTAAGAACCCTTGCGTACTAATCCACATGATGACTGAATGTGCCAGTTGGCTTGTTGAAACAAGAAAATAGTATTTTGAGGAATCATTCAATGAGGAGTTTTCATGCTGCTACAGAGACAGACAATTAATCCGATGAGGAATTCACAAGTGCTGAATTTAATATCTTGCTTGAACATAAATTTAAATCTTTGATTTCGAAATTGGATGATTTGCATGAACAAGAGAAGGACGAAGAGCCACTTCTTATCCTTTGCACCAACTATTGAAATAAGCACTTCCATGGAAAGTTCCCACTTAGTAGTCTGGAAGTTTTCAAAATTTGCGAGGATGATCATGCAACTGAACTTTGCCCATCACTGCCACGATTACGAAAGGTACTCAGGGAATCAAGTAAGGAATTGAATCAACTGCTAGGTATAACTAAAAACCCAACACCATTTTATACTTGGAATAATTGTTATTTTCCTGAGTAGGTTCTTCAACATGTTTATAATCCTTCAGTTTCATGGAAAAGATTTAATCCTCCTCTAATTGAATACCCTACTTCATGGCTGCAGTGGCCCTATCCTTGGCTCTCATCCTTAAGCCAAATATATCAATGGCCTCAAGAATCGTTTGAATCCTTCGCTCTAGGGCAATCTCACATGCAAATTCAACCATATGAGCACCAACAACAACCACCATTTCTTTCCAATGCACCATTAAGTTATCTTCCTCCATGGTCCCAACCACATATGCAACCTTACCTTAACCCTCATCCATACGCTAACCTTAGTCCATACCTTAATCCATACCCTAGTCCTAATCCAAACCCTAATCCACACCCTAGACCTAACCCTAGTCCAAAGCCTAATCCCAGTCCAAATCCAAACCACATCATAAACCCTAATCTAAACCATCAGGTTGCATAACAGTTTGAACCACCTATTATTTATGTTGATTCCCCTATTGAAAAAAATGTCACACCCTCCATGTTAGAAAAGGGAGTGAATCTGGAAACTTCCCCCATTACTATAGAACATTCACCCCGGGAAGATATAATTCAAAGAACACAAGAGGAGAAATATTTCATTGGAACTTGTTCTAAAAATGTTGTTGAAACTCAAAACCCTAGAATCTCTCTCAACCATTCTTCTCAGTTTGAAAAGAAGATATTTGAGCCTGAACTTGAGGGATTTATCTTTTCTCTTTCACCAGATTCTTTGTGCCTCCAGGAAAGTGACTATTAAACTATGGAAGATTTGCATCAGTTGGAAAATCATAAATTTGTGGATTCCATTGAATCCTGGTTTCAAGCAGTCATTAAGCCATCTTATTTCCTCAGCATTTGGAAACTCTTGATACCATATCAATTAAAGTGACTAATTTCTCATGCTTTCATATGTCTTTAAGTCTATTCGTTAAAAATAAGTGTGAGTATAATCAACATTTTGTTACGCACATGGCTTCATTGGAAGTACTCCTATACTTAAATGAGAGTCTTTCAGGGTAAAGTAGGGTAGGATAATAAATGAATAAAGAAGTTACAATGCTATTAGGGTTTTGAATTTTAAATAATGCCTATCAAAGCTACTTTGATCCACATTAGTTGTTAATACACATATTTTTGACAAATATTGTTGAGTACCATTCACTCTAATGCCTCTTGATTTTGCAAAAAAGTAACCATGATTAATCACTCTAATAAGTTGTCGTCTCGGATATATATTTTTAGTTTCCCTTGGAAGGTACTATTGGAAAACCACTATGGTAGACCACTCTTGCAAAGATCATAATGAGCTATTCAAGAGAACACTATTATTCTTAACTCAAGAATCTTTCGGTCATTGTTTGCGATATCTTTAACATGTCTTCAGGGTAGAGGAATTAGCCAGCAATGATTAGTCATTAAAAAAATTTCACGCCATCCTGTACTCTTAAGGAGTAGATCTGTCTCCCCACTTATTAAGTAACATTTAAGGTTAATCATAATCAGATATTACAAATATTTAGGGAAGGATAGGAGGTCTCGTGATGAGTCGACCTACCACGATCATAGGATCTAGCATGCATGACATTACTGCTACTAGTCACCAAGCCATAGTAATGGATTTCAGCCAAAAAGCTGGAAGACAGGAGGTCTCATCACGAGCTGGCATGTTCATCCATGTTACTTCTTGTGAGTGGCACTACCGTCAGCTAGTTACCAAGCCAGGACAGTGGCCTTCATCTAAAGAGGAAAATAAGCTAACTCTGAATCTGTATCTAGTAAGTGGGATTCTAACATTTCGCTAGGTTAAAAGACATCCCTGTTGAGGTTATGGACACCTGCGAGAAACAGGGCCATGTTTGTGGTATTAAAGTTAACTGCATACTATAATTCATTTGGTTATCCTTCTCTTTCCCTAAGACTCATCATTTTTCTTGGGCAATGGTTTTAAGAAGATTTGAAGATGATGCTTTGAGTCCTATCTTTCAAAAATCAATAATCTTTGAATGATGTGGTACCCTTAGTGAAGGTAATTCATTATACTAGATTAAGAGGAAATTTATTTTTGAATCCGGATGACAACGTAGTTTAGAGTGTTCAATAAAGAGGTTGCGGACTGGTATCATAACTCACTCTAATGGTCTTTGAAGTGATGAAGTACTCAAATGATGACTAGTCACAAGGTGTTGGTTGCCGACAATGTGTACCGATTATAGTTGCCTCCACATATATGCTGAATGACCTAGGTACAAGATTGTTATAGTAATTGCATGAAACCTGTGGTAGTATTTGTAAAATTGCACCTCTTCAGTAAAACTTGATTTTATCATAAGACCTTGCAAAAAAACAAAATTTGGGACAAGGTAACAGGTATGTGCAATACTATTTTCTCCATCATGTCTACTTTTGTTACCTGATCTTGTTTTATCATTTTGCATGGTTTTAGATGTTGCGGGTAGAGGAATGCATTACAACATCAGGAATTTTCATCTTTACTTGCTGAACTCTTTACCAATATTTTCCCTACCTTATTTAATTCTATTATAGTTTTGCTTGCACAAGGACGTGCAAGAAGTTCAACGAGGGGGGATGTTGAGCCGCACTTTTGCCCAAATTTTCATGATATTTATCACATCATTACATGCTTGTACCTAGTTTTTTTCGTTATTAATCCATTATGTTGTTAATTAGAAGGAATTTAGAAAAAACAGCTATCATTCTTGTTTTTAGTTAATTCGATGAGTGTTTTTAATAAATTGCTTCTTGGTTGCAGGAAGGTCCGGTGCAGGAATGCATTTGAGTGTGAATTCACCAAATGAATAAAAGCAGCAGTTGGGTAGTTGAGTTTGAGATTGTCTTAGGTGAAAATATCAATTTGCGACCAAATGGAGCAGAATCTCTAAATTTCGAGACGTGGGTTGTGTTCAGAGCACCATGTTTCCTATAACCCAAAAAACGTTTGGCGAAATTCGACTTCGTGAAGGATTTATCGTCAGGGGAATATTGCGTCTCTATGAATATTGCTACTCTCGTTATGTTTGGGAATTAAAACAAATCTCAGTTTACCCAAAATTTTATGAAGAGCACAACTTAAGCGCGCAATAATATATGTTATCAAAATCCATTGAAGTGGACTACATCTCTTCGTTCGAGGTTTGGTTTTTACAAGTCATAGCACCACAAATTACGAAGAGCAAGACAAAGATAATACTAAGGACTATGGGAAAACAAGATGTCGACCCATCAATAAATCAAACATATGGTTCCTTGCACTCGAAGGTTCAGCACTTTTGTTCCTAGTGGCAGTTTGATTGAGCTTCAATCTTGCTGCTCTACTCACTGGTCCATGGGAATTCTAACTTCTTAGAGTATGTGTTAGCACGAACTGATTTAGATACATTGCTGATAGCAATTCTGGAAATTATTTATGATGCACAACGGAGATCTTCACATCAAATTTATATATTTCTTATTATTATTTTAATACTTAGTTAAGACTCATATTTCAATGCTAGTATACATAAGTTGATACTGCCAAATGTTTCATGGTACCAAGAATGACTCTTGCATCAAACATCACTTGGTTCACTGTTGGTTGTGATCCTTATAAGAACAATATAATATGTTAAAACTGAGGGATGTTTATCTTCACACAAATTGCCTTGCAACATTGGCAAACATGGCTATAATTAAAGTAATTAAGGAAATTGACCCCAAATATTATAATTCATTACTCCAAGTTGAAGTTGATGCAAATAATGGGAATCTCAGTTGGTACCTTTTCAATCTCATTTCTCACAGAACGCAAAGCAGACTAGTGCAAGGGATTTTTGCAATGCGTTGATGCATGCATTGGATGAACTGGCCAGGCGAGTGGAGCTATGATTATATTGTTCGACAGTCTGAAGAAGCTAGACATATACTTGGAAACAAAGCTATCACTAATAGTGGATGTGAGGGTGCAGTTGTGAATAACCATAAAGACATTTCCAATGCCATTTATTCATTTGATCCCTCAAAGTTCCTTTCAACTATTTGAGGTTTCGCTGAGTCTCCCCATATGGAATTCAACTTTGAAATTACTATAGCTTATGCAAAAGCATCTGATATACTTTCTTATAAGGGACTTGTATCTTCTGGTAAGATTCTCGTGGAGGCTTCAGGCATTCAAACTGCATCTTTAGGTAAGCAGGGCTTCCCAAATCCTGTATCCACATCAGAACAAACACCAGAAGGCCAGATTCATCGAGTGAGTAATTCAAGTGCTAAGAGAGTGCGCTATAGCAACAGCTTTTATGTAAATCGTAAATGCAGCTCATAGGGGAATGATAAGCCGCATAAGAATGAATATCGTTGTTGGAACTACTATGCAAAGTCAATAGATACTTCAATTTCTTCAAGAAACCAAGAATGCACCTTTTAGCAACAGAAGAATCCCACAAAAGGAGGAACGTTTTCCTGAATGTGACATTCTGTTTCAAACCAATTCTCATTCCGAAAATTTGTAAAACAAATTATTTTGTCTATTTCTGGGTTGAAGCTCCAGTTTTGCAATCAAAATGTATATATATCAGTGCGCATGAGATAGGGAGATAGTAGCTGTAGGGAGAGAAGTTGATAGATAGGGAAATGTGTCGTAGCTGTAGAATGAAGCAGTCGATTTTCTGAAGATGTAGAGGGCGCAGAATTAGTGAGTCCATCAATTAAAATTGGTTTCTCAGATGAAGAACCTGGTGCGTAGATAAATTAGTCATTAAACAAAGGTTTAACTACAAAGATGTAGAACCATAGCATTAAATTTGCAGAGCGAATGGATTGTAATGGGAGCAGTAGCTTATGTTATATTTTCCATTTGAATTTTGAGTTTTAATCTATAATTTGCTTCAACATTTTTATTATAATTACATATTGTGGCTTGTTGTGATTTCTCAGGATAGATTAGGATAATTTAGGCTTTCTACAAGATTGGTAAGGGCCCACCACCACTAGAGACAGGTCCTGTAGCCGAATAGAATCATAGATATCATATATTTTAATTTATAGACATAATTTTCGTTTGAAAGGTTGTGAGATTAGATTTCAGAATCACCATTTCATTCCCTACTTAAACTTCCATTTCACTCTAGTAAGCTCGAATAAAATATTAAATCCGATTTTATATTTGTTATGCTCTGTTTAATTACCATAATTTTGTGATTGTGAGTGGGATGTGCGAGCATTGATTTCTGAGTGATCGCAATTAGCATATATTTAAATGCTTTGAGTTTTGGAATGTTTTCTTTTTCATTAATTAGTTTATTTTCAACGTTTGCAGGATCTAATTTAATTTGTTCATGCATAGCGATATTTATCGTAATAATTAAATTTATTTTAAATTAGAATTGTTCTTTTTCATATTATGATCATTTATTTACAAGTTTGCGTGTAGGTTTAATTATGCAGGCAGTAGTGATTGAGTTTTCTGTATTGTGTGACATGATTTAGATTTATTTTGTATTATAAGTTGCATACCTTTGAAGAGTGAGCTCATTTGTAAATAAACTTATTTCATTTAGATTTAAATATTTGAATTGAAGAGACGTTATTTTTAATAGGATATCTTAAATGTTATTTTACATAGAGAGAAGTAGTTTTCTTCTAGCAATAGTTAGAATTGCCTTGTGTTAATTTGAATTTTGAATTTGTTATGAAGAATAGTTAGTTTAAGGTGTGAGTTTTCATTAGAATAGTGTGTGCATCTTTGTGTTTGTTCAATATTGATTTCAAGTATTAGTTTTTAAGTTAATTAGATCAAGGTTTTCAAGATATTATAGAGGATTTAAATTAGAGTACGAGAATGATGAAGGATTTCTTCGTATTTCCTTATAGTTTAATTGAATTATGAAGTTTTTCACTGAACGAAATTGTTTAAGTAGGTTTCCTTTCCAAGATTGCTTGTTTTCTAGTAAATGTGTGTCTCATTCTAGTGTTTACTTTATCATTACAAGGGAATATATTTATACTCTAACCATTAAGTTGAGCCAATATGCAGTACAACTCGCGTTTAGGACTCCTGGATTGATAATTAATATTAAGAGGTTTAATCCGACAATTAAATCGACCAACAAATATTATGGAAGAAAAATTACATAGTCCAAGGGCTTCGTGAAGGAGAAGAAAATAATTGCTTCTTCCATAAAGATATGATCCAACATCGACAGTGTAAGAGAATTTTCTTTCTCCTATATCCAGCAGGGAACCGCCTAGTACAACATGTAGACACGAAGAAAATCCTAGTTGATCACTTTAAAAATATCCTATCAGAACCAATACTTGACATAACAGGAGCTATTGACCTCATATCAAGGTATATACCCCAATTTGTTAGGAAAGACCAAAACCTGGCACTCATGCAAGTAGTTACAATGGAGGAGGTAGAAGAGCTAGTCAAAGGCCTCGTGAAAGATAAAGCGCATGGACTAGATGGCTTCAAAGAAAAAAATTTCTAGGCAACTTAGCCTATCCTCAGAAAAGACATGCTCGAGGTTGTGGAAGAATAAAGAATATCAAGAAAGGTACATCCAACATTCAATTCCACCTATTTCACTTTAATTCCTAAATCTGATCACTTTGAAGAACCCTAGGGCTTTAGACCTATTTCTCTATGTAATTTTATCTATAAAATTCCTTCCAGCATCATGGTGAATCGCATGAAACCTATCCTTCCGGCTCTAATCTCCCTGTTCCTTTTCATATTGGAAACACAAGGACTGGAGAGGTGTATCAAGGTGAAATTTCAAGAAGGTAATTAAAAAGGGATTTTCCTATGGGGTAATGACCTCCCCCTAACACATTAGCAATTCATGGATGATATTATGCCTTTATGCTAAGCCACTCTCAAGGAAGCCAGATGCCTAGAGTCCATTCTTCAAAACTTTATGAAAGCCTCAGGAACCCAACTAAATAAAGACAAGACAAACATATTTTTATTCAATACCCCGGTTCCGACTCAATCGTTCCTCGCCAAAATCCTGGGTTTTCATATTGGATCTCTGCCCTCAGAATATTTGGGCATTACCCTTATCCTTAATTCCCTTTTATTTTCTTGATGGAAAGGTCTTCTTGATTGCATCCAGGCCCGCATCCAAAATTGTAATTTCTAAGGCCTCAACATGGTGAGTAGGGTGGTTCTTTTGAAGGTGGTGTTGCAATCAATTCCAATATACCAACTCTTGGGTCTCACAGTGCCCAAAAATTATTACTCAGAGAGGACAAATATATTCAAGAAATTGCGCTGAAAAGGGGCACAGAACGCAAAAAAATGGGCTCTCCTTTCGTGGCATCCCCTAAAAATACCTAAAATGGAAGGGGGGATAGGTCTTAGAGACCCATATACTTTAAATAAAGTAATGGGAGAAACAATTTGGTGGTGCTGGATTCAGGGTGGAAATGTCCTTTGGAAGCATATCTAGGAACGAAAATACAATATTCCCTCATCCATGGAAGGAAAAATACGAGTTCAGGGCACATTAAGAGGCTCAACAATATGGAATCTAGCAGCTGAAAAATAAGGACCTAATACGTAACCACATATTTTGGGAGATAAGAGATGGGGAAAATCCTTGTTCTAGCATGAATCGTGGCAATAAAGAGATAATTTGTTGAGTCATCAAGAGCCTGCTAAATATTTCTATTTACCAATCACTCTACAAACATGAAAATTAACAAGTTTTGGGACACAGGTGCAAATTGTTTGTGCATAAAATGGAAAATGCGGGAAAATTGGTCCAATTCACCAAAAATGAATCAATGGAAAGCTTTTGACAAAGAGCTTAATTCTAGATGAATTATGACCACCAAAGGAATGGATATCCTTCGATGGGGGTACAAAACTAAAATAATGTTTACAATACAAGAAGGTTATTAGTTGAAAGCATAAGACCATCATCACCAAACCCATCCCCTCTGGGGTGAATTATGGTCTCGACATTTTGGAAAAAATTTACGTTCTTCCTCTAACTTGTTAGCAATGGGTGCACCCTCAATTGGGAAAAATTACAAAAGAATGGAGTTTAGGGCCCCTCTTTGTGTAGTATGTGTGTCTCCCAGACAGAAACCATGGAGAAAATATTGAATTCATGCCCTCTTATTAATCAACTCTGGAAGAATATTGAAATTATCTTTGGTCATATGGATTGAGATCACTCAAGCATCAAGGTCACCACTAAAATTTGGAGGAAAGGAGTGTTCAAAAATTCAGTCATGAATCGAGCTTGGTCCCTCTCACTTGGTTTCCTACTTTGGGTGGTGTGGACGGAATGAAATAAAATAATATTCAATGATAAAAATAGATAGTGACAAAAATATGGTAAGCAATAATCCAAAACATCCGTGAAACTATTCTTGCAGAAAAATGGCACCCCAATGACTGGAAAGTCCCTCCTTAGGAAGCACGAATACTAGTAGTACTGAATCTGTCCCCTCAGATGTGAGTACCATATTCATGGAAATTAAAAGTTACCCCTAGTCACGCATCTTACAGATTCAAATGTCTCCCAAAGAGTTTTCTTAAGTTAAACTTCGATGGCACCTCTAAAGACAACCCTGGAGATGCGGGCTTTGGATGCATCTTTAGAGATTACAAGGGAAGGGTAGTTTGAATCTATGCATCAGACTGTTGTATTGCATGAAACAAAGCATAATTTAATTAAGTTAAAAATGGTATTCTAATTGTGAGAAGGGAATGATTCCATAAAGTGGTAGTCGAAGGAGACTCTTCACTAGTTATAGACATCATCTAAAAGCTCCAACAAGGCACCCAATGCGAAAATATCAACAAAATTTGGAGAACATCTCAACTAATTTAGGAGATCAAGGACATCATCTCACAAGTTCAATACATATTCCCTTCTCATGTTTGTTGAGCAGGTAATGTTGTAGTGGATCTCCTTGAAAATTGAGGTTTCAGTCATCCTGGAATGTATCTAAATACAACAGGGGACGAGGATTGACACAAACAAGGATTAGAGCCCCTGCAGGTGATCTTGGATAGGGATATGAATCCAAATTATTTTCCTTGATCGGGGTGCGATGTGGGAAATTATCCAAATAGGGATAGCAGTCATGGTTAGTATTAAGAAGGACCGGGAAGGTGGGCGGGCCATCCAACGCCTTCTCATGAGTTAAGTAATGAAGGATGTCAAACTCCGTAGCTGACTGTAATTTTGGGTTTTGTGTGGGATTAATATCTCCCTCTAGGTGGTGAAAGGTGTACGCTGCATGCATTCATACACTGGGCTCTATTTATGGTGCCTTAAGAAGGTGGTTTAGATTCCTCGATAGGTGCTGGTGTGAACCAGGAACAGGGGGGAGGAAACCAAGGCACGAAGGCTTAATGCACACTCTGGTATGTATCTCAGGCCTTTCTTGTTAATGTGATGAAGGTTTCACCTCAGAACATGTTTGAAGAGTGGAGAGGTTTCAGGACATTGCTGCTCACGAAAAATGGATTGTTGGTTAATCTAGAATTCCTCATATTCGCGAGATTGATTTATGTTTTCTACAGAAAGTTTCTTACAAAAAGGGGAGTACATGGTAATTCACAGTTTGTAATTGATAATATGTCTATAAACATGGCTAGTGAATTAGTTCACCTCTATTCTCAATTTCTTCAGCAAGTTGGGGGTAGTATAGTGGTTATGGGTGTTAGAAGGGACCAAGTGGGTAAACCCTCAGTGCCGACACTTGATGGCTTCGTCGCCTATTCCACATCACAACCGAGTAAGAAATGAAAAATATGGTTTTCGGAAAGGGTGTGGAATTTCATAACAGTTCTATGTGTCTAGCAACGATTAGTTAACAATGTATTAATTTGTCGGCTCATTTAAGGTCTTCCTAAACTGTCAACCCCTCGGGCTCCTCTAGTGTGGGTTTTACCGCCTATGCGGAGAAGAGAAGCTTTGGAAGTTGCGAGGTGGTCCGTCAAAAGGAAAATTGGTAAAGGAGGAGTATAGAAAATGAAATCGAGGGCGTGGAGGCCATGATGTCAATTCGCCAAAAGACAAAGGAAAAGCGCAATAGACATCGACTAGTTGACCCCGACGTCAACGAGGAAGGAAATTTTATGGTGAGAATATGCAAAACATGATGTAGGCGTACAGTGTCAGAACCCCAACACATGTAAAAGCCATGATTTTTTCATGGGAGAAAGAGCTACAGGCAAGATCACCACCGAGCCATCGGTGGAGGAATGGGAACCCTTGGTTGCAGACCCTGGGCACACCCACGACAGGCTCACATTGTTTAAATAGTCGATCCACCTATACTAACATATGAAATGCATTGTGGCAAAAGCCATAGCCACACCACAAGAAGTCGAGGGTCCTCCGAAGAAAGAACCCAACCTCAAAGAAATGCATAGAGAAATTCGATCAATGCAACTACATTTGCAACACCATAATGTGTGCCTAGACAGAATCAAACACCAGCTTGCATAAGTTTGAAATGTGTGCGTCAAGTGCTAAACACACGACGCGGGTAGAATCATCTCATGATTAGCTAATGGGGTGAGTAGTTAATTTCTATTGTTTCTTCTCATGATGATCACGTCGGATAGCATTTACTTTCATAGTCTTAAGTGTAGATTGATAAGAGACTTTACGGCCTATTAAGATTGGATAAACAGATTAAAAATGCTAATATTTTGGATGGCTTATGATGCGTGCCTAAGAGTCTTGGTTTCCTTCAAGCATGTTAGGACTATCAAATATATTATATCTAACATACTTTGATAAATGAATGAATAAAAAAATAATGCCAAACATTTAAAAAAAAAAAAAAAAAAACCTTTCATCCAAAACCCTTTGGATTTTGACCAAAGAGATATGACATGATGTATGTAGGTAAAGAGTAAAAATCCAACCCGTGATATTTTACAATATGTTTAATCATATATTATTATAATCTGCAAGGGTTGCTGAACATGATTGCTTTATAAGTATACGGGTTTATGCAACCCTAGAATGCGCATATATAGGGTTGGTGATTTTCATTTTTGGAACGTTGGTATGTCTATAGCAAAATAAAATAATGGTGGACTCCATGAAACAAAAAAATGGTAGAGCTTGCGCTTGAAAATGGCAGGGAGATAGTGGCACCATAATAAATATAAACAAATTTAAATCATACCGAGTGTCCCGTGAAATAGAACAGTTTAGAAAACGAAGTGGTTGACGAAAGATGAAAGATGGTGACATGCCTTGCGCTGTGTAATTATATATATATATATATCTATATATATATATATATATATATATATATATATATATATATATATATATATATATATATATATATAAGGAGTGATTTTGGGGGTGTGTTGTTTTTTTTATGGTACTGAACTCGTTTTTATTATTAAAATATTAATTAGAACACCATCATTTTTAATAAACAAAAATACTCATAAACGAAATCGTGGCCTCTCCAGACACTGCCTATATATGTATGGTAGCATAAAATATATCAATATCTTATCCTTAGGTTTAGCATTGTCACGCATAAAGTTTCAGAAATAGTGTCCACGTTCTCCACGAAGTTGGCCTCAGCGCTGGTCGGATTTAAGTTATGGCATGCATGCAAGGCAATAAGATGACGAAATTATTAACGCGAGTAGGGGATTTCTTTCTACGCGCATTTGTTGCGATCATTGTGGGTTTTATCCTCGCGTTTACATTTTTTTCGGTTTATCAGTTTTCATATTCCATTCTTGCGGGGTATGTCCATCTCTCTCGAGATCCTCATATAAACACTTTATTGGCGATTTCAGTTTCGGCATTGAGTCACTTGTTGGTAGCCTATGTGTACAGAGATTTCTCAGAGCGTTTAATTATAAATCTGTTGGGGTGCGGTGTAGATGACGATGGTGTTTATATGGAGATAGGCGACATAACACAACATTTTACTGTCGAAGTGAGAAAATGCGTGAGTGTAGATATCCCAATTTCAACACATCCTTCTATTGTTTAGGGTTTTCTGTTTTTTTCAATAATAAAAATTCCCTTCAGCCTCATTTTAACATAGTTCGGAGGCCAAGTATAAACTAACTGATTTAATTTATTTGTTATGCATAAGTAGTGAAGAAAAAGTACATTTTATTTTAATTTTACACAATTTTTTTTGTTTATATTTTTTTTGTTATTTCTATAATTTATAGAAAAATTAAACTTTTGAACTTTTTCGAACTTCTTAAATAAATTGAGCTAGAAATTATAAATTTTCATTTCAGTAATATTTGAATGAATTCACATGAGCTTCTCACTCCAATTAAATTTTTATTAGAATTGAATTGTATCGAAGCATTAAAAAAGATACTCACATTACACGAAATAAACACCAAATTGAATGCAGAGCTTTGTTAGGGTTCTGCGCAGTAGCTGAAGTCTTCACAACCTGAATCGTTCTACCATCGCAACCTTCATAGCAGCGGATCTCACAGTTAGGTAGTGGCGCTTTAGGCGATTTTCCCTTGGAAAACTATCCTAAAGCCAAAAGAACCTCTATCTATTATCAACCAGTCCTAGAATACCTTCCTATTCTGCAAATAAATTTTGGTTACACCCTTAAGTCGCACCACTAACAAGCCTTGAAGTCTCAAAAATACATATGCCACAGGTCAAGCTGATATTAGATAGATGTACAAGTGTTTCAATGTCTTTATCAAAGAGCAGAAGGATACTAGTGTTCCAGAAGACATTATTTAACTCAACATGAGAAGACAACTGCTTCTCATGTGGTTTTGAGCTTGGGATGCAAGTACTGAATAGAGAGTTTTCTCAATAAGCTCCTACAAACACAACCCTAAGGTTAGTGATTTACGAATAACAGATACTGGCCAGGCTTCCTCTGATTGTCTAAATATGCACAAAGGTATTTGAAAAGCAGAATTACATGTCTCAGAGAAATGTCCATCATGGCTTATTGTCAATTTGTCATTTTAATTTGCTTAAGTATGAATAGGCAGTGAAAGGAAAGATAACACTGTTTGAAAGCTGATGAAATGGCATAGACTGAGAAAACCTCCTCCATACATGAACAGAGGGTTGAAAGATTGAGACAACCTCCTCCATACATGAGCAGATGGTCAGACCATTGGTTGAAAACCTCCTTCATTTTACAAGCAGATGGTTTGGCAATGTGATAAAGGCCTCCTTCACCTAATAAGCATAGGGCTAGGAAACAGGAGCAGGGTTTGAAGTGCAGTGGGAAAGAAACTGAAGGCTTGTGGATAGAAGAATGGTGTTAAGAACATAGGGAAAGCAATGGTACTGTAATAATCAAAGAGGCTGACTTGTCTCCTATCAGAGATTTCCTTCAAAAGCAGTCTGGAGCCAAAATGAACAAAACCTTCTGAGGTATGTAATTTCATTAAGATTTTCCAAAGATCCCTCTCCTTGATCAACATGCATGAAATATAGCCATTTTTTCCTTTAAATAGAGTTGAAATTAGTGGAAATCCATTCAAGGTTTATGAGGGGGGAGCTGGGTTAAACATAAGCCAAAGAGTAATGTTGATATTCAAAGAAGGTTTTCTCTTCGTGTTCATGAAGATATTTTTCAAAAACTCATCAAAATGGACAAGAAGGTGACGTAAGCCTTGTTTCTCAAGGGGAATTTGCAAATAAACAACACAGAGACATTATGTATAAAAAGGGTATGAAAAGTGTTTTAATGTTAGGAACAACACTCAAAGCAATTGGAGCATGCCACTATCACAAACAAAGGCTTGTTCCTTATGAAAACAGGTAAAATAACTTGTTGTTTCATTTGATTGTAGGAGAGGTTTTTAAAGGAGTTCATTTTGATAAACAGATGATAGTAAAACCTAGGCGAATGAAACTGAGTTTTCAACCACAGTCAAAGAGGAATATCATGTAGAGCATGCATCTATAATCATCAACGTGGTTTTGAGCAAGTTTTCTTGGAAGGGACAGATATGAACAAAGTAAACAAGTTTTATCCCTTAATAGGAAAATAGTGAATAAGAGTTTAGCCTTGGGATGACTTCTTCACATTGGGAAGGGTAATATCTATAAAAAACTATCCAAATAACATTCACAACACTTTATTATCAACATTAATTGAATATGGGCCCCTTTGGCATTTTCAAAGTCATTTGATTTTCATTATAACAAAGGCATTTAAAAAAAAAAAAAGGCGTTCAAACCCTCACAAGTCAAATTCAAAGGGTTTTTATACTTTAAGAGGATAAAGAATCGTTGCAAAGCTCTTATATGAAAAATTCAAAGTGACCAAGCAACATCCCCCTGGCTGCTCTCTGACCGAACCAAGGAGATTCAAGCAATTTTCATAGTTTTGAGGCTTAAAGCCTGCACGTCGCGCCTAGAAAAGTGTGTAGCGCGTTCAAACGAAAATTTACAAAGGCTTTACACTATGGCGCAGCACGCCTGTAGTGGCACGCGGCGTGCCTGTGCGCGCAGTCACCTTTGCCCGAAGGCCGACCCAACTCCTCTACACAGGGCAACGCTCTTCCATATGAACGTGCCGCTCGATCAAAAAGACCTCGAAAAGCATATTTGAAGCTACCCAACTCATCAAGCAAAGACCATAAGCCATCTGCAAGGTAGTTTTATTTGCCCCTTGGTGCATTCGAATTTCTAAAGGGTGATTGATGCCATGATTTTCAAGACTAAAATAGTGGTTGGAGAATAGGTTGTTTGAGCAAAATCCGAAGTTTTTGTTGCCATGATTTCCCAAGATTAGTATAGTAAAAGGTGGTATGTGTGTATCAGTTTCAAAAGGCCTAAAAACTGCTTTCGAGAACAGTGACAAAACATAACACTAATTTCAAGGAAAAAACACAGTGGTAAAGGTTTTTCAAATTGTTGAAGGTGTCCTAACAGTGATATAACGAAATTAACCTCTATTTACAAATCCTAAGGTAAAAACAGTGTTTGTAAAGTGAGACAGTGATCCTAAGGTGAACACAGTTTATGTAAAGTGAAAACAATGGTCATATCTGAGTGCCTTGTCACTTCAAAAATGTCTTCTTTTGAAATGGTGAAATGGTGAAATCTGTGCAGCCTCTATAAGCGCCAAAAGATAGAGTGTGGTGAGAGATTTTGTAAAAGTTAGTTGAGGGTGTTTTGTCTACCTGTGTATAAGAAACAGTGAACAGCTGAAGAGTGTTGATTGGGGAAGGGTGATTTTGTTTTTGTCTAAATACAAGGCTGTTTTGTTTCTGTCAAAACACAAAGGATCCTTGTTCAAATAACAAAGCACAAACATCTCTTTTCAAAAGACTTGGCCCAAACACAATGATAAGATTAAGTTTTTTTTATTTTGAAAAATATTTGTTGATTGGCATCAAAGAAGGCAAATAGTGACTGACAAGGAGGACAGAGGTGTGGTTGAGAAAAAAATTCCGAAAGCCATTTGAGACAGTTTGGTATTACCAAGAACATTAAAAAAAAAAGCCTCCCAAGCAAGACAATAGGAGTGGCCTTCACAGGAGGTTTGAGCCTGTTTCCACTGAAGAAGTAAATGCTCATCCATCAGTCCTTTTTAATTTCCATGAGGTTGGGTGTCTAGATTTTTGTCAAAGAGTGCAAGAGGTGAAGAGCTATTCCCCTTTGACACATATTTTTTCTTTGAGGTTTCAAGAGAAGCACTTCCAGTTGGCAGACCTAGATTTCAAATTCTCTCCAAGGTCCATTTCCAAGGCCACCAAAATCCCTTATGTTGGGGAGAAGTGGTTTAAACAAAGCCACCTAGACACAGAAGAATACAAGCCTTTTCTGAAGCCTGAGCATAGAGATGCATGCCCATCCATTTTTCCCTTCTCATATCTATTGAGTAGTTATGCCCCCCTCATGAAGATAATCATGAAATACTTCACTTGTGAGGGAAGATTCTCCCGAGTCTATGCCTATCATATCCGTCTGCTCATGCATTTCACAAGGGCCAAACTGTTAAATCTCCCTTTCTTCCTACATAGAAGTATTGAGAAAATGGCCTCCACTGTCTAGAAAAATCCCCCTTCTCAGCAGACAGCCTGCCTCTTCCATCACTCCCTAATCAAGTTTATCATTCTTCATTAGCTAAATAGAATAAGGAAGTCTCTTGGGATAATTTTATCACACATCCAGATTTCACCACTGTCCCTTCATTTCATACATCTCTTTCACCTTCCACTCACCATCCTTCACCTTCTTCAAGCAAGCCTATTCCCAAGAAGCTCAAATTTCCCATTGAACAAGAAAAAGAGCATGATGAGGAAGAAGAGCATGAGCAAGAGGAGGAAGATGATGTTGATCAGCATCATGATGAAACAAGATATCAAGGGGATGATGAGGAAGATGATGATGAGCAACATCATAGTGAAATAGAGCAGCAAGGGGAAGAAGAACAAAGTGAGGCAGAACAGCAAGGGGAGGAATGGCATGATGAAGAGGAACATGATGATGAACAACAGACTCTTGGGCATGATGATGAGCAACATGATGATGAACAGGTGCAACATGATGAACAGAGGCATCCACATAATGATAAATAGAGGCAGCCACATGATGATGAACAACAGCCTCGTGAAAAAGAACAACAACATGATGAAAAGGTGCAACATAGTGAGGAAGACAACCCTCAAAAAGAAATGCAAAAGGATAGTCAAGGGATCCATGAAGAAATCTAAGACAGTGGCAAGAATGATGAGCAAAGTAGCAAGGGTAAAGAGCCAATGGAGCATGTGCTAGCTGCCTCTCCTAGGCAAGGTACCATGCTCTCTTCTCCGAAAGTGGCCAAGCCCCGGACATCAAGGAAAAGGGTACCTAGAGTTGTAACTCCAAATGTCACTCAGGCCTTCCGAAGCAAGGGGAAATTTCCCAAGAAGCCCATTTTCAAATTGCCCAAAAGGAGGAGGACTAAAAGAGTCACCCAAAGCAAAGGAAAGGAGAAAGAAGAAAGCAGTCATGAAAAGGAAAGAGAATTCGACATCATTCAAATCCAAAGTGATGATAGCGACAATGAAGCCCGGATCCTAGAAAATCTCTTGATCAATAGAGAAAACCAAATTGATGCTTTGAGGACTGATCTTGAGAGGGCTAGAAACTTCAATCACTTTTTGCAAATTCAAAACAAACAGATGAGAGTCCATATGGCTCTATATGAGACACGGGCCATCAAATACAAAAAAGAGGCCTCTAAATCACAAGTGAGATTAGAAGAAATCATGGGTGATTTCGATGAAAATGAAGATGAAGATCAACCTAGGAGAAAGAGGCTAAGAACCATGGGGCTCAAAAGAGCCCTTGGGAAGCAAAAGGAAGAAGAAGTTGCCCTTCTCCAATCTACCCCTCTCACTACATTGTTCGCACACGAGATAGAGAACAATCGGGAAGCATGGCTTGAGAGGGTTAATGATCACTTGGAGAAGAAATTGTAGAAGGAAAATAGAGACTTAGACCTTCAACGAAGGATGACCGGGAATTATAAGAAACTCAATCAGTTTGCCCAGCGGAAATTGAAGGCCACTTAGGAGAAACTCAAGGAGGCTAAAAGGAAGCGCCCGACACCAAAATTGAGGAAAGACACCTAAAAGCTCCAGATTTTGGCCTCAGCTTCACAGAATTTTTTTGAAAACCCTTGAGGGTCATGCTCGCCAAAATTGGGCGAAATTCGATAAATTTTGGTTTTTTGTCTTTTTTTGGGTTTTTGGCTAAAACTCATGGGCATCGCCATTTCAATTTGGGGCATCCTCAAAGGATGAAAATGGTATCATTGGATGCCACAATTTTAGGGGCATATACTCAGCGATTCTCGGATCATTTGAAGATGATTTCCCCCCCCCCCAAAATGGCGGAAAACACTCACTTTTTCCTTACTCTGCCCCGTTTATCAGCAAGGCCTATTTTTTGAGTTTTTATACACAGGCCTATTTTTAGAGGATTTTCAGTGGTCAGTTTGGATAAAAATAAACATTTTCAGAAAATATACATTTAGAGCTTTCCAATGAGTCATCATGGGCCTCGTTTTGACATCGGGAAGGCCACCAAAAGTTGCTGGCAAGTCAGGGGACTTTCTGCTGATGTATTTTTTGAGTACTTTTGTAAAAATTGAACCTTTCAAAAGTGACTTTTCTTCATGTGCGTTTAGCTATTTTTGTACATGATTAGTTATGAAAAGTCAATATATTTCCCTTTTTTAGAATTTTTGAGATATTTTATCAGATATTTTGTGCCTTGGGCTTTGCAAAGGCTCAAGTACAAAATCAGATATTTTGGATAGGCCAATGAGATTGAAAGTTGAACTAAGAGGTTTTCCTCACTTTGGCCTATATATTCCAAAGGCTTTCATTGTAAACAAGGCTGAACTTGATGAATAGAAGCAATATATGGTTATACAAGCTTTGGAAGAAACACTTGTCTCATGTATTTGGAGAGTTTCCTGAGTGCTTTTGGATGATGAAATAGGATTGTTGTTGGATTCCATGACTTGGAAGAATGGTATAGTGTCTCTCTCTCTATTTTGTTTCTTAGTTTTCACTCATAATTCCATGTTATTTCTTGCTATAAGAAAATAGATAATAGACTTGAGACATGCCCTTGGAGGCACCTCAAGTTTATTGTTTCTTTATAGCTTCTATGTTTTCTGCCTTCTTAGTCATATAAAAGAATCCTTGATTGCTCTTTGATAACTGAAGAATATTTTTTGCTTGTTTCATTTATGGTTTTATGCATGCTAAGTATGATTCACGGTATGCCCTGCTTACTCATGGCTAGCCATAGCTCCACCTATGAAACCTCTCTTTGATTGATTAGATTGTCATTTGTTGAACCAAGGAGGTCTTGTACTGATCTTGCCCTTTGCCTAAAACTATGCAATCTTATTTTCAAAGTGCCTAATAGCTTGAAAATACTATGTTTAGGCGTTCCTTCATAGTGATTTGAGTTGTTTGTTTGTCTTAAATGTATTTCCCCAAATTCTGATAGCCATTTCCTAAAGTTAGAGTCATATATCTCTATGCATGGCTTGAATGTTTATTTCTATGCATTGATCAGTTTACAGTTACATTTCTCATGATTAATGGTTTTCCCTACCATGTTTATGTCAGCTATTAAACTATTTATGTTTGAAATCCTTTGTTCTTCACAAGTTTAATGTCCATCTCACTCCATTTTACCTTGCTCAAATCGGCCCTTCAACAACCTTGTAACACCAGCTGAAAGCTTTCTCGACCTTTTCGACCCCATAGCCCAGTTGATCCAACATATTTTTACCTATCTTATGTCTTTGATCAGTTCATCCCTCACAACCTACAAACCACAACCAAAACCCTACTTCATAACTAGCCTAAAATCAAAAAACAATAAGCAAACACACAGATATCCCTTACACGAATAGAGAGAGCCCTCTCTACGTCTAGGAAGGCTAGGTCCTTGGGCTCCAAATATTGGTTTGATGTTACACTGTCATTTGGCTTGCTAATCAGCCAAATCACAGGACACTAACAGAACCCAAATAAATAAAGACAAGACAAACATATTTTTATTCAATACCCTTGTTCCGACTCAATCCTTCCTCACCAAAATCCTAGGTTTTCATATTGGATCTCTGCCCTCAAAATATTTGGGCATTCCCCTTATCCTTAATGCCCTCTGATTTTCTTGATAGAAAGGTCTTCTTGATCGCATCCAGGCTCGCATCCAAAATTGTATTTTCTAAGGCCTCAACATAGCGAGTAGGGTGGTTCTTTTGAAGGCGGTGTTGTAATCAATTCCAATATACCAAATCTTGGGTCTCACAGTGCCCAAAACTTCTTACTCAGAGAGGACAAATATATTCAAGAAATTGCAATGAAAAGGGGTGAAAAATGCAAAAAAGGGGCTCTCCTTTTGTGGCATCGCCTAATAAAACCTAAAATGGAAGGGGGGCTAGGTCTTAGAGACCCCTATAGTTTAAATCAAGTAATGGGAGAAACAATTTGGTGGTGCTGGATTCAAGGTGGAAATAACCTTTGGAAGCGTATCTCGGAATGAAAATACAGTATTCCCTCATCCAAGGAAGGACGAATACGAGTTCAGGGCACACTAAGAGGCTCAAAAATTTGGAATATAGTAGCTGAAAATAAGGACCTAATATGTAACCACATATTTTGGGAGATCAGAGATGGGTGGAAATCCTTGTTCTGGCATGAATTGTGGAAATAAAGAGATAAGTTATCGAGTCATCAAGTCCCTGCTAAATATTTCTATTTACCAATCACTCTACAAACATGAAAATTAACTAGTTTTGGGACACAAGTGAAAATGCTTTGTGCATAAAATGGAAAATGCGAGAAAATTGGTCCAATTCACCAAACACAAATTAATGGGAAGCTTTTGACAAAGAGCTTAATTCTAGATGAATTATGACCACCTAAGGAATGGATATCCTTCGATGGGGGTACAAAACTAAAGGAATGTTTACAATAAAAGAAGGTTATCAGTTGAAAGCATAAGACCATCATCACCAAACCCATCCCCTCTGGGGTGAATTATGGTCTCGACATTTTTAGCCAAAATTTACATTCTTCATCTAACTTGTTAGCAATGGGCGCACCCTCACTTGGGAAAAATTGTAAAAGAATGGAGTTTAGGGCCCCTCTTTGTGTAGTATGTCTGTCTCCCAGACAGAAACCATGGAGAAACTATTGAATTCATGCCCTCTTATTAATCAACTCTGGAAGAATATTGAAATTCTCTTTGGTCATGTGATCACTCAAGCATCAAGGTCACCAGTCAAAATTGGAGGAAAGGAGTGTTCAACAATTCAGTCATGAATAGAGCTTGGTCCCTCTCACTTGGTTTCCTACTTTAGGTGGTGTGGAAGGAATGAAATAAGAAAATATTCAATGATAAAAACAGACAGTGACAAAAATATGGTAAGCAATAATCCAAAACATCCGTGAAACTATTCTTGCAGAAAAATGGCACCTCAATGACTGGAAAGTCCCTCCTTAGGAAGCACGAATACTAGTAATACTGAATCTATCCCCTCAGATGTCAGCACCATATCCATGGAAATTAAAAGTTACCCCTTGTCTAGCATCTTCCAGATTCAAATGTCCCCCAGAGAGTTTTCTTAAGTTAAACTTCGATGGCGCCTCTAAAGACAACCCTAGAGATGTGGGCTTTGGAGGCATCTTTAGAGATCATGAGGGAAGGGTAGTTTGAATCTATGCATTAGACTGTTGTATTGCAAGAAACAAAGCATAATTTAATGAAGTTAAACATGGTCATCTAATTGTGATAAGGGAATGATTCCATAAAGTAGTAGTCGAAGAAGACTCTTCACTAGTTATAGACATCATCAAAAAGCTCCAACAAGGCACCCAATGGGAAAATATCAACAAAAGTTGGAGAACATATCGACTAATTCAGGAGATCAAGGACATCATCTCACAAGTTAAATACACATTCCCTTCTCATGTTAGTTGAGCAGGTAATGTTGTAGTGGATCTCCTCGAAAATTGGGGATGCATTCATCCTGGAATGTATCTAAATGCAACCGGGGATGAGGATCGACACAAACAAGGATTAGAGCCCCTGCAGGTGATCTTGGATAGGGATATGAATCCCAATTAGTTTCCTCGATCGGGGTGCGATGTGGGAAATGATCCAAATAGGGATAGCAATCATGGTTAATATCAAGAAGGATAGGGAAGGTGGGTGGGCCATCCAACGCCTTCTCATGAGTGAAGTAATGAAGGATGTGCAACTCTGTAGCTGACTGTCATTTTGGGTTTTGTGTGGGATTAATATCTCCCTCCAGGTGGTGAAAGGTTTATACTGCATGCATGCATACGCTAGGCTCTATTTCTAGTGCCTTAAGAAGGTGGTTTAGATTCCTCGATAGGTGTTGGTGCGAACCGGGAACAGGGCAGGAGCCAACCAAGGCATGAAGGCTTAATCCGCACTTTGTTATGTATCTCAGGCCTTTCTCATTAAAGTGATGAATGTTTCACCTCAGAACATGTTTGAAGAGTGGAGAGGTTTCAGGACATTGCTGCTCAGGAAAAATGGATTGTTGGTTAATCTAGAGTTCTTGATATTCACCAGATCGATTTATGTTTTCTATGGAAAGTTGCTTACAAAAAGGGGAGTACATAGTAATTCACGGTTTGTAATTGATAATATTTCTGTAAACATGGTGAGTGAATTGGTTCACCTCTAGTCTCAATTTCTTCAGCAAGTTGGGGGTAGTATAGTGGTTATGGGTGTTAGAAGGGACCAAGTGGGTAAACCCTCAGTGCTGACACTTGATGGGTTCTTCGCCTATTCCACATCACAACCAAGTAAGAAACGAAAAATATGGTTTTCGGAAAGGCTGTGGAACATCATAACAGTTCTATGTGTCTAGCAACGATTAGTTAACAATGTATTAGTTTATCGGCTCATTTAAGGTACGCCTATACTGTCAACCCCTCGGGCTCCTCTAGTGTGGGATTTACCTCCTGTGCGGGGAAGAGAAGCTTTGGAAGTTGCGGGGTGGTTCGTCAAAAGGAAAAATGGTAAAGGAGGAGTCTAGAAAAGGAAATCGAGGGCGTGGAGGCCGTGATGGAAATCCACCAAAAGACAAAGGAAAAGCACAATAGACATCGACTAGTCAACCCCAGAGTCAACGAGGAAGGAAATTTGATGGTGAGAATATGCAAAACATGATGTAGGCATATAGTGTCAGGACCCCAACACATGTAAAAGCCATGATTTTGTCATGGGAGAAAGAGCTTCAGGTAAGATCACCACTGAGCCTTCGGTGGAGGAATGGGAACCCTTGGTTGCAGACCTTGGGTACACCTGCGACAGGCTCACACTATTTGAATAGTCGATCCACCTATACTAGCATATGAAATGCATTGTGGCAAAAGCCATAGCCGCACCACAAGAAGTCAAGGGTCCTCCGAAGAAAGAACCCAACCTCAAAGAAATGCACTGAGAAATTCGATCAATGCAACTACATCTGCAACACCATAATGTGTGCCTAGACAGAATCAAACGCTAGCTTGCATAAGTTTGAAATATGTGTGTCAAGTGACAAACTCACAACGCGAGTAGAATCGTCTCATGATTAGCTAATGGGGTGACTAGTTAATTTGTGTTGTTGCTTCTCATGATGATCACGTTGGATAACATTTACTCTCATAGCCTCAAGTGTAGATTGATAAGAGACTTTACGACCTACTAGGATTGGATAGACAGATTAAAAATTCTAATATTTTGGATGGCTTATGATATGTGCCTAAGATTTTTGGTTTCCTTCAAGCACGTTAGCACTATCAAATATATTATATCTAACACACTTTGATAAATGAATGAATAAAGAAAATAATTCCAAACTTAAAAAAAAAACACCTTTCATCCAAAACCCTTTGGATTTTGACCAAAGAGATATGACATTATGTATGTAGGTAAAGAGTAAAAATCCAACCCGTGATATTTTACAATATGTTTAATCCTATATTATTATAATCTGCAAGGGTTGTTGAACATGATTGCTTTATTAGTATACGGGTTTATGCAACCCTAGAATGCGCATATATAGGGTTAGTGATTTTCATTTTTGGAACGTTGCTATGTCTATAGCAAAAGAAAATAATGGTGGAATCCATGAAACAAACAAATGGTAGAGCTTGCGCTGGCAGGGAGATAGTGGCGCCATAATAAATATAAACAAATTTAAATCATACTGAGCGTCCCGTGAAATAGAGCAGTCTAGAAAACGAAGCGGCTGACGAAAGATGAAAGATGGTGACATGACTTGCGTCCCGTATATATATATATATATATGGAGTGATTTTGGGCGTGTGTTGTTTTTTTAATGGTACTGAACTCGTTTTTATTACTAAAATATTAATTAAAACACCAGCATTTTTAGTAAACAAAAATACTCATAAGCGAATTCGTAGCCTCTCTAGACACCGCCTATATATGTATGATAGCATCAAATATATCAATATCTTATCCTTAGGTTAAGCATTATCACGCATAAAGTTTCAGAAATAGTGTCCACGTTCTCCACGAAGTTGGCCTCAGGACTAGTCGGATTTAAGTTATGGCATGCATGCAAGGCAATAAGATGACGGCATTGGCAACGCGAGTAGGGGATTTCTTTCTGCGCACGTTTGTTGCGATCATTGTGGGTTTTCTCCTCGCGTTTTACATTTTTTTCGGTTTATCAGTTTTCATATTCCATTCTTTCGGAGTATATCCATCTCTTTTGAGATCCTCATATAAACATTTTATTGGCGATTTCAGTTTCGGCATTGAGTCACTTATTGGTAGCCTATGTGTACAGAGATTTCTCAGAGCGTTTAATTATAAATCTGCTGGGGTGCAGTGTGGATGATGATGGTGTTTATATGGAGATAGGAGACACAACACAACATTTCACTGTCGAAGCGAGCGAATGCGTGAGTGTAGATATCCCAATTTCAACACATCCTTCGGTTGTTTAGAGTTTTCTATCTTTTTCAATAATAAAAATTCTCTTGAGCCTCAGTTTAACATAGTTTAAAGGCCAAGTATAAACTTAACTCATTTAATTTTTTTGTTATCCATAAGTAGTAAAGAAAATATACATTTTATTTTCATTTTACACATTTTTTTGTTTATGTTTTTTTCTTATTTCTATATTTTATAGAAAATTTAAACTTTTGAAAATTTTTGAACTTTTTAAATAAATTGACCTTGAAATTATAAATTTTCATTTCAGTAATCTTTGAATGAATTCACATGAGCTTCTCACTCCAATTAAATTTTTATTTGAATTGAATTGTATCGAAGCATTAAAGAAGATACTCACATTACACGAAATAAACAACTGAGGTCTTCACAACTTGAATCATTCTACCATCGCAACCTTCATAGCAGCAGATATCATAGGGGTGATGAGCGCCCCAGCTCAGGGGGATTGATCCCCTCCTACCGAAGCATAGCACAAGGAGAAGGCAGCGGTAAATAAAATACTATGACAAGATCTTATTGGGGCGTCTACCCTAATGCAGGCGGGAGCCCAATGGCAAGCAAGAATCTGAGGGCAATGCCTTCCAAGATCTACCAAGAAACACCGATTTGTTATTCCCTGCAAAAAAAAATGGGAATACTACCTTTGATACATGAAAGATCATGCCCTGATATGCAAGTTCATCGGCATTTTACTCACACAAAAGGATCTAATTAAATGGATTCAACATAAATGGAAGTGAAAGGGACATATAGAACTAAAGTTTGGAGAAAAAGGATTTTTCACAGTGATCTTCTCAAATATGCAAGACAATGAAATAATCTTTGAAAACGACCCATACTTCTACTACAATGCAAGCCTCTCTATGAGGTACTGGGAGGAATGCTACAATCCAAATTGGGAGAAATTTCTAGCGGACCTTATCTAGGTTTGAATCTTGACTTTTCCAATGGATTTATGTGATCCCTCAATCCTCGAAGGGATCGGTAACTCAATCGAAATATTTATGAAAATAGTTGAATCCACCTACTAGGGAAAGTAAACTTCTTTTGCTTGCATCTATGTTTACATGAATATTGCGTAACCCATTCCAAAATTAGTGGAACTGGAATAACAAAACATAATATGGCAGTAGCTGCTAGACTACGAACACATTCCCTTTCGCTCTGGTCGAAGTGACGAGTATGGGAATTTGTGTAAGGCTTATCCCTTGAACCAAGCAGATCTGAAAGTGTCTCAGCCCTCGCAAGAACTAGATCCGGCGTTAGAGGAAATGGAAATTGTTCTGGCTCAAATGGAATAGTCAATTTATTTATTTTACTTCGTCTACATTTGGCTAAAATATGCCATATTTTTTCTCTTCTCGAACTTTTTTCCGAGTGTTATCATCTTCTTGTCCAAGAAAAATCTTTTTCAAAACTTGTTAATGAAGTTATACATTATATAAAAAATGAAAATATAAAAACTTTCAATGAGATTCATGCTCATGAATCTACATTAGGTATGGACATTGAATTGGGAACCAATATTGAGACGCATTTGATTCTAAATTTGTTGGATAGAGTCTAGTTCTTTGAGAAATATATGGACACAATTTGTTGGAAAATATTGATAGATGTAAAATTGATGAAATGGTTATCATTTTTTCCAAACGATATTCTTACAAACATGGTTATAGGCTATGATGATCCTCGTGTATGGATTCATGTATTAGTGATGAAATGTATTTTTGATGGAATGTCTGGCTTGAATTTATGATGCAATTATTGTAGAATCTATTGATCCAATATGTCCTACACAAGAACTATTTGGAAAGTTATTTTATAAAATTGTGTCTAAAGCATTGTGCCCTGAGGGCATAGTTATAAGGAGTAATGTTAAACTAATTTTATAAAATAGTGTCTAGAGCTTTGAGGCCTAGAGGTATCGTTATAATTAAAAAGGAACATTTCATGTTACATATGCCAGTTATTCAAGCTATTGTCACAACATGTAAGTGGACATTCAAGGACTCTATTTAGTATGCATGGAAATCAATCCCAATATATCCAAGTGGCACCATTTGTTTTTCGATTTTCTGAAGTGAAGGACCACTAATATATTTAAAAAAAAATTGTGTCAATCACTTTAAAGAGCATAATGTTGTAATGTAGTTGTAGGGTACTATAGAATTCTACAACTCAAAGGTGCATGGAAAAATGTTGTATTGAGTGAGCATAAGGGTGAGATAACTTATTTGACGAGCACTAAGTTCAAGAATACTATGCAAGATATTATATATACATATGATAAATTAAGCTAAAAAAGAGGGTGGTGTATGGTTATCTTCCAATAGATGCAGACTTGGAGAAACTTGTTGTTGATACTAGAAGAATGGATTTAGTTTAAATAGGGAAATACATAAATGCATCAGAATATGGTCCAGTATAATATAGAATATATTTCATTGTAATATTAATAATATAATTATATTTACAATGGTTTACTTTGACACTAAGATCAGGTAGAATTTTTGGTCATTTATAGTATCTTTTTTGCTTATGGTATATAAGGTTTAGTGATTCAATGTGAGAAACTTATTCGGTCTTGTAGAAAAATAATGTTTATCCATTTCAAGTTATGGATGTGGATGAGAACTTAAGAAATTTGATTATAAATTTTAGAGCATGCATGCTCTTGATTAGACTCGTAGATTTTTAGAATGATATTCATCCACTTATTTTCTATGAGATGTAGTTTTATTTCTAATGTTCAACGAAAATAATGGTATAATGAACAAATAATTCTATGTTGTAAACACCATGGTAAAAGAGCATGATTTGAGAAGTCTAGAGTTTTATCTAGACATCAAAATATTTGGGAGTGTTTGTCTTTTATAATTTTTGTCATTTAGGAGCACCTTGGCAGTTTGGAGTGAGGAAAGGAGCACTAATACAATGAATAGTAGATATTCGCATTAGATACATGGGTGTGAAATATAATAGTTATTGGTATTAAATCTAATAGTTATTATTGTATGATTTATGTTCAATGTGAGGGTGTTCACATTTTTTTTATTAGTGAAAACCACATTACCAACATGGAAGAAACTGTACCAATTTGGAGTCCCCCCTAGTGGTTTTCAATACCAATATTCCTCCCCCCTTAGGCCCCCCTCCCAGCCTCACAATCCACTTATGGTTTTTGTGATGTCTTTATTACACCTTCAACAAAAGGCTCCCAAATTAGTAGAAATGGAGGGGGAAATCTAGGTTTTCATCATCGAATACCTGTGACAGGCTTACCTATCCTCTTTGTGGTTATTCCATTGGTTTTGTTGACATTTACGTCTCATCATGCCACATCTACATCTACTATTCCACACAACT
This sequence comes from Pinus albicaulis, assembly GCA_034641835.2. Taxonomy (NCBI): domain Eukaryota; kingdom Viridiplantae; phylum Streptophyta; class Pinopsida; order Pinales; family Pinaceae; genus Pinus; species Pinus albicaulis. The sequence continues at coordinate 968,041,496 of CM076580.1, read as the reverse complement.
TCCTAGGTGATAGATCTATTAGGATGGAACGTGAATATGTTTGAAGAAAGTAGAGTTTAACAAAGAGAATTGGCTCTCTGTTCCCAGAGGAGGTGATTGATGCCATAATAAGAAATATAGAGTATTAAAGAACTATGAATTTAAATATTTTTGGATGCAATGTTTAAGAACATATAGCATGCTTGTTTTAGTTCCATTGATGGAAATTTTAACTTTGTACATATTTTTTATTGAGAATACCTTATCAAATATTTAGTAAACAATGTGAAATTTGTGAATAACTTTTCAAAGGAGATTAAATGAGCTCCCAAAAAAGTAAAATTTTTAGAGGTTAGTTAAGCTTGGACTATTATAAGGAGATATTTACCTTGTTACAAGAATATTAAGGTTTGTGGGAAATAAATTTTTATTATGGTCTTGCAAATAATAACTTACCTGTAAATATTTAGAGAGTGTGGTGTCAAATGAATTGGGATTTGCTTCATTTTTAACATCACATCATATGAATGGGAAATATTTTTGGTTGGGAGGATGAAGTCCCATTGTCCATACACAACACTTCATCTACACTAAAATAAATATGTATTGGCATTCACTTATTGCATGCATGATATTCTTGGAATGACACAAGGGAAAGCCACATAATTCACACAAACAAACACACATTAGTTGTGTCTCTTATATTGACTACACAAAATTCATCGTTAAAATGAACTGGGTGAGGGGTACTTAACCTTTTTGACAAGTGACTCACTAAAAGTAACTTAAACATGCACACACACTCTCAATTTGACTTTTTCCAAAATAATATTGAGCATGAACTCACTCACACTTCACTCAATTAAATGAAACTCTAAATTTAGAGAACTCTACATGCATGAGTAATTATCTATCTTTAACACTCACCCTTAATTATGACCACTAAAATAACACATGGCTAATGACAACTCAAACATGACTGTTGGTATAAGTTTGAGCTAGGGTTAGAACACCTAACTTTTCTATGTGATACTGAAATGCATATTTTTCTAATGGCTTAGTGAAAAATTCAGAAAATTGATCACTTGTTCGAAAAGGCTTCAAATAAACTTCTCCATTGGTAAAAATTTCCCTAATAAAATGGTATTTTGTATCGATATGCTTGTTGTTTTAATGAAACACACTATGCTTGGACAATTCGATGACTGAGTTTTTTTCGCAATAGATTGTTGTGGAACCTTGTTCTTTTTGTGGAAGTCCATATAAAACTCTTCGTAACCATATTTATTCGTGTGTTTTTTATTTCGCTACTAAATTCTATTTCTTCGTTGATGAATGTGTGACAACGGGTTGCTTCTTATATTCCCATGATATCACACATAAATTAAGATGAAACACATAACCAAAAGTGCTCTTCCTATCATTCAAACCGTCTATAAAATCATTTTCTGTGTATGCAACCAAATCCTTTCTCTCTATTCTCTCATACAATATGCCAAAATCTATAGTTCCTTCTGTGTATCTTAGAATTCATTTTCCTACTCTCCAATGTAAATATTTTGGAGACTCCATAAATCTAGAAATCAAAATAACACCTTGCATAATATGTGGTCTTGTAGCTCCAAGATACATAAGGCTACTAACCAATATTTTCGATAGATTTGGATTGACATATGATGCTTCATCATCCTTACTTAACTTTGTACTTCTTACAACAGATGTAGGAGAAAGTTTACAATTTTTCATTATGACTCTTTAAAAAAAAAATTAGCATATTTATTTTGAAAAACAAAAAATACCTTTCTCATATTTCTCAGATTCTATGCCAAGAAAATATTTCATAAGACCAAGATCTGTCATCTCAAATTATTTCTTCATTGCTATTTTAAATTCATCCAATTCAAGATCACTAGTATAAATCATTTCATGAATATACAAGAAAACAATAAAAATCTTCCCATTCTCATTTACCTTTTTGTATAAGGTATTGTAATGCTACTTCTATAAAATCCTTTCGTGATCATGTGACTATGAATTTCGATATATCAGGATCTTGTCGCTTGCATGATTCGATAGAGTGATTTCTTCAATATATAAAATTTATCTTCTTGACCTTCAGGTTCATAACCTAGAGGCTACTGCACATATATTTCTTCTTCTAGAATTCCATTGAAGAAGGTTGATTCCACATCCATCTGATACACTTTCCACTTTTTCCAAGCTATTGTTTCAAATATTTCTCTTATAGTATGCAATCTGGCTACTGGAAAAAATGTTTCTCCAAAATCTATTCTCAGTTGTTGCAAGAACCCTTTAGCTACAAGCCTTTTTTTAAATTTGTGAATTTCTCATTTCTCATTCAAATTTTTCTTGTACACCGATTTGAAACCAATGGAATTTTTATCCCTTGGAAAATTAGTGAAATCCCAACTATCATTATTTTCAATAGCTTTTATTTCTTCATCAATAGCTTGCACCCAATTTTCATCTCTGATAGCTTCCTCAAACAATGAAGGTTGAAATGACAACAATGAGAAATTTGAATTAACAACCAAATCATGATCAATATATTGCAGAAATATCATTTGTATGTTACCATTTGTTTATTTATCAGATTTTTTGGATAATTTCTCTCTGTTGATCTTCTTGAAGATCCACGTTGTTCAAAATATCTTGGAGTCCTTGCTAACATGATTTGTATTGGTGTCTTCTCCTGTAATTATTGCCGCACTTTTTCTTATACATCCTCCTCTTCGATGAGTGGTACTCTTACATCAACTATTTTTTCTACACTCCCATTCCATGACTCTTGTTCTTTTAACACAACATGTCTTCTAATTAAAATTGTCTTGGTGACAGGGTTATAAAATTTATAAGCTTGTTATTACTCACTACAACTTGTAGATATTCATTTTTCACTTTCATCATCCAACATGCCTCTTATTTCTTTAGGTACATGTGCATATGCTACACAACCAAAAACACAAAGATGAGACAAGCTAAAAGACATACCTAACCATCCTTGTTTTCGTACTATCTTCATCACACTCTTTGTAGGAAATTTGTTTATCACATAAATAATACATGAAAATGCTTCTCCCAAATACTCATTATAAAGGTTTATTCATTTATGCATGCTTGTTTCCATGTTCATAATTGTTTTTTTATTTCTCTCTGTTACAACATTCTACTGTGGTTTGTGTCTAGTTGTAAATTTCCTTATGATTGCATGTTATTTACAGTAAGCATGGAATGCCTTTGAATTATATTCTCCGCCATGATATTATCTAAAAAACTTGATCTGAATATCACTCTCGTTCTTTTCTAAGGATTCTGATTCTTTGAAATTTGGAAAAGCTTTAGAATTCTCCTGCAGGAAGTAAACCCATTTCTTTCTGCTAAAAGCATCAATGAGAGTGAAGAAGTAACAACTTCAACAAATCAACTATGTACTCATAGGTCCACACAAGTTTGTATGAACCAACTCTAGCGGTTTCTTTTCTCTATATGCAACTCCTTTCAGAAAAATTTCACGGTGTTTATTTCCAAATATACAACACTCATAAGTACAAAAAGGTTCTTTAATGTGATGTAATCCTCTAATCATCTATTTTTGTTGTAACAATATTAAACCAGAGAAATGAAAATGTCAAAATCAAAGTGCCATAATGAGTAATAAGTAGAACATGCAACCATAAAAGAGATGACCAAATCACTACAATTCATGATTAGAGAAAATATTTTTTTCCCATCATCTACACCTTGGCTATTAACTACTTGCTTGGAGGATTGTAATATATAGCACACTCTTATCCGTTAAAAATAACCTTGTATCATTTCTACATTAACTTACCAACATTTATCAAATTTTGTATCACACCATGGACATAATAAATCTTTGATATTGTATTGGGCTCCCTCCACTTGCTCAGAATGTTGACCCCACCTTCTCCATGTACATCCTCAGTCTTATCACTTCCCAACTTTACCTCTCTCTTCACAACTTGATCTAGGTTTGTAACAAGGTTCTTGTTTCCTATCATGTGGTTACTGCAACAACTGTCTAATAGCCAAACATTATCATAAGCTTCATGCATGGTATGACAAGCTAGGAACATAGAGTCCATATTTTCTTTGGTCACATTAGCTCTCTTCTTTCATTGATCAACTATCCTCTTCCTGCAATCATGGACATACTATCCAAATTTATTGCAATAATAACATCACACCTTTGATTTGTCGAATATTGGATTTTTTTTTAAGATTCTAATATTTATTCCACTTTCTTGTTCTTGTTGTTCTCTGCCATCTCTCTAACCACCTGATATTCTGCCTCATTCTCTTCCTGTCATTCTACCTCTTCCTCGACCTCTATCACTTGAAAAATAAACCTAACTCTTAAAACAATCTATATGGTGTAATCCTTATTTTTATCTATCCTCGCGTCACAGGACAGAAGTGATCTCAGCAATTCATTGTTTGAAATTGGATAAATCAATGCTCACCATGTGTTTTTCAGCATGGACTAACAACCTCTCAAGGATCCTTATCCCCGGCGATGTTATCATTGACTAAAACCTGTTGACTTTTTTCTAATGATAATCGTGAATCCCAACAAGTGGTATCAGAGCTTAGGTCAAGAGTTTGATACACACATGTCTCATGTTGGGTGAGATATTATTATACATTGGATAATCCAACACTCCTTGTGTGTTTCCCGACGTCGATTTCCTAAATTATAGAAATCCAAACCTGAAATACCCCTAAACAACAAGAGCTTTTAACGTGGTCTCCATCTTAATGGCCCACATATCATAGTTATTCCCTGTAAATGGTGAAACTATGATTGGAAACTTGATCAAGCCATATTCAAGAAAACTCTTGTTTTAAAATAAAAACACTTTATAACTCCTTATATTTGTTTTTATAAAAAAAAATTATAAAGCCCTTTCACAACACTCTCCAAGCAAAACCTTTATGAAACTTAAAAATCATTTTGTATGAAATAACCACCACATCATATTACTTTGAATACAGTTTTGTGTCACATGTTACATAATATCCATTCAACTTCTTAACTTCAAAAAGCATGCTCAAAAACTTTATGAATTCGACTTTGCAAATCACTTTCCCTTGTTTGAATTTAAATTGTTTTTTTGTGAATCATGATAATCTCACCTTTTGATAAATGGGATCTATGATGAATTTTTTGAATTTCCAAAATTTTAAGTCTTCCCTAAATCAGGGCACCCTTAATACCTCAAACATGTGATGGTCACACGTTACTTTGTAAACTTTAACCACGTGAAACTTCTATAATGCGATTTTTTATAAAAAAAATTCGTCAGTGTTATTTATTTGGCCCTATACTTATTGTCTCTATAGGCTCCATGGATCTTGTATTCATTCCCTGGATCTTATAGGGATATTTTGGAAAGGCGGTAGAGGAAAGGTGTAAAATAACACAAAATTCACAGATAAAATAAACACACTTATCAAATTATGTTTCAGACCAGGGACATAATATACATTGGAGATTGTCTTTGACTCCTTCTGCTTGGTGAAAATGTTTACCACTCCTTTTACATCTACATCTGCAACCTTCTTAGTGCCCAAATTTACCTCTCTCTTCACAAATTGATCCATGTTTGCAACCACATTATTTTTGTCTATCACATGGTTATCGCAACCATTGTCTAATAGCCAAACATTTTCATAAGGTTAATGCACTCTATGTCAAGATAGGAACATGCAATCAATATTTTATGTTCTGACATTATCTCTCTTATTTCCTTGATTTTCTATCCTCTTCTTCTAATCACGGGCACAATGAACAAATTTATTATAATAATAACATCTCACCTTTGATTTTTCAACTTCGATTATAGTTGAAGATTCTGTTATTTTTTCCACTTTCTTGTTCCTGCTCTTCTCTACCATGTCTCTGACCACATGATATTCTACTTCGTCTTATGCCTCTTTGTCTACCTCTGCCTCAACCTCTGTCTCTTTAGATATAAACCATAATTTTAAAAGATGTCTCTAATATGGAAACCTTATTTTTGACTATCCTCTCCTCATAGGATAGAATTAATCCCATTAATTCATCAACTTTTAGAATTTTCAAATCCTTGGCTTCTTTATGGCTATTACTGCAACATCAAATTGGGTAGAAAAATATATGAGGAGATTGTCAACCATTGTCCGATCTTCTATGTCATCACCATAAATCCTTAACTAGTTTACAATAATGAGAACCAGATTCATGAATGAATCGATATCTTCTGTTTCCTTCATATGCAAACTTTCAAAATATATCCTAGTATTCAACATCTTAACAATGTTTACTTTTTCCATATGGTTATATCCCATATACAAATTGTCCCATGTTGTCTTTTCTGAAAACATGGTCACAATATTTTGGAACACTTCTTGGTCCACTCCTTGTTGGATAAGTTGAAATTCTTGTGCATTCTTCTTTCTATGTAGCCTTATTTTCTCCCTCTATGCATGTGTGAGGTCTTTTTCTTCTTTTTCATCCTCAGGTTATGAAAATATAACCCTGAGATACTTCCAAACATCATGACCCTTTAACATGGTCTCCATCTTAATGGCACACATATCATAGTTCTTCCATGTAAATGGTGGAAATTGTGGTTGGAAACTTGAAGGAGCCATATTCAAGAAAAATATTATTTTCAAATAAAACCCTTTTGTAACTCCTCTTATTTAACAAATATATATATATATATATATCCCTTTTAGAACACTCTCCAAACAAAATCTTTATGAAACTTATAAAAAAAAAATTAAATAGCAACCACAACTTATTAATTTGAATAAAAGTGTGTCTAGTATCACATAAACTCCACGTCACTTTTTAACATTGAAAAGTATTCTCAAAAACTTTAAGACTTCGACTTGGCAAGAAAACTTTCCCTTGTTTGACTTTTGGTGATTCATTTGTGAAACATGATCATCACACCTTTTGATAGAGGGGATCTGCAATAAATCTATGGAATTTTAAAAATCGCAAGTCTTCCCTAAATAAACACACCTCTTATACCTTGAATATGTGATGGCTTCAGCTTACTTTATAAACTTTCACCATGCAACACTTTTGCAACATTATTTTCTATAAAAAAAATTGTGAGCCTTCTTTACTCAACACTTTACTTGTTGAATTTGTAGGCTCCATGGACCTTGTATTTTGACTTTGATATGAATTTATTCAAAAGGAAGAGGAGGAAAGGCACAAAATAACACAAAATTAAGACACAAAAAACACACATGATTTGTGGCTCTTCTATTGATTGCACAAACTTTATGGTTACAATTAAACCAGTGAGGGGTATTTAACCTTTTTATTAGTGACTCACTCAAAATAGCCTCAACATGCACACACACTATAAATTCAAATAGACCCAAAAAATACTAAAATCGAACTCACTCACACTTGAATTAGTTAACTAACACTCTAAATTTATACAAATTTACAAGTGGTTGTAATTAGCTATATTTAACACCCTCCTTAATTATGATAGCTAAATTAAGACATGACTCATGACAACGAAAACATGTTTGTTGGTTGAAGTCTTGGATAGGATTTCAAAATCTATGTTTGCTATATGAAATTGAAATACATTTTTTTCTAATAGATTAGTGAATATATCTTTATCACTGTATTTACATGTTGTCAAATAAACTTCACCATTGCTCACAAGTTCTCTAATAAAATGATATGTTGTAACAATATACCTGCTCTTTTGACGAAGCACATGATGCTTGGATAGTTCAATGGTTGAGGTATTGTCAAAATGAATTGTCATTGATCCTAGTTTTTTCTGCTAAAATCCATCCAAAACTCTTCGTAACTATACTTCTTGGGATGTCATTGATGTCGCCGCTACATATTTTTCTTATGTTTTTGAAAGTGACAAAAAAGGTTGCTTCTTACAGGACCATGATATCATGTATAAACCCAAATGAAACACATAAACAAAAGTGCTCTTCCTATCACCCAATATTCCTACAAAATCACTTTTAGTGTATCCAATCAAATCCCTCTTCTTTGTGATCTCATACATTATGGTAAAATTTGTAGTTCCTACTATGTATCTTAGAGTTTTTTTTCCTTCTCTGCAATGTGATTATTTTAGAGACTCTATAAACCTATAAATCGACCTAATTATTTGGATATATATGGTCTTGTATATGTGAGATTCATAAAGCTACCAACCAATGTTTTGAATAGAGTTTGATTGACATATGATCCTTCACCATAGTTACTTAACTTTATATCTATTGAAACTGGTCTAGGAGCATGTTTACAATTTTCTATTCTGAATCTTTTTAGAAAATATTTAGCATATTTATTTTCGCAAATAAAAATACCATTCTTAGATTGCTAAACTTCTATGCCAATGAAATATTTCATAAGACTGGGTCTATCATTTCAAATTATTTTTTCATTGATGCTTTAAATTCATCCAAATCAAGGTCAATAGTATAAATCAAGTCATCAACATAAAATCAAACAATCAAAATATGTTCATGCTCATTTACCTTTATGTACAAGGTAGGTTCAATGTTCTTTCTGCAAAATCCATTCTTGATCATGTAAATTTCAATTATGTTATACCAAGTTAATGGTGATTACTTGAGTCCATATAGTGGTTTATTCAATCTGTAAACATTACCTTCATGACCTTCAGCTTCATAACCTAGAGGTTGTTGCACATATATTTATTATTCTATAATTTAATTCAAGAAGGTTGATCTCACATTCATCTGATACAATTTCCACTTGTTCTAAGATTTTTTTTCTAAGAATTCTCTTACAGTATCCAATATGGATACCTGAGCAAATTTTTCTCCAAAGTCTATTCCCAGTTGCTCTAAGAATCCTCTCGCTACAAGTATTTCTTTAAATACGTTAATTTCACCATTATCATTCAAATTTTCCTTATAGAACCATTTCACATGAATGTTATTTTTATCTTTTGTAAAATTAATGAAATCCAAATTATATTTTTTTTCAATATATTCTATTTCTACATCCATAGCATGCACCCAATTTTCGTCTCTGGTAACTTCCTCAAATGACGAAGGTTGAAATTGTTAGCCCCCTATAAATTCCTTAACAAGCAAGCAGTGGGCTAAATTGTTTTTAAGCCTTCAAGGAATGAATTTTTCTTGAAAAACACATCATCCTTGAAGCCTCCTTGTGCCTTTGTCCTTTGATGAAATCCCCTCTGATGTTTCTAGTTATAAAGCCTCACTGATTGTAAAAATTGTGCTCCAAAAGGCCTTTATTTACCCCTTGTACCACTGCATAAATCTCTAATTTCATCCCTTTTTTCCCTTTTTTTAAAGCCTCCCTTCCACCCCAAAATCCCTCCCCTAGTCCTCCTAAATCATCCTAAAATCCCCTTTAAACCACGCATACACCCTTGGTTTGACCAAGCAACCCATTTTTCCTCTATCATTATCCCTATTTGGCTTTGATTTTCATTAAAAACGGGCCAAAAACCCATTTTCTACCATTGTAACAAGGCAGCCCCCTTCGGCCAGCTCCCTTAACCTTTTCCCCACGTGACCCAGGTGCCAAAACCTAGTGCTAGCCTGAAGAGTGCTCATCGCAAATGTGTATCGGGGGCAACGTCCGTTGTCGATCTACATAGATCTGACAGTCTTCGCAATCCCATCGTGCCCATGGTCCCCACCCCTTTTCACCGCTCGATCGCATCACAACCATCCATTTAACCCGCTCAATCAACGGTCCATATTCATCTGCCCCGGTGGTCCCTGCGCCAAAACACTGTGCAGAAACCGGCGGTATCTATTGCACCGCCTTTGGGAGGTGGGCGGTATTTTTTATTTCAGAGCGATTCCACTCATCGCATGACACGTGGCTCCGCACACTATTCATAAACCACCCTCCATTGCGCATTAACGTTTGTCCACAGATCCGGCGCAGATGCTCAAACACAGGAAGATCATGAGTGGGAATCTCAGTACTTGGATTGGTTACATCAATTACATGCTAATTTTAATCGGTTCCCTTCACCATCTGAGTGGCCAAGTGACTTTTAACCTGGCGAGAAAACTGATGATGATAGGAGTCCGAAAGGACCTTGGTAGTGGGAATCTCTTTTATTATAATTGTACTCGAGATAATTCAGTAGACACCGTTTGGGTCAGTAATGCCTGACAAGGACCCTCAATTATGCTCATAAGTTTCTATATATATCATAGCTTGTAAATGTGGTAGGCATCGAGTGTTAGTGTGTGTATGTGTGTGAAGCATTGTAAGCGAGTGTGTATGGCTATGCTCTAAAGAGTTCTGAGACTTCAAGGCTCTATTCTGCAGCATAACATGGTATGTAATATTTTTCTTGAATAATATTGAAGCCTTCTGGGCCGCCTATCTGAGGACAGTTCTTTCAAGATCACAAGAAGAGATTGTAAGGCCAGGTTGAAGACCGAAGGGGTCGTGTGTTCGCATTTCTCGTAAAGTGAGAGGAAGTCGCTGCCGCCTGTCTTGGCTTGTATTCAAGTAAGTTACTGAGTCCACTATTTTCTAGTATTTGGTTTAAAGAATGCGCCTGCTTTCTTTCAGCAGCGTATGGATTTTATTTTTGAAAAATATCCACAAAGATAGTCTCTTTTTCTTCGGATGACACATTTTTACCTTTTTCTGTAGCTTCTTTTCTTAGTGCGGCTGCTGTTGAAGATTCTCCTCTCATGATTTGCTTTGATGATTGTCCTATATTCAACTTTACCATATCTGTCGTCACATAGATATTCTTTTAAAAGTTGAAGGTGTTTTGTATGATCCTGTTGAACTTCCAAACAATTGGTATTTCCAATATAAGTCTATCATAGATGACAAGAAGCCTGAATCTAAATTGAAAAGAATTGCTATCTCTGATGGTAGGGTAAAATTAATACCTCCTAAACCAGTTGTGCCTCGACCTCTTGTCAAGCCAGGAAGATATGTAGTTCCTGTGTCACAAGAAGAATATTTTTCCTCTTCTCAATGAGTTGATTTACCTCCTATAGAAGAAGTAGCTTTTTCGGCTACCCCTGTTTTAGCATCAAATGAATTGTATATACCTGAGTCAAAACCATTTCTTGTTGTACAGAAAATGCATCGTATATCCCATGTGTCTTTTTCTCCTGTCGAAGAATGGCAGCATGCTAATAAACGTTTTGTTAAAGGTGGAAAATGGCCTCCAAAAACAAAATTCTATACCACCTCGTCTATGTCCAAACAGCCGACCACTAGAGCTGATTGTGCACCACTTATAGAACATAATGCCACAGACCCTAAAGACTTAGAGGAAGTCTATCAATTAGGGAATTATCTCACAACCTGGTGTGCACATGCAGAAGATGTGTTAGATGACCTTGCTTCTCAATCTGAAGAAATTCTTGCTAATCTCAAACTGCTTCAAGAAGAACAGCAAGAAGAAAGAAGACGAAGAGAAGCCAAGCATCAGAAAAAGAAAGAAAGAAAAAGAAGAGAACTAAAAACTCCCACCTTTTCTCTCTCTATGGATACTCCTAATTATTGGGATGTAGATGAAAAGCTCGCAGAAAGCGGCATTGAATCAAGCACTCAAGTTTCTGACCAAACAACTATTAAACCAATATTAGAAGCTAGCAAGCCTTTGAATTTCCAAAAGCCCAAGAGTGAAGTTGCCACTCTTGAAAATGCCGCTACCAAATTTCCTTCATTTATTTTACCCTCTTTACAAAAGGCTCATATTTTTAAAGAAGTTCCAAAGTATCCTAGAATTGAAGAAGACTTATTTTCTGCCAATTCAAGTGGCTATGTTCTGGATTTAGATAAATCATCTAATCCAGCTGAATCTATTAGGGTCTGGATTGGGTCTCTTTATCAAATGCAAGTTGTCTCAAGATTAGACAATATATCTATTTTTGCGTTTGCTGAAAAACGCATGGCTAGTATTGTCTATGATTGGTGGATGGCTCCTTCAGATGAAGAAAGAATGAATGTTGCTGCTGCAGGTCTTGCTACCCTTGAATTATTGTTAAAAACATAGTTTGTTCCAGAACCAGTAGATGAGAAAAAGCAGATTATCACAGACTTAACTAGAATGGAGTTAAAAGATATCAAGTTTTTTAATCAGTTTGGTACTGACTATATGACCAAAGTATATAAGGCCAATCTGATTAATGATTTTGTGCAAAAAATCTCATTCCTTTCTAAGTTGCCTGGTAATCTAGGAGACATGATTTTAAAAGATCTAGAAGTCCAAAATAAGAAAATAGATCAAACATATTGGATAGATCTTTTATTCAGGTGTCAAGAAAAAATTAAGTATCTTTGCTGGAAAAAGAAAGCCTCTGAATTTTCTCCTGGAATAGATGTTTTTCGTTCTGTTTTTCCCTGGACTCCATTTAAGAAGAAGAAATCAAGAAGGTATGGCAAATACAAACCTAAGAAGGTAGCAAATCCAAAAAGACCGTTTCACAAATTCCGATATCTTAAGAAACGCAGACAACCAAAAAGAGATAATGCCTGCTTTATCTGTAAACAAGAAGGACATTATGCTCGCAAATGTCCTAAGAGCTCCTCTAATAAGTTGAAAGCTTGCATTGAAGTTGAAGATTTTGTTGATAATTGGTCAGTTGTTGACTCTCAAGACGATGTTTCTGATGTATATATTTTGACAGATGCCTCTTTTTCTGATTCCGATGTTCCTATTGAAAGTTCACAAAAAATGAATCGTTGTTATGATTCTGATTGTTATGATCAAGAAGAAGAATTGCATTACAGTGATCAGTATATTGAAGAAGATGAAACTAGTGAAACTTCTAACTTTTCTTTCGAAGATAATGTTTCACTTGCTCCTTCTGCTACTCAGTCACTATCTCTGGATACTCAGAATTCATCTCCCGTTTTACTTTCATTGCCTTCAAAACCCATTTTGAATTCTTTTTGTCCATATCCAAAGACTGTTGCTCCTTCTTCTGCTTGTCCTGTTCCTCCTGTTGTTGAAGAAAATGCTTTTTTGAAGAAGATTGTTAAGACTAAAAATCTCTTGTATATTCCGGTTGAAGTTCAAGTTCGTAATCAGTGGATCTCTGTCGATGCTTTCATCGATACTGGTGGTTCAAATAATCTTGCTCGTCCGTCATTGTTTAAGGGTATTTGGAAGCCTTTAAACCATATTCTTGTCTCTGAAACTATTGGTGGCTCTGTCTCTCTGACTCATTATGTCGATGATATCTCTTTAAAAGTTGGGGGGAGTATTGTAAAAATTTCTGCTGTTCAATATTATGATTCTTCTACTAGTTTATCCCTTGGCATGCCTGTTCTTAATTCAGTCCTGCCTGTTACCATTAGTGAAGATAAAATTATCTTCAACATCAAGAAAAAGGCCATCTCTGTTCCCCGGCTTACTTTAGCCAATTCAGAAGCCAGAAAAGATAATAGCCAAAAGAAAATAGGAATTAAACGACCTGTCAAGGACTCAAACAATTGGCAAGAAGTCCTTCAGATTTATGAAGAAAGATCTCAGAAGAATAACATCAAGTAAAAAGCCAATAGAAATCTACTTATGGTCTGCTAAATGAAAATGTTATATTTGAAGAATTAATAAAAAACTGCTCTGAGAATCCTCAAGCTTTTTGGGCTGTTGAAAGTCCTCAACAAGAAATTGTCACCCTGCATGAAAATGGAGTTAAAGGTAAATTAATACCCTTTACTCCCTCAGATGAAAAGGAAATGAGAAAGCAGATTGAAGAATTGTTGAATCTTCAGTTAATTGAACCAAGTGATTCTCATTATTCATGTTCTGCATTCTTGGTAAGAAATCATTCAGAAATAGTTAGAGGAAAAGCCAGGATGGTGATTAATTACAAGCCTGTGAATGCAATCACCAAAAGTTTTAATTATCCTCTACCACGCCAAGAGAGTATAATGCAGAAAATCCGGAAACGATGGAAATATTCGATGGTGATATGATGGATATTCCTCAAATACAAATCAAGCACGATATTATTTTAAAAGTTGAAGGTGTTTTGTATGATCCTGTTGAACTTCCAAACAATTGGTATTTCCAATATAAGTCTATCATAGATGACAAGAAGCCTGAATCTAAATTGAAAAGAATTGCTATCTTTGATGGTAGGGTAAAATTAATACCTCCTAAACCAGTTGTGCCTCGAACTCTTGTCAAGCCAATAAGATATGTAGTTCCTGTGTCACAAGAAGAATCTTCTTCCTCTTCTCAACGAGTTGATTTACCTCCTATAGAAGAAGTAGTTTTTTCGGCTACCCCTGTTTTAGCATCAAATGAATTGTATATACCTGAGTCAAAACCATTTCTTGCTGTACAAAAAATACATCGTATATCCCATGTGTCTTTTTCTCATGTTGAAGAATGGCAGCATGCTAATAAACGTTTTGTTAAAGGTGGAAAATGGCCTCCAAAAACACAATTCTGTACCACCTCGTCTATGTCCAAACAGCCGACCACTAGAGCTGATTGTGCACCACTTATAGAACATAATGCCACAGACTCGAAAGACTTAGAGGAAGTCTATCAATTAGGGAATTATCTCACAACCTGGTGTGCACATGCAGAAGATGTGTTAGATGACCTTGGTTCTCAATCTGAATAAATTCTTGCTAATCTCAAACTGCTTCAAGAAGAACAGCAAGAAGAAAGAAGACGAAGAGAAGCCAAGCATCAAAAAAAGAAAGAAAGAAAAAGAAGAGAACTAAAAACTCCCACCTTTTCTCTCTCTATTGATACTCCTAATTATTGGGATGTAGATGAAAAGCTCGCAGAAAGCGGCATTGAATCAAGCACTCAAGCTTCTGACCAAACAACTATTAAACTAGTCTTAGAAGCCAACAAGCCTTTGAATTTCCAAAAGCCCAAGAGTGAAGTTGCCACTCTTGAAAATGCCGCTACCAAATTTCCTTCATTTATTTTACCCTCTTTACAGAAGGCTCATATTTTTAAAGAATTTCCAAAGTACCCTAGAATTGAAGAAGACTTATTTTCTGCCAATTCAAGTGGCTATGTTCTGGATTTAGATAAATCATCTAATCCAGCTGAATCTATTAGGGTCTGGATTGGGTCTCTTTATCAAATGCAAGTTGTCTCAAGATTAGACAATATATTTATTTTTGTGTTAGTTGAAAAACACATGGCTGGTATTGTCTATGATTGGTGGATGGCTCCTTCAGATGAAGAAAGAATGAATGTTGCTGCTGCAGGTCTTGCTACCCTTGAATTATTGTTAAAAACACAGTTTTTTCCAGAACCAGCAGATGAGAAAAAGTAGATTATCACAGACTTAACTAGAATGGAGTTAAAAGATATCAAGTTTTTTAATCAGTTTGGTACTGACTATATGACCAAAGTATATAAGGCCAATCTGATTAATGATTCTTTGCAAAAAATCTCATTCCTTTCTAAGTTGCCTGGTAATCTAGGAGACATGATTTTAAAAGATCTAGAAGTCCAAAATAAGAAAATAGATCAAACATATTGGATAGATATTTTATTCAGGTGTCAAGAAAAAATTAAGTATCTTTGCTGGCAAAAGAAAGCCTCTGAATTTTCTCCTGGAATAGATGTTTGTCGTTCTGTTTTGCCCTGAACTCCATTTAAGAAGAAGAAATCAAGAAGGTATGGAAAATACAGACCTAAGAAGGTAGCAAATCCAAGAAGACCATTTCGCAAATTCCGATATCTTAAGAAATGCAGACAACCAAAAAGAGATAATGCCTGCTTTATCTGTAAACAAGAAGGACATTATGCCCGCAAATGTCCTAAGAGCTCCTCTAATAAGTTGAAAGCTTGCATTGAAGTTGAAGATTTTGTTGATAATTGGTCAGTTGTTGACTCTCAAGACGATGTTTCTGATGTATATATTTTGACAGATGCCTCTTTGTCTGATTCCGATGTTCCTATTGAAAGTTCTCTCAAGACGATGTTTTTGATGTATATATTTTAAAAGTTGAAGGTGTTTTGTATGATCCTGTTGAACTTCCAAACAAATTTCCTTCATTTATTTTACCCTCTTTACAGAAGGCTCATATTTTTAAAGAAGTTCCAAAGTACCCTAGAATTGAAGAAGACTTATTTTCTGCCAATTCAAGTGGCTATGTTCTGGATTTAGATAAATCATCTAATCCAGCTGAATCTATTAGGGTCTGGATTGGGTCTCTTTATCAAATGCAAGTTGTCTCAAGATTAGACAATATATCTATTTTTTCATTAGCTGAAAAACGCATGGCTAGTATTGTCTATGATTGGTGGATGGCTCCTTCAGATGAAGAAAGAATGAATGTTGCTGCTACAGGCCTTGCTACCCTTGAATTATTGTTAAAAACACAGTTTGTTCCAGAACCAGCAGATGAGAAAAAGCAGATTATCACAGACTTAACTAGAATGGAGTTAAAAGATATCAATTTTTTTAATCAATTTGGTACTGACTATATGACCAAAGTATATAAGGCCAATCTGATTAATGATTCTGTGCAAAAAATCTCATTCCTTTCTAAGTTGCCTGGTAATCTAGGAGACATGATTTGAAAAGATCTAGAAGTCCAAAATAAGAAAATAGATCAAACATATTGGATAGATATTTTATTCAGGTGTCAAGAAAAAATTAAGTATCTTTGCTGGCAAAAGAAAGCCTCTGAATTTTCTCCTGGAATAGATGTTTGTCGTTCTATTTTGCCCTAGACTCCATTTAAGAAGAAGAAATCAAGAAGGTATGGCATATACAGACCTAAGAAGGTAGCAAATCCAAAAAGACCGTTTCGCAAATTCCGATATCTTAAGAAACGTAGACAACCAAAAAGATATAATGCCTGCTTTATCTGTAAACAAGAAGGACATTATGCCCGCAAATGTCCTAAGAGCTCCTCTAATAAGTTGAAAGCTTGCATTGAAGTTGAAGATTTTGTTGATAATTGGTTAGTTGTTGACTCTCAAGACGATGTTTCTGATGTATATATTTTAAAAGTTGAAGGTGTTTTGTATGATCCTGTTGAACTTCCAAACAATTGGTATTTCCAATATAAGTCTATCATAGATGACAAGATTAGACAATATATCTATTTTTGCGTTAGCTGAAAAACGCATGGCTAGTATTGTCTATGATTGGTGGATGGCTCCTTCAGATGAAGAAAGAATGAATGTTGCTACTGCAGGTCTTGCTACCCTTGAATTATTGTTAAAAACACAGTTTGATATAAGAAAATAGATCAAACATATTGGATAGATCTTTTATTCAGGTGTCAAGAAAAAATTAAGTATCTTTGCTGGCAAAAGAAAGCCTCTGAATTTTCTCCTGGAATAGATGTTTGTCATTCTGTTTTGCCCTGGACTCCATTTAAGAAGAAGAAATCAAGAAGGTATGGCAAATACAAACCTAAGAAGGTAGCAAATCCAAAAAGACCATTTCGCAAATTCCGATATCTTAAGAAACGCAGACAACCAAAAAGAGATAATGCTTGCTTTATCTGTAAACAAGAAGGACATTATGCCCGCAAATTTCCTGAGAGCTGCTCTAATAAGTTGAAAGCTTGCATTGAAGTTGAAGATTTTGTTGATAATTGGTCAGTCGTTGACTCTCAAGACGATGTTTCTGATGTATATATTTTGACAGATGCCTCTTTGTCTGATTCTGATGTTCCTATTGAAAGTTCACAAAAAATGAATCGTTGTTATGATTCTGATTGTTATGATCAAGAAGAAGAATTGCATTACAGTGATCAGTATAATGAAGAAGATGAAACTAGTGAAACTTCTGACTCCTCTTTCGAAGATAATCTTTCACTTGCTCCCTCTGCTACTCAGTCACTATCTCTGGATACTAATAATTCCTCTCTCGTTTTACTTTCATTGCCTTCAACACCCA
Organism: Pinus albicaulis; assembly: GCA_034641835.2. Classification (NCBI taxonomy): domain Eukaryota; kingdom Viridiplantae; phylum Streptophyta; class Pinopsida; order Pinales; family Pinaceae; genus Pinus; species Pinus albicaulis. The sequence continues at coordinate 968,023,598 of CM076580.1, read as the reverse complement.
TTTTGAATTCTTTTTGTCCATATCCAAAGACTGTTGCTCCTTCTTCTGCTTGTCCTGTTCCTCCTGTTGTCCAAGAAAATTCTTTTTTGAAAAAGATTGTTAAAACCAACAATCTTTTATACATTCTAGTTGAAGTCCAAGTCCGCAATCAATGGATTTCTGTTGATGCCTTTATTGATACTGGTGGTTCAAATAATCTTGCTCGACCGTCCTTGTTTAAAGGTATTTGGAAGCCTTTAAACCATATCCTTGTCTCTGAAACTATTGGTGGTACTGTATCCCTTACTCATTATGTCGATGACATTTCTTTAAAAGTTGGGGGGAGTATTGTTAAAATCTCTGTTGTTCAATATTATGATTCTTATACTAGTTTATCCCTTGGCATGCCTTTTCTTAATTCAGTCTTACCTGTTACCATTAGTGAAGATAAACTTATCTTCAACATCAAGAAAAGGGCCATCTCTGTTCCGCGACTAACTTTGGCCAACTCTGAAGCAAGAAAAGAGAATAGCCAAAAGAAAATAGGGATCAAACGACCAGTCAAGGACTCAAACAATTGGCAAGAAGTCCTTCAGATTTATGAAGAAAGATCTCAGAAAAATAACAGCAAGAAAAAGGCCAATAGAAATCCTGAATGGTCACTAGAGCAGACTGCTATATTTAAAGAATTAATAAAAAACTGCTCTGAGAATCCTCAAGATTTTTGGGCTGTTGAAAGTCATCAATAAGAGATTGTCACCCTGCATGACAATGGAGTTAAAGGTAAATTAATACCCTGTACTCCCTCAGATGAAAAGGAAATGAGAAAGCAGATTGAAGAATTGTTGAATCTTCAGTTAATTGAACCAAGTGATTCTCATTATTCATGTTCTGCATTCTTGGTAAGAAATCATTCAGAAATAGTTAGAGGAAAAGCTAGGATGGTGATTAATTACAAGCCTTTGAATGCAATCACCAAAAGTTTTAATTATCCTCTACCATGCCAAGAGAGTATAATGCAAAAAATCCAGAACAGTAAAATATTCAGTAAATTTGATGCAAATGGATATTATCCATCTAAATCAAACTGAAAGATAAACCTGCTTGCTACACTTGTCTGCAGAGATTCTTTAATGAAGGTTATTCGTTTTTTTTTAAAGATACTTTGCTTTTTCCATAGGTAATATCTTGCTTTTTTTGCAGGAAAAATGTAATTTTCTTATTTTGAATAAAATTTATCAATGTAAACGATCTATTTTCTTATTTTGGACTTCTAGATCTTTTAAAATCATGTCTCTTGGATTACCAGGCAACTTAGAAAGAAATGAGATTTTTTGCACAGAATCATTAATCAGATTGGCCTTATATACTTTGGTCATATAGTCAGTACCAAACTGATTAAGCACCGATATCTTTTAACTCACATTCTAATTAAGTCTAATCATCCTTTTTCTCATCATTGATTCGGAGACAAAGCTATGTTTCTTGCAAATTCAAGGGTAGCAAGACACTGTGACATGTATTCATTCTTTCTTCATACCGAAGGGCATCTCCACCAATCATAGACAATACCAGCCATGCGTTTTTCAGCTAACGCAAAAATAGATATATTGTCTAATCTTGAGACAACTTGCATTTGATAAAGAGACCCAATCTAGACCCTAATAGATTCAGCTGGATTAGATGATTTATCTAAATCCAGAACATAGCCACTTGAATTGGTAGAAAATAAGTCTTCTTCAATTCTAGGGTACTTTGGAACTTCTTTAAAAATATGAGCCTTCTGTAAAGATGGTAAAATAAATGAAGGAAATTTGGTAGCGGCATTTTCAAGAGTGGAAACTTCACTCTTGGGCTTTTGGAAATTCAAAGGCTTGCTGGCTTCTAAGACTGGTTTAATAGTTGTTTGGTCAGAAGCTTGAGTGCTTGATTCAATGCCGCTTTCTGCGAGCTTTTCATCTACATCCCAATAATTAGGAGTATCCACAGAGAGAGAAAAGGTGGGAGTTTTTAGTTCTCTTCTTTTTCTTTCTTTCTTTTTCTGATGCTTGGCTTCTCTTCGTCTTCTTTCTTCTTGCTGTTCTTCTTGAAGCAGTTTGAGATTAGCAAGAATTTCTTCAGATTGAGAACCAAAGTCATCTAACACATCTTCTGCATGTGCACACCAGGTTGTGAGATAATTCCCTAATTGATAGACTTCCTCTAAGTCTTTAGGGTCTGTGGCATTATGTTCTATAAGTGGTGCACAATCAGCTCTAGTGGTCGGCTGTTTGGACATAGACGAGGTGGTACATAATTTTGTTTTTGGAGGCCATTTTCCACCTTTAACAAAACGTTTATTAGCATGCTGCCATTCTTCAACAGGAGAAAAATACACATGGGATATACGATGCATTTTCTGTACAGCAAGAAATGGTTTTGAATCAGTTATATACAATTCATTTGATGCTAAAACAGGGGTAGCCGAAAAAGCTACTTCTTCTATAGGAGGTAAATCAACTCGTTGAGAAGAGGAAGAAGATTCTTCTTGTGACACAGGAACTACATATCTTCTTGGCTTGACAAGAGGTCGAGGCACAACTGGTTTAGGAGATATTAATTTTACCCTACCATCAGAGATAGAAATGCTTTTCAATTTAGATTCAGGCATCTTGTCATCTATGATAGACTTATATTGGAAATACCAATTGTTTGGAAGTTCAACAGGATCATACAAAACACCTTCAACTTGGGCATTGGACAGGCCAACAGTCACACAGTCTTTCAAAACAGGTTGTTTCAACTTTGGATGTGCAGTATTTGTAAGCTGAAAAGATGTCTGTACTAGGACGGAAAGATATTCACTATCGTCAGCTAATTGGAGTCCTTGAACTCCAGTCATCAAATTCCAACAATCTTGAAGATGGACATCAGTAAGACTGATAGAATAATCTGGGAATATAGTTCCATATTGATAGCCAGTAGATAGATTACCCATTATAGTTCCAATACGGGCATGGTCATAGTTTTGGTGACGGGTATCAAAAACTTCAGCAATACAAGGAGTGTTTAACCCGTGACGAAATAACGGAGCAAGACCAATACGAATTCCACCAAAGTGAAGATAGTTGTATTTTTTATCAAGAGCATACTGACGGAACTTCTTAACTTCATCTTTTGAAAATAAATTCAGAGAACAACAATACATAAATTTTAGACTTTAATACAGAGGGACCAGAAATTTTTATAGTAACCTCCACTTCTTTCAGAAAAGATTTAGACTTTAACATAAAGAACGTAGGAAGCTTGTAAATATCGGTAGCATGAAGAGAAGGAGGGTTCCAGGTTTCAGGATTATCGACAAATTCATGCGACTCATCCGATTCGACAGACCGAGAGGCGACTTCATTTACAATTTTGCGATCTATATTTGAAAACGAGCATAACAGATTTGCCATTACAGAATCGAGACAGGGCTCTGATATTGTTGTAGACCGTCCGATTTGGGGTAGGCCATCCGACGGTAGTCGCACCATGAAGTTGCGTGGGAGTTAACCAAGGAAAACGCGACCCCTGGCCCACTGTCCATCACCCCCCGATGCATCCTCAACCGTCGATCTCCTCCTGAGATCGGACGGTCCAGATTTAATGCATGTCCCACCGTTGAACGGGTATTGCCACGTCACCATTCCACGTGTTTATCACATTTTTTTCCTGTCCCTTTATATATATTCCGTTCTAAGGTCAAATTCTAAGGTTCTGCATTTAAATTTCCATTCTCGCCACCTTCGAATGCATCTCCCGCTGATCCACTACGTCCCACCACAAAATCCTCTGCATTCATCGTCCTCGTCCATGCCATGCTACCATTTTCACAGTCATCTGCGCCACCCTCCACGTGCATGTTTTCTTAACGTGTTTTCATGTTTTGCATGGTTTCAGGTGGTGAAAACATCCCCTGTTCACAGTCACTGTCACGGTGGAAAAGAACTCAGGGAAGAGCATGCACAAAGATCATATTTATGAAGAAAGCCTGGGAAGGAGCCATGACAGGATTTGCATTCAAAGAACGGAGCTAAACGTTGTCCAACCTTCCAGAACCATTTAAAGCGCAAACTTTGTAGACAGAGAGTATCAGTGAAAAGTAGAAAGTTTAAGGCACGTAATTGAAGATATTTGGGCCTTTTTTCAGGGATTTAGAAGGCAAAGGTATCGGATCAAAGACATCATGGATCACTCAGAAGGTCTAGTGCTCAGAAGACCATATCATCAGGGTGTTCAAATCAGCAGAATGTTTCCTCTGGAGAAAGGACACGGTACACATTATTGTTTCAGTCTACATTGTGTGCAAGTGAATTTTCCCCCCCTGACAGCAGTCCTATGCCATCAGAAGCATTTGTTACACAGTATGGCAGACTGGAGTCATTGATTTGTTTTTGTTCAGCAAGTACATCAGAGACATACATTGAATAAATTGCAGCCCGACGAAGACTACTCTTTCTTCCAAAGAGTGTCGTAGATAAATGCACATAATTTAAACAGAATGGGCTTCAGCCCTCTTCCTTTTCTGAGTTTTAATGCTCCATTTAGTTTTTCATCTACCCCCTCTGCCCTCTTTCAGGTATAAGAATCCCCGAGAACATATTGTAAAGGGTTGTTGGTGGTTGTTGTGCTGTTGTTGTTAGTGGGATTCATTCAATTGTTAGAAACAGTTTTGGGAGAGAGTAACAGAGTAGCTTGTAATCTAGTAGGCTGGGAGGAGAAGTTTGGATTGTATTCAACCATTGAGCTCAGTGTATGTGATTGGTTTTTCACATCAATTAATCAAGAAATTTCACAGGATCCTGGTCTATTACTACGGGTGATGTTTCTCTTATCATATTGGTTTATTACATTTTCATGTTGTTCATTGGTCTTCTGGGCATGCATCAGAAATCTGGCATAGGATTTACCCTTGTTAGGTACCCTATGTTTTTGATCTCCCTGCCTTCGATGTTTTCTGCCGATTGTGAATATAAGAGAAAATTCAACTAATTTAACCAGTGTAGCGGTTCCATATGCTGCTAGCTGATGTATGAATTCGGGGTTCGCTGCTTGGATGTTCTTGCTGGTGTCAAAGTAGGGAAGGTTAAAAGTCCTTCTCTGATCTATAGACCCTAGCTCTGTATTAAACCTTATCTCTATTTTTCCCTTGGAGCATGCTAAAGCTGACCTGGAGTTAAATTACCTCTGGTCCGATCTATAAGTTGCCCCTTTGTCCCTCCATTGAAACCTGCCTTTGAGTATGTCCAAGCAGGTCTGGAGTTAAATGACCTCTGACCTGATCTATAGACAGAAATTGGGTGCCTTTCCTTCTTTCACTTTCAATCCTTAATGTTCCATTCCATCATCTATTTAAAAAGATCCTTTAGTGTAGATGACTTGCCCTTTGAAAGCCTTGGCTAGTTGTTTGCATGTAATTACCTTTCATGACTCCATAGCCCAATGGATGGCACAACCTTAACCTATTCTATTTTTCTAAAACTTCCTACTGCTCTTCTCCTTTCTTCCCATTACCTTCTCAGTCTATGATCTTGTGACTCAACCCAGCAACCAACCAACCAAATCATTTTAAACCCCCTTTGTGCTTCATAACTTGTCTAACATTTCATTTGAGCTCCAAAGATGTACCATTCTTTGTTTTATTGGAGAGATCCCTCTCTGGGTCGAGGAAGGCTAGATCCTAGGGCCCCAAAGTGGTTCTGATGTTGTCTCATCTTTTGGTCTTGCCAATCTGGCCAGAACATGGGAACCCCAACATAATGGCGACTCCGCTAGGGAGATGAGTGCATTTTATCTTAGTTACCCTTAGGCACTCAGAAAACCCAAAATATCTGGTCATATTGGCATCTCATTGCTGATGGTGGACAAAAGCTTGCTTCAAACAGTCAAATTCATCCACCTGATGACTCCACACTCCATAACTCCCAAAAGACCAAATGACTCCACTGTTAGAAGACTCTGAACTGGTTGAGAAGATACAGTGACCTCGTTCTGATTTACAAACATGGTTCCACGCATACAGAGAAGATATGCCCAAATGAGTAGGGAGCATATCCCTGGATTCCCACACAAAATTCCTGAAGTGGACTGGTTAGAAGACCTACTTACCTTTCAGGGTGAAAACATTGATGACCCCTTGCTACATCTCATCAAGTTTCATATACATGTGTGGAAATTTAAAGTTGAATGGCATGAAGACTGCCTAATGAAAATGTTCATGGCAACATTAGAAGGAAAAGCTAGGGTCTGGTATGAATGGTTAGAACCTCAAATTTTGTCTTCTTTAAGGGACATGCACCAAGTATTTTACAAGAATTATAAAGGAAACTCTCCATCCTTATCATGGGATTGTTGTGATCATTTTCAGAATATCATACAGTACCTGTTATATATTGATGAGGATTTGGTTGATATGCATCCTGAAGATCTGTTAATAGCCATTCAAGAATTTCATATGCATCCTAGCTATCACAAGAACATGGATGAATCAGCTGAGGAAGAAAAAATTCAAGAGACAGTAGACATTCCTCAAGATATTCCTGAAAACTCAGATGTTGATCCACCATCCCTTGCAGTTGAGGCTTTAGATGAAATTCTGCCTCAAATTGAGTCTTCAAAGGAAATAGAGAGTTGCTTCACTTCTGCAAAAAGGAACACAAGACCATCTTCCCCTTTGACAGAAGAAGAAATAGATCAAATCATCAATGGACAGCCAGCCTCTGAATTTTTTTACAGATCACACATTCTTGTCCATTCATCTAATGAGCTTTGTTGTATAGAGTTGGAAAGCTCACATGTAAATCAGAGTGAAGAAAAATCTGCTGATAATCCAGTACGTCTGGTTGGTAGCATTACTTATATTCATGATTTTCCTATTTTTGATCTATCTGATGATGATGTTCTCCAAACAGAAGATGATTTTGCAGGGTCATCATTAGTAGATTTATGGGAGGAAAATCAGTTCCCTTTACTTCCAGAGAGCAATGAGCCAATGCAGGCTATTTATGATACTGATGAAGAAAGCTTTAAGAGTGTAGAAGAGGGTGAAGGATCTCTAGATATTTTCTTCACTCCATTACAACTCATCAGTAATGGTTTTCACATGCTTGGAGTTCAGCAGCCTTTCATCTCAGAAGATGAAGAGGAAAACAAGGAAGAGATCTTTGAGTAGTTTGAAAGCAAGGGGTTTTCTCTTGAAAAGGAGGAAGCAAAGGAACATACCTCTGCTCAAGAATACATAGATATTTTCACAGAGCTCAGCACATCAGAGAGGAATATATCAAAGCTCTAAGAGGACAGCACTTCCATATATGATGAGTCCTCCAGTTCAGAAAATGAAGAAGACGAGGGAGATTCTCTTTATTAAGATAGTTTCATTCTTGATCCAGTGGAAGAGGAAGAAATCCTGGTTGAAACTAGCCTGCCAAATCTTTACAACCAGGTATCATTTCATGATCCTTATGTTCATTTCCTGCAAACATTTGAAGAAGGATCAAAGGTCTTTTTGAGCAGCATGTTGCAGGCAGCAAGAATTTTTTTTGTAGCTACTGTTGTGGAACGAAAAGAGTGGGAGCAGCCCTACCTATCCAGCATGCTCAAAGAGTTGAGCAAGAAAGACCAGTCATGGGATCACTTGATGGATTGGTTGCATTGGAAGACAATGTTTGTAAGCTAGACTTGTAAATAGTCCAGTTAGAGTAGGGTAGGTAGGAAAAGCTCAATAAAGCTCAGTCTGTGAGCATGTAGTTAGTTGTTTTAATTTATGCAAAGTCCAACAAGCCAGACAGTCTAATCTTGGCTTGATTTTTTTTCAATTTATGTCTTAGAATGTAGAGAAGAAATCTGCTAGACAGTCTAATCCTATCAAATAGTAGTGTAGGTAGAGAAAGCTATGAGGCCAACAGTCTAATCTGGTCTCATGGAGCAATAAGGGTAGAAATAGAATAGGTTTATTTTCTTGTTTGTAAAAAACAAATGATGTAAAGGGTTTTCTAGTCCAAATGTACCATGGAAGAAAAAATGCTAGGATTGTAGGATGGGTAGGTAGATTGTTTGAGAATTTTTCTGCTTATTTGATGTCTTCACAATTTGTGGCAGTTGATCCAAGAGAGAAAATGGATGGGTCAAGCAGCAGGCATCTGGCCTACACCAAAGATCATTTCTGAATTCTTGACTCCTTCAAGAAGAAGCCATCCCCATGTGGAGCCACTGCTAGCCCCCTATAAATTCCTTGACAAGCAAGCAGGGGGCTAAATTGTTTTTGAGCCTTCAAGGAATGAATTTTTCTTGAAAAAAACATCATCCTTGAAGCCTCCTTGTGCCTTTGTCCTTTGATGAAATCCCATCTACTATTTCCAGTTATAAAGCCTCACTGATTGTAAAAATTGTGCTCCAAAAGGCCTTTATTTACCCCTTGTACCACTGCAAAAATCTCCATTTCATCCCTTTTTTCCCTTTTTTTAAAGCCTCCCTTCCACCCCAAAATCCATCCCCTAGTCCTCCTAAATCATCCTAAAATCCCCTTTAAACCACGCATACACCCTTGGTTTGACCAAGCAACCCCTTTTTCCTCTATCGTTATCCCTATTTGGCTTTGATTTTCATTAAAAACAGGCCAAAAACCCATTTTCTACCATTGTAATGGGCTAGCCCCCTTCGGCTAGCTCCCTTGACCTTTTTCCCATGTGACCCGAGTGCCGAAACCTAGCGCTAGCCTAAAGAGCACTCATCGCAAATTTGTATCGGGGGCAAGGTCCGTCGTCGATCTACACAGATCCGACGGTCTTTGAAATCCCATCGCTCCCGTGGTCCCCACCCCTTTTCACTGCCCGATCGCATCACAACCATCCATTTAACCCGATAAATCAACGGTCCATATTCATCTGCCCCGGTGGTCCCCACGTGAAAACACTGTGCAGAAACCAACGGTATCTATCGCACCGCCTTTGGGAGGTGGGCGATATTTTTTATTTCGAAGCAATTCCCTCATCGCATGATGCGTGGCTCCGTGCACTATTTATAAACCGCCCTCCATCGCGCATTAACGTTATTCCATAGATCCGACGTGATATTTTTGTACACCATCCGATCTAGGGCGGGCCATCTGACGGTAGTCGCACCACGAAGTTGCGTGGGAGTTAACCAAGGCAAACGCGACCCCTGGCCCACTATCTATCGCCCCCCAATTGATTCTCGGCCGTCGATCTCCTCCTGAGATCGGACAGTCCAGATTTAACACATGTCTCGCCGTTGACCGTGTACCACCACGTCACCATTCCACGTGTTTTATCACATTTTTCGCCCGTCGCTTTATATATATTCCGTTCTAAGGTCAAATTCTAAGGTTCTGCATTTAGATTTCCATTCTCACAACCTTCGACTGCATCTCCCGCTGATCCACTACGTCCCGCTACAACATCCTCTTCATTCATCATCCTCATCCGTGCCACGCTGCCATTTTCACAGTCATTCGCGCCACCCTCCCCGTGCATGTTTTCTTAACGTGTTTTCGTGTTTTGCAGGGTTTCAGGTGGTGAAAACCTCCTCTGTTCATAGTCACTGTCATGGTGGCGAAGAATGCAGGGAAGAGCATGCACAGAGATCGTAATTATGAAGAAAGCCTGGGAAGGAGCCATGACAGGATGGGCATTCAAAGAACGGAGCTAAACTCTGTCCAACCTTCCAGAACCATTTAAAGCGCAAACTTTGCAGACAGAGAGTATCAGTGAAAAGAAAAGAGTTTAAGGCACATAATTGAAGATCTTTGAGCCTTTTTTCAGGGATTTAGAAGGAAAAGGTACCATATCAAAGACATCATGGATCACTCAGAAGGTCTAGCACTTAGAATACCATATCATCAGGGTGTTCAAATCAGCAGAATGTTTCCTCCTGAGAAAGGACATGGTACACATTATTTTTTTAGTCTACATTGTGTCCAAGTGAATTTTCCCCCCTTGACAGCAGTCTTATGCCATCAGAAGCATTTGTTACACAGTATGGTAGACCTGAGTCATTGATTTGTTTTTATTTAGCAAGTACATCAAAGACATACATTGAGTAAATTGCAGCCCGATGAAGACTACTCTTTCTTCCAAAGAGTGTCGTAGATAAATGCACAGAATTTAAACAGAACGGGCTTCGGCCCTCTTCCTTTTCTGATTTTTAATGCTCCATTTAGTTTTTAATCTACCCCCTCTACTCTCTTTCAGCTATAAGAATCCCCGAGAACATATTTTAAAGGGTTGTTGGTGGTTGTTGTGCTGTTGCTATTAGTGGGATTCATTCAACTGTTAGAAACAGTTTTAGGAGAGAGTAACAGAGTAGCTTGTAATATAGTAGGCTGGGAGGAGAAGTTTGGATTGTATTCAACCATTGAGCTCAGTGTATGTGACTGGTTTTGCAAATCAATTAATCAAGCAATTTCATAGGATCCTGTCTATTAATATGGGTGATGTTTCTCTTATAATATTGGTTTATTACATTTTCATGCTGTTCATTGGTCTTCTGGGCATGCATCAGAAATCTGGCATAGGATTTACCCTTGTTAGGTACCCTATGTTTCTGCTCTCCCTGCCTTCGATGTTTTCTGACGATTGTGAATCTAAGAGCAAATTCAACTAATTTAACCAGTGTAGCGGTTCCATATGCTACTAGCTGATGTATGAATTCGCGGTTTTCTGCTTGGATGTTCTTGCTGGTGTCAAAGCAGGGAAGGTTAAAAGTCCTTCTCCAATCTATAGACCCTAGCTTTGTATTAAACCTCATCTTTGTTTTTCCCTTGGAGCATGCTAAATATGACCTAGAGTTAAATGACCTCTGGTCCGATCTATAAGATGCCCCTTTGTCCCTTGATTGAAAGCTACCTTTGAGTATGTCCAAGCAGGTCTGGAGTTAAATGACCTCTGACCTGATCTATAGACAGAAATTGGGTGCCTTTCCTTCTTTCACTTTCAATCCTTAATGTTCCATTACATCATCTATCTAAAAATATCCTTTAGTGTAGATGACTTGCCCTTTGAAAGCCTTGGCTAGTTGTTTGCATGTAATTACCTTTCATGACTCCATAACCCAATGGATGGCACAACCTTAACCTATTCTCTTTTGCTGAAACGTCCTACTGGTTTGCTCCTTTCTTCCCATTACCTTCTCAGTCTATGATCTCGTGACTCAACCCAGCAACCAACCAACCAAATCATTTTAAACCCCATTTTTGCTTCATAACTAGCCTAACATTTCATTTGAGCTCCAAAAGATATACCATTATTTTTTTTATTGGAGAGATCACTCTCCAGGTCCAGAAGGGCTAGATCCTAGGGCCCCAAAGTGGTTCTGATGTTGTCTCATCTTTTGGTCTTGCCAATCGGCCAACACTTGGGAACCCCAACACCCTCATGGGATTGAGCTAAAAGTATGTGTTAAGTTTCTACACCCAAGCTCTAGTTGTGCCTCCGGAAGTCCCACTAAAAGTTGGTAAATTTATTTTTCTTTCCTTCTTTGGAATATCATTATTCATCCACCATTTTTTAGAATCCCTTAACATGATTTTGTGCTTGATGGCACGATAGCCTTGAAGTGACATTTGGGCATGGAATTCTACTCCCTTTTCCTGATACTCCCGCATGTAATTCAAAAAAAATCATGTTGTCTCTACTGGTTATCTATTGGATCCTCCAAGAACTTGGGCATGATAGGTCTTGAAAAATAATGTTTTCCCAGTGGCGGTACTATATTAGTGGAATTTCTAGCTTCAACATTGTATCATCTTATCCCAATAGGATATAACTTATGTATGATTCTTCTATTATGTTGTTGGATTGATTTACACAAAGATTGGCCATATATTGGGTGAATTCCTTTCGAGCTTGACCCACCTCATGTTTCCCTTCGGTCACCATGTAGGCCACTTCATGTTGTCCTCTATTTAGTTCGTAGAGTACCTCATACTTCCCTTTGGCTAATCATTCAAAATGTGCCTAAAATTCTCATAGGGTTGATCATCATGATCCACCATCTTTTCTTTTTCTTCCCCTCGTTGCTTCTTCCTCTTTTTGTAAGTTATGTACCCTTGATCTCGTAGAATCATCAACTCTTAACCCTTTCAAGTTCACAAGAAAGCTAGCTTTGATACCACTTTAATAACTCTAATTATTAATTTATTTAAAATTTTAGAATTTTGTCATAAAAATTCAGTGCATAATATTTTGTCTCCAAAACACCACAAAATTACTAAGAATTTTCATAATAAAAAAACCACCAACAATATAAATAAATGGTACAAACCAAAAATATAATACTACAACTCAAGCACTATATTACTAAACTATAATTCTTTGGAGGAAATATTACATACACTTCTGAGATAGAACCTAGTAAAAATTCTAACAAAAAAAATGTGGCCGATGTTGATATAATTAAGCCTTAGGATGCCATGAAACTATTTCCTACAATTGATTTGAATGCAACTCTAAGGAATTAGTAAATTTTTCCTCTATTTTTCGCCCTCCTTGACCAGTTGTACGACCCTCTATCTGCATCAACAATTCAACCTTAATTTTTCATGTGGGGAGATAAGTCAACCTAGCCTCTTGGATGGTCTTTTTCCAATATCGAAAATCGGCCTCAACAATTATCAGTTCGATAAACCCCTGGAAGAGATGATTCACATGACATGAGTGCAGATTCCTTCACCTAGTATTTTGGCCTCCTTGTTCTTGACCGATCTACTACATTGAATGACACTAGTCCCTAACAAATATCAATGAACACGGCCCTGCTATACCAAAATCAACCTCAATCAAAACAATAAGCTCTTTCTTCAAAAAATTCATCCTTCTGATAATACAATATATTTGACTATCAGGAAGATAAAATGTGGCCCTTTTTCCCTTAAATCGACTGCTTCACAGGGTTTGATTAGAGAGGGGAAACAATCATAGTAATTCAATAGAGTTTCAGCCCATTCCTTCACTACTTTGGCCCAACAACAATTGATTTTAGCTCCTGTAGATTCAATAATTTTAGCTTAGGTAAAATAGATGACTCGACCCCTTTTAGTGCATAATCTGATCCTCGAGCATAATGATAATTCAGCCCCAACAATTGAATGGGATTTTGGCCCAAAAAAAACAACAAGCTCTTCCCATGAACTCGTTCTGTATAAATAAACTTGATCCTTGAAATTCAACAAACTCACCCTGCATAATGGATTGAGAAATCATCTTCCTGATTCAATCTCCTTGGTCATGAGATGAACATGCAACACAATAATTGGTTAAGGTGGATTTTCAACCACTAAAACAAATGCCACTAGTTAATATGTATATTTCAAAACCAAAATTGTGAACTAAACAACGGTTTCACCTCTCTCAACAAGCTACCAGAGCTCTTTAGCAAATTCTATAATAGTTCTTCGCATATCCTCCTTTAATATCTTTCTCCTTTCTTCCTCCGAAAACCATACGTAATACCATGGGTCACTTTATTTTTCCAAAAATGACTTTCTACCCTTTTATTTTATTATTTTTCTATCAATAACCCATGAGATCAGATAGACTATGACTCAACTTCCATTTTCATTTAATGATAAAAAAGGACATCACAAAATGGGTTCTTAAGTTCCCTCTAGTACATAGTTTGGTCCATGATGGACACCACACTAACCAAATTAACTTAATCCATCCCAAAATCAATGAACATAAAAAGGCATCAAACAAAATGATACAATATATCCTAATAATGTATGATTCCAAGTCCACGTATGTCCATAAAAGGATTTGTCATGTTTAGCAACACAAGCGCAACAAAACTCGTCCATGATGGACACCACACTAACCAAATTAACTTAATCCATCCCAAAATCAATGAACATAAAAAGGCATCAAACAAAATGATACAATATATCCTAATAATGTATGATTCCAAGAATCCACGTATATCCATGAAAGGATTTGTCATGTTTAACACAACAGAAACAAAACTCGTCATAGGTTACATTAGTTGGATCATTTTACAAGGGTTCTTGGGGTTCCAATGATTTACTCTAATTAATATAAGTGATTTTCATTACATTAGTGTAAAGAAATTCCTCCCATGCATGGATGAGGAAGAGAAAGTGGGAAAATTTGTTGAATGGACCAATCTCATTGAACAATAATTTCATAGTATTCTACAAAAAAAACAAATGCCAAATGCAAGAATAAGAATGATTAACATGTGTGGACAACTTACAGTAGTAGAACACTTGGCCAACATAGAGCTCAACCTAACCACATTAAGTAAGCTACAATGGATTAGATCATGTACACTAAAATGAAAAGTGTTAGCCAATATTGCATACAAATTTATCAATTTTTTTGAAAGCATAACAATTTCTTCATGGAAGAACATTTAGAAGAATCAACTATGTGATTTTGCACAAGAACTTGATACAATGGAGATTGTTGATTAAAGAGGGAAGGACCGTATTACTAGCCATTAAGGGCTATATGAAATAATCATGAAATGAGCATAGCTTCTTCACAAATTTCAGTGCTTTATTGGCATTCTTCCCATGCATATTTTGAGGTTGTTATGCATAATGGTTGGAGACCGGAGACCCAAATCGGTGTTCTAATTTTCTTTAGAAAAAGGAAATGAAATCAGTATTCCAGATGAAATTAGGATGCATATAAAAATAATGGTATATCAACCCTACATTGTTTTTTATTGTCCTTTCAAACAAGATAAAGAAGAAAAAAAATCAAATTAATCTTGTGTTATAATTTTCTAATGCATTTTTCAAAGCTTTCCCATGCATGTTTTGAGGAAGTTACACAAAATGGTTGGGGATCCAAACTAAAAGTTAGTGTTCTAATGTTCTCTCCAATGAGATAAAAAAAACTCAAAATGAAACACCAAGTGAAAAAATTGAAATATTAAGGCACGACAATCAAGACCTTATTCAATGTGTTATTGTTTTTTTAAGAATATAAAGTAGACCTAAAATAAAGAACCTAGAATCATCAAATATTTGGAGATTGTTTTCACTTAGAGCTATATATGTTAGTAGTAGGCACCACTCCCTGACAACCACCCTAATTGGCATAAACATATAACATATTGGAGCTTAATTGTTGCCACATACTAATTATCTCAACTAATGTGAGATAGTAAGTTTTTTATAGAAATATTTATGTTATAAATGAAAATTCATTACCCATAAAGGCATTTGAAGGAAAGAATGTGAAAGATATTTGCATAGTATTACGAATCTAGTTTATATTGTATTGGAGAATTGGAAAAACCAATTTTTTTGGAGTGAAAACCAAAGTCAATGAAAAGGAAAATATTCGCTTAAAAGTGATACCATTAAGGTTGATTTTCTTTTCATATAAAACTAAATAAAAAACTTCAATATTGTAGGTTTTAACCCTCTACAGATAATACTTGCAAAAAAGTTCCAAAAACTATTAGACATGATATAATGACAATCACATAAAATATACACGGAGATTTTTCTCCTAGAACCCAAAACCGGGAAAACCATAATGATTTTTTCATTATATTCTTTTACGATACTATAATACATTATATACATGTTGTAGCATTTATAATCCCCCAAACCATTAACCCTGGATTAGAATTTAACCATAGTTCCATTGATCGGATCTACGAAACTATGGGAAAAACCACCATGTGCTCAAAAACCCACTAATAGAAAAATCCACTTGTCGTAAACTACCAAAAATGGACACAGAAAACTGCCCAATGTTTTTTTGGGTCACTACCTCGAACCATGTCCAACAAGACTATCAACCACCTGCAAACCCCCTCGAAGGGGGGCTATTGACCCCCTGGAACCCCATAAATAAGGGGGGCTACCACCCCCCATGTGATCTTCTCGTTGCACCCAACAAATACAACCCCATAGAAGTCATAGATTTTTAATGTGAATTACTAAATGATTATACATAAAAACATCAACAAACAATTTGTGCATTACTAAATAACAAATTTATTTGAGATCAAGTATTGGACTCTAGATTTTCCAAGTCCAAGGACACCAAAATATTCCAAGAGTTTTATTAAATGGAAAAGACTCTAGTTTCTATTACGTCGAAAATTGACGACACAAGGAGCATAAAACAATGGAAATATTGAAAAGGTTGGAGGTCAAATTTGCAATTCTTTGGAAGGTGGTATTTAGCTTAACCCTCAAACACATTGAGTGGGAAGTAGACAAGGCACAAAAGCATAATGAGGTCATTAGCACATTTGACTCACATGGCACTAGCTCCAATCTGATTGTCATTGAACATGACTCATGCCATAATCTTTCCAAAAAACATAAAGGGCCAAAGATACACTCTCAACTCGACCTCTTTGAAGCCTCTCCTCCATAATGTTACTTGTGAATCTTATTATGTTTCTGTTTGTTTACTTAGCATACTTCTTGTCCTCATTTATTATATATTCGAAGCTACTTTGTTATAGTCTAAATACACTTTTTATACCTAATATGGACCACTTGAGAAGGTATTTACAAAGCTAGTGGAGGTCTAGTTTCTTTCTTTGCAGACGCAACTAGCCATAAATGTACTTTTTTATATAGGATGTCTAAGTTGATACGCATGTCTATATCAAAAAAGGGTGTCAAATTTTATATTTTTAATATTAGTTGTATTCTCAAGATTTAATGAAAGAGAATTAAATTTATTAAGTTTGTTTTTTTTGGTTGATTAGAGGAATCAATGATTGGGCTAGTCTCATATTCACATGACATGGGGTCAATTCCAACTGCTATTACTATAAACTCTAAGTTCGTACATATGTCCCTTTCACACGTACATGTGAACTAGGGGGACTTGAAGACTGGACCTCCTCACACATAATACTTCATTTACACGACCATCATCAATTGAGCTACCCTCGGGGAATGATATTAATTTTATTAAGTTGTATTTTATAAATGCAATTTGTGAGCATTTGCATTATTAAAAGGTTTTTTGAGCCACATAGGTAACTTCCAACCAAGATTTGAATTCTTGCCAACCATGTGGCCACAAATGTTATTATTATTTATAGTGTCCTAAGCATATCAAAGTACATCAACATATAACTTTTATAACTAAATTAATAATACATGAATAGTATGGAAAATAAATAAATAAATAAATAAATTCTATATTTTTGTTATTTTTTTCAACAAAATAATATTTAATCACGCTTCTACTTAGATAAGAGTTCATCTTCTTTAGACATAAAGAAACCTAAGTGATGATTCAACCTATATAATAGCTACTAATAGCTATCACAATATTGATTTTACAAATAAATTATGATAAAATTTCCCACTATTTAAATAAAATTATATAATCATGGAAAAAAAAACAAATTCTATATTTTTATTATTTTTCAATAATAATATTTAATCATACTTCTATTTACTATTAGATAAGAGTTCAACTTCTTTGGACACCTAAGTGATAAATCAACCTATATAATAACTATCTCAATATTAATTTGACAAATAAATTATGATAAAATTTCCCATTATTTAAATAAAATTATATAATCCTAATTCACTTATTTTTAATTTTAATTCACTTACCTTGTTCATATTTATGATCATCTTCATTGTATGAGTTAAAATTCTTTAATTAAAATCACAATTAAAATTTCCCAAAAGACTATATCTTTAGACAAACGTCGTACCAAATTTAAACAAAACTTTAATTTATCCAAATTTTTATCGTATTCGAACGAAAACGCTTAAATCAATGCGAATTTTGTGGGATAAATGCTTAGATACTGCGTTACTGGTTCCTAAATGTCATTTCTCTAAAATACGAAAAGAAAACTGTTTCCCGTCATCGAAAGAAGAGAGGTACGTTACCAGGTCACGGATCTCAACAAATATATTAATTTATTATCATAACCAGCCAAACAAGAAACAGGCTGACAAGAGTTGTCTGAAACATTGCAATTGGTTGCATTTTTCTGGAACTCTGGGCAGCAATTTTCAACACTGGAAACGTGTTGGACAGTGTGGCAGGGAATAGTAGTGTTTGTTGTATTTATTATATTCTCTGCCACCTTTACATATATGTTGTTCCAATAAAGCTGAATAATGCAGAACTATCCAACAATATCTCATCTGTTCATGTTTTTTTGTTTTGTTTTCTTGGGACTTTGAATATCTTGAAGATATGTTTATGGATATATGGTTTTGTTGTGTGGAGTGGTATTTGTGTTTGTTTTTCTAATGTGTTTAAGTTATAATTGAGATTATTTTATTAAAATCACATCACTTTAAATGATATATGGATTAAGATATAAATTTATAAGATTTTCACTTAATAGTTTTATTTTAACATAATTTTCATATTAATTTTGAGTTTATAAATTAATTATATTTTTTAAAAGTTTTATAATCAATATTTTTTTTATCAATTTTGAAATTGGAATAAAAACTTATTACTGTTTGAAAATTTTAAACAGTTGCATTAATATGTTTAATGCAAATTTTTGGTTGACATGGTATGTCATGTATCCACTAGTATGACATATTCATATGTGCTAATTATTTTCTTTTTAATGCAACATACATTGAATTGCACTAGATTTCATTATTTTCTTTTTAATGCAACATACATTGAATTGCACTAGATTTCATTTTCTATGTGATATGTCATATATCACACCTCATTCAATTGTTCACAGTACAAACATTCTCATATTTATTAAAACTTTTCAATTTTGTAGTGTCTTACAAAGGATTTACCTTCTAGTGAGAAACAACACAAAAGCATTAATTTCAATAGTTTTTATGGAAATGATATTCCTTGTAACCTGATATATTGCAACATAAAAATATTTATTGTGAAACATACAAACATAAATGGAAATGGCATGTGGGTGTAGATATCTTGGTTTTCGTGAAAGCAACATTTTTTTTGACACAGTGTATCATATAAAAAAATTCAAAGTGAAATGGTTTAGATGGACAAATTTCTTAAAATGGAAAAACACTAAGTTTTACAAAATTTTCATACTCTCCAGCTAATTCACTTAAAGAAAATAACACTTTCTCTTACCATAAGCATTTTACGTCACTAGAAATTTTCTTCCTTTTCCAGGTAACACACCAAAATTATCGGGGTGCAATATATCATATAGTATGAAAAACAATTCAAGCCATACACAAAAATTTCCGAATTTTTATAAAGTTTCTAAGTCTCAAAGTATTCATTCCTAGGAAATGAATGATATGTCACATAGAAATTATTTACATGTAATATATACTAAATAGAAAAATAATTATTTTCACGTGAAACCTACAAAATTTTCAAGCTTTTCTTTAAAAATTCGAGTATAGCTGCACTTAATTATTTTCTCATACTTTACCATTCAATTTATGAGTTTTTATGTAACTACTTTTACTCATTGTTAAAGGAAACAGGATACATGATGGAATTATACAAATGCTCAATATTTATCTCTCTTCCCAAATCTTGTCCCATTCAAACACTTTTCAAGAAAACCTTCTCAAACTCACTCATTGAGAAGATAACATGGGAGCCTCAATAACTTATTATGTTAAACCCTTCCTAAGTATTCTCTCGGCCCAATATGCACTTGCCTTAAATGCACACATCAATTAAAAATAATTCACAAACAAATCTAAGGGTGTTTGTAGTTCTCACACCATATGAGCTTTCACAAATTCAAGACAAAGTTGCAAACCTAAAATGGATAAGGAATACAAGTAAATGATTTCGTTTCATGCTTTACAAGGCTCAATTGTACTTTTTTTTTACCACCAATGGTATTCTACAACCATAATATTGATTCGCACAACATGTTCATGATAGGATACAACAATATGGATATCTACTTCACCAATGTCGTTTCTCAACCAAGGGATGGATTTACACAACACAAAACCCTAAACTCTTGCAATTACAATTCAGTTGTAGTAGTATAGTAGATTTCTATTTTTTTTTTATAGGAATACATTGGCAACATATAACATTGATTTTCCAAATAAAAAACTTAACAAGTTTGTAGTAACAAATAATATTTGTCATTAAAATAGTAAACTACTACAACATGCATAAAGTAAGAATTATTTGTTTTGAAGATTGAATTACATGAATTTGACTAAGGCATAACAATTTTCCACCCAACCATAATGTTGTTGCACTCATTCTTTTTACAATAGGCCAACCCTATACTAGGATATGATACCACTGAGGTGAAGTAGAATATTGATAAGTTTATCACTCGATCTAAAACTAGAAGATTACCAATCTAAGAGTCTCAGTTTTGATCCTATCTTAGAACAACACAACTATTAGGTACTTACAATTCCTTCCCCACACAACATAGAGAACTTCTTGTTGAGAAACCAAGTTCTAGATTGATTAAAGCTTGATTCCTCTTACTTGATAATTACTTGTGAATGTTAGCTATCTTATTTTGACTTATGTTCTTCTTCATCAAGAAATTATACAAAAATTCAAATCATAAAGATCACAAAGAGAAAAAGAACACTAGAAATTTCACTCCAAGCGAGGGAAAAACTCCAGAAGGGGGAAAACCCAAAGAATCCTTCTGTTATAGAATCAAATAAAAATGAGATATCGAAGACCCAAAAATAAGACAAAGACCACCACAATGATCCCAATTCATCCCTACTTTAAGGGAAAATATGCGAAAATAATGAATGGTTTCGCGGAAATTTACATTGCCACGAAATGTTTTTTTGGAGGGGCTCGGCAGTACTTTTCGGCCGACGGAAAGATAATTAAAATTTCGGCTGAACTTCTAATAAATAGTTCGTCCGAACTAATTTTTCGTTTGATTTAACGTGCCGTCGGTGCAAAAAATAGTTCGGCCGAACTTTGTTTAAGAGTTCGGTCAAACTAACGCGTCACCAGTTACGCAGAGCCAAGCCCTGAATACGTTTCTACAACTTTGGATTGATTAGACTCCATGAAACATTATGAATTAATTGTCGGAACCAAGACAAAAATTTTCAGAATTGAATCTACTTTCAGGAAATATAACTTTCATGGAATTTCATAAATATTTAATAATTTTAATTAATTTTGTAATAAAACAGATGCAAACAATTTCTAAAGGTCATTGTGATTCAGTGAAATAAAAATTTTGTATCTTCCAAAATACATTGTAAAAAAAATTGAAAAAATTATGGTATATTACATTGATCCATCGTCTCTAATGGGTAGCTTTTATATTTTTAGTTTATAACTTATATGTTAAAAAATTTCTTGCATCACAAAACATATTCAAAATATGTAGTTTTTCATATTGGACCAGTTCAAAAAATTCTAGTAATTATGATATGCATCCATTGTCTTTGTAAATATGATGAAACTAAAGTAGACTCTGTCTAGATTGTTGTAACACATTTTATTTCTCAAAAACACAAATTTTCAAAGAATACAACATTGCGTATTAACATGACTTCTTATGAATCCGTTGATTGTTAAAAAACACACACTCAAATAAATGCTAAGTTGACATAAGAAATTTGTATAAAAAAAATTCAAAAAATAAGTAATAGAAAGCTAACAAAATTTCTGACAACTTTTATTTTTATTGCAAAATAAAATTCTAAACAGAAAAATTGTTTAAGCTTGCAGAAAGTTGAAGAACCAAAAAAATGAAAGTTTTTTCTCAAAAAAGGGCAAAAAGTGTAACCCAACTTCACATTTTCACCCTTAAGTCTTCTCCAACAAGTCAAAGTCAACAAAAGTCAACACTAGTCAAACCATTCCCAAATCTCATAAAATCACAGAAAATTTTGGATTTGTAGTGGAGGGAATAAAACAAGATATTTCTCCCTCCTTTGACTTTAGTTGTATTTATTCTTCTTCTTGGCACAAAAATCTATGTATTTGTGTGATGAATGAAAGCGTCTTCAAGAGATCGAGTTGACTTCTATATATGCATTTCCAGGACAGTAGAATAGCTGCTTCTCAGGCTAACTTGGTCTTGTGGTGACATTTTGACTCAAAAATAAATTTACTTGTTCCTTTTCTAACAAAATTCCAGATAGGACTTGACTCAAATACATTTCTTTTGACTCTCAATTGACTCTATAAGCATGAAGAACACACTTTTGGCCAATAATAATAATAATAATAATAATAATGAATATCAATAATAATAATTATATTTTATTACATTATGAAGATTAACACTAGTTACATTTTTTAACACTCCCTCTTAACTAGGGAGGTATTCATAATGACTCAACATGATACTTTCAAGTATAAATATTCATATAAGAAAGGATATGGATTGATAAGCATCAATGATAATAGCAACATCATAACCAACATTGTCAAACTACCATGGACTCAACAAGCCCTCTATATCTCTCCACTAGATCAAAGCACAATGATGGGAGGAATTCCATAGGACACCATACTGCCTCTTCGCAGCACGTACTCCACCTATGATCACTAGAGTATGTCCTCCATCGAACCATTTCCCTCAAGGAAATGCTTGTCCACCAGACCATTCTCTATCCAAGTCCATGTACTTGAATTAGGGTGTTAATCCTAATCCATCATAGTACATGACTCAAGAATGTTTGTCCAAGATTCTTATCCAATCCACCATTCTCCTTATCCATGTCCATGTACTTGACATTGGGTGTTATTCTTAATCCCTCACAGTACATGACACAAGGAGAACTATGCGTCCAACCTCACTCCCTCTCAATCTGAGAGGAGAAATCCACAATCCCAATCTTATCTTAAAGGCACTCAAACTTACCCATAGGAAGGGGTTTTGTCAAAATATGAGCTACTTGATCATATGTGGATACATATTGTAGATTCACAACTTCATCCTACAGCATATATCGAATATAGTGATATTTATTTTTAATTTTATTTGACCTTGCATGAAAGACCAAGTTCTCTATTAGCTTTATGCAACTTCGATTGTCACAAAGTATCAAGGTAAAATCCAACACACCTTAAAACAAATTAGTAATCAATTTGCATAGCCAAATGATGTCGTGACTAACTTCACTAGATGCTATATATTCTGATTCAGTAGTGCTTAATGAAATAGAGTCCTATTTATTACTCATCGATGAAATCATGGAAGATCCCAAATAAAAGAAATCACAAGAAGTACTCTTCCCATCATCAACATTTCCAACCCAATAAGAATCAGTGTACCCTAACAATTGAAACTTTCACTGAACATATATCAAACAATGATGTATGGTGCCACAAAGATATCTCAAGATATGCTTTGTTGGAACCCAATGATCATGTATTGACTCCATCTGAAACTGGGTCAAGATATTTATAGAAAAGCATATATCTAAACATTTGTTTACTAGTTATATTAGAGAAACAATCATTTGGCGATATGATAATGGATCAACGAGATTAAATTTTTAACTTCTTATCTTCTTCAAATTGGTTATCATTAGAGTTTCCATAGATTTACTATCCATCTTTTGAGATTCAACAAGAAAATTTCAGCACCCACACCTAGTGCATTAAGCACATACACTAGGGTGGGACCCATAAGTGCTAAATTTGGTGCATGTCTATTTTAGTTATCCCTTAATTAATATGGACAATAAAATGTAATCTAATCTCAAAATAACTTGTAATAGTTAACTATGAGTTATGCACTCAGTTAGCTCATGAATTTTGAGTTAGAGGTAGTTGATGAGGCATGCAGAGTAATTCTAGTTGTAATAGAGTTTGAAGTTCAGTGGTGAATTAGTTAATGCAAGTTGTAATCAATTTAACTCAGTTAAGTCAGTTAAACTCAGTTGTTCTAGTTGTAACTTCTTGATACACTAGTGAGAGATCAAGTGAATTAAATATTAATTAATTCACAATCAGTGATATCACATGCAACTGAGGATTTACTATTATTAGCTGCATGCATGTCAGATCCAGTGGAGACCCAGTTGAGATCTAGGTGAAAGGAAAGTTAACTATCAGTTGTAGGATTATTGGGTTGCACCCACGCAACCAAACACCCATTGGAGTTCTCATGATACTTGCACAGTCAAGGAAGGCCAAAATTCCTATTCTTTAGGGATTGCAATCATCATGGATTGGGAAAGCAAGGCATGTTGTCTGGAGGCAGTAAATTGGCTAAGTATTGGTCAGTTTTTGTATTGCAATGTGAGACAATTAGTTGATTACAAGAGGGCTCTTGTAAGAAGAGTTGTATGTAATTGTTTCATGATTCCATGTTGAATATACAATAGAATATAGTGGGGTTTTGAGCAGCAAGCTTTCCCCAGGAAATTATCTGTGTTGTGTTTGATTTGATCCTTCCTTTCTTCATGTGATTGCTGATTGTGTTCTTAATTCTGCAAAATATTTGTAGAAGCAATTCAGTATTTAAATTTAGTACATTGTTAGATCGGATTGAATCCAATATATACATTCTTGATGTATAATTTCTACATGGTATCAAAGCACAGGAAATCAAAACTATGAAGGAGGAGCTGAGTTTGTGACTGGATAGAATTCGAATTTGCGGAAAGACTTCCTTGGTGCTACAAATGATTCAATATCGAAATGGCTTTCAATGGCTTGAGGTTGGAGTATACACTCGAGGGAAGATCAAACTATATTTCTTGGAAGGATGGGATGGAGGTAGTACTCAAAGACAATGGCTTGAAGGAATTCATTGACAATGATGTTCCTAAACCTGTTGTGACAAATGATGCAAATCATGATGCATGGAAAAAGAAAGTGGCAAAGGTGAGGAGGATCCTATTGGAGGGAGTATGAGACCAAATTGTCTCAAGCCTCCATGGGAAAGCCACACCATATGAAATGTGGAAGGCTTTAACGGATCTATTCCAGAGCATCAGGGACCATAGGAAATTTGTGCTCAAAGATAAACTTAGGAATATCAAGATGGAAAAGGGTGACTCCATACCAAAATATCTAACAAAGTTTGTCCAATGTCGGGATGAGCTGGGGAGCATTGGTATAACTATTTCTGATGATGATTTTGTGAGCTTGGATCTCCTAGGACTTCCCAAGAGTTAGTACAGTTATCAAGACTCTGTCAATGGAAGGAAAAAAATGCCAAATTGGGAATGATTGTGGTCGGATTTGGTGCAAGAGGAGTTCATACGAAACACCAGAGATGGATCTTCATAGAAAAATGAAGATGAATAAGATTATTGTTTTGGATTCCAAGGTGAAGAAGGGGAAGGGGAAGAAATTTCATTCCAAATCCAAGTTTAAAAATGGCAAGAAGCATGACATGTCCAAGGTGAAGTGTTTTCACTGTCACGAGGATGGACATTTTGCTACTAACTGTCCGCAAAAGAAGAAGAACAATAAAGCTGCAAGATTTGCAGATGGTGAGGCTTTGACCTTGCAATTTGAGCTCAAATTATCATTGATCTCATGCATGGTGTCAAGTGCATTGGGATCTATGTTGTATTTGGATAGTGGCGCTTCCTTTCACATGACGGGAGATAAGGAACTTTTTAGTGACCTGGAGTAGAAGGATCTCCAGTTGCATATTGAAATGGGTGATGATGGGTGGTAAAGTGCTACCAGGATTGATACCATTACCTTCCAGAGGTAGTCAGGTAAACCTTTTCAATTAAAATATGTAATTCATGTACCAAGTTTGAAGAAAAATTTAGTCTCAGTCGCAATGTTGGAGGATAGAGGCTATGATGTTGTTTTTAGTGAAGGAAAATATTTCATGTGACACAAAACTATAGGAAAAGCTAAGAGGATAGGGATTTGAGTTAAGAATATCTACAGGCTAGAGGTAGATGGTTGTGCAACAATGATGGGCAAGGCAGACACAATGGTGAGCCGGAATGAGCGCAAATTATGGCACATGAGATTGGGCCATCTTCACCATGGAGCCTTGAAAGTCATGCAATATATTTCTACTGGTCTTCCCAGGGGTGCACTTGCACAGTCAGACACAAGCAAGGGATGTACTATGGGAAAATATGTAAATTATACCTTTCATGAGAAGGAGAACAGAGCTTCGGGGATCCTTAAGAGAGTTCACACATACGTGTGTAAACCATTCTTTGTTGCTTCGATAGAAAAACACAAGTACTATGTGATATTTTTTGATGAATTTTCTCATAAGTGTTGGATCCTATTCATGCAGAAGAAAGATCAGACATTCTCTAAGTTTCTTGAGTTTAAGGCACTGGTGGAGAAAGTGTGGGGGAAGCAAGTGAAGGCTATGAGGAGTGATAATGATGGTGAATACATCTCTAACGAATTCAAGAAATTTTGTAGCAAAAAAAGAATTCAAAGAGAACTGATAGCACCTCATAACCCACAGCAGAATAGGGTCACGGAAAGAAATAACAGAATGATCATGAATGCAACAAGATATACGTTGCATGATCAAAGCCTACCGATGCATCTGTGGGCAGAAGCATGCAACACTGTGGTGTTTGTGCATAACCATTGTCCTCATAGGATACTTGGCATGAGTACACCTGAAGAGGCTTTCACTGGTAAGAAACCTGACGTTTCACACTTTAATATTTTTGGCTCATATTTTTATGTGCATGTGACCAAGGACACCAGGAAGAAGTTGAAACCGACAGTTGAGATCGGGATTTTTGTGCGATACACTAAAAAGCCCCATAATTATCGAGTGCATTTTCCAGCAGCATAATGAATGTTGTGCTACGAGATATAAAATATTATGAGGATAGAGCCATGTGGTTGTCCCTTGAAAGGATGTTGGACTTGCATGCAGAGGAGGCACTATTGGTTCCCAAGGATGAGCCTCAAGATGTGGATCAGCCACAGGCGGAGGATCATGAAGTGGATGAAAACACTCATGCAGATCCATCCATCAGAAATGGGAGAAGGTGCACCACGAAAGATGATAGAATGAGACTTGATGTTGTGGAGAATCTAGGAGCCCTTACTTCACAGCGTAGACAGAGACAATCTCCTAACAAATTTGTTGGATACATGGCTCTTATGAGAAAATCTATTGTGAATGAACCATATTCCTTTCAAGAAGCAGTGAAGCAACCAACTTGGGTTTATGCAATGGTGGAGGAGTATGACTCCATTGTCAAGAACAGTGCATGGGAGATTGTCCCAAGTCCCATCGACAAATTAGTGGTTGGATCGAGATGGATCTACAGGGTAAAGAAAGCTACTGGTGGGAGTGTGGAGAAATACAAGATCAGATTGTGGCCCGGGGATTCTCAAAATCGAGTGGATCGATTATGATGAGACTTTTACACCTGTTGCAAGGTACTCTTCTAGTAGATACATCGTTTCACTCTCAACACAGATGGGTTGGCACATTCATTAGATGGATGTGAAAATTGCATTTCTCAATGGGATCATTGAGGAAGAAGTGTACATAGAGCAACCTAAAGGTTTTGATATCTTCAACAGTGATTCACATGTGTGCTAACTCAAAAGAGCATTGTATGTGTTGAAGAAAGTACCCCGTGCTTGGTCCGCTCAGATAGATAGTTATTTCATAGGACTGGGCTTCACCAAAAGTGAAGAAGATGAAAAATTGTACCAGATTGTGGTTGAGGTTAAGCTATTGATTATTGTTATTTATGTTTATGATATAATTTTGATTAGTGATGAGTAGCTAATACACTCATGCAAGGAGGATCTTGCAAGGGAGTTTGAAATGAATGACATGGGACTCCTTCACTATTTCCTTAGCTTGGAAATATGGAAGCGGGATGGTAAATTCTTTTTGTCT
Source organism: Pinus albicaulis (assembly GCA_034641835.2). Lineage (NCBI taxonomy): Eukaryota > Viridiplantae > Streptophyta > Pinopsida > Pinales > Pinaceae > Pinus > Pinus albicaulis. Next base: position 967,995,854 of record CM076580.1, on the reverse strand, counting down.
CAAGGCAGGTATGCAAAGGAGATACTGGGTAATTTTTACATGGAGAGATGCAAATCTATGGATACTCCTCTTCCAAGAAATTTTTAATATTCCCAATTAGCCACTGCTAGTGGAATATTATAATTGCTCCATTTTTGCAGTAGAGGAGTAAAAAGACAATAAAACAAATCCCAGTGTGAAAAGGGATCAAGTTAGGAGGGAAAATAAGGCCACCTTGGTGTGAAAGAGGAAAAATGCAAGTGAACTAGATCCATTTCACCAAGTCAACAATGCTGCTACAAGAAGGAAACCAACAAGGACAATGAATTTTTGAAAGGGGAATCTTTTCTAGGAAGTCACCTCATCAATGAGTGGGGTCCAGGGTGAGGAGGCTCACCAAGGATAAGAAGAAGGAGATAGTAGTAAGGAAGGCATTCAATATTCATCTATTTTTGGTCTTTTGACTACTTGAAAGCTTCAGCTGTTTAGCTATAGTTGCAGCATTGTTTAATGAAAAGAATTATCATGCGGGAATTCCATCTTCACCTTTGGTTCAGCCTGATTAAAAATCAAAAGGGAAGGTCCTGAGCTCATTTTCCATCATCTGAATTGAGGTCATTCAATCTTCAACATCTACAGTGCATTCAGTTCATATAACTACGTCTTTTCTACAGGAGCAGCAGTAGCAGGGTTAAACCCCTTGATTTTGTGCTTGTTTTGGAGGAGGAGGTGTCTATTTCTCTCTGGAAAGCATATTAAGGAGGCACTTTGTCCATTTCTATATTAATCATATATTTTCTATATAATTCAATCTTATTTAATACAGATTTTCAATGGACTATGCTATTTCCTACAGTACTGCATTTATATTGGTATTTTGCCGGAAACACCTGCTGGGGTGATCTAATGTGCATGTAAAAGAGGTCAAACCTACGATTTTTTATTCTATGATTAATGAAAGCTCTAGATATATATTGAATCATATTTTTCTGTAGAATCCATAATGAAAATTACGTTGTAGCAGTCTTCAGAAATTCTATTGTGAGGAGTCATGAGATTGAGGTGATTTTGAACACATATGAGCTAGGGAGATCTTTTTAGTGTAGCTAGAATGATATATTTCTGATTCCAATTCATATTTAAGCTACATAAAACATATATAATAGGTTCCAAGTATTTTTTTTGCATTTCTGTTGCATGGTTTTCCTTATACAACGTCCCTATCGAACATATTGCAGAAAATCCTGAAAAGGAATATTATAGTGGTATCAAAGCTCTACTCTTGGCTCAACTTGTGGGGATATTATATCTTTAGCATGGAGGAGGAAATTATTTTAGAACTCCTACTTCAGACTATGCAAAACATTGCAAGGGACCTCAAGGAGATGAGGCATAAAGGGGATTCTATAGGGTTTTGACATGAAGAAAGCACCAACATTACATATGGCATGGAGCATTCAGCTGCATTAAAACGCCCTACCATGCCTTAATTTCTATCTAGAAGAGATAATGAGGAAACCCTGGGAAATTACTTTGAGGAATATGAGTCCTAACCTCAAAGGTTCAAAGAACACTTGAGTTTTTAGGAGTTTTGCTGGATCAAGGATGGAAGGAGAATTAATCCATAGGAGGAGAATTTTATCCAAGGGTAAGACCTACAACATAGTATGGGGAGGTTCTTCTTTCCCACTTATGATGGAACACCTAATTGTATAGCCAAGGCTTGGGTGGAGAAGCTGGACACTTACTTTCAGCTCAACAAGGTTTATGAAGTAGAAGCTATCCAGATAGTTGTGTTGCACTTGGAGGGGGAGGCTCATGAATGATGGTTTCATGGGTTGATCACACTTGAGCATCATCATATCACTTCATACTCAGTATTCACCAAGAATTTAGTGGAAATATCTGATCCAAGAGATCCGAAAGCCCATTTTGTCAAATTAACCAAGCTCAAACAGGAGGGAGATCTTCAATAATATATTGTTGAATATCTGCAGCTTTCAGTGATGGTATCCAACCTCACTATGAGCAAGAAGGTATGCATGTTCATTGATGGGATGGCTGAACCATTGTAGGTGTTGGTCAAGTCTACTAAACCAACCACTCTCCTTGAAGCTATTGAGGAATCTAGAGACTTATAGCACACCTTGCCCAGGGCAAGAACATTACCACAACAAGGAACCTCTTTAGGGCCAAGGAGGACAATTCTTGTTCATGACTTGAAGGAAGAATGTGTTGCAGGAGAAGCATATGGTGTTAAGACCTTCTTCAAGGAAGGGGATAGCGTTGTACCATCCATAGAAGACTTTTCTCCAAGAAGAGGAGATATTGCAGCATTAAAAGGGGTCCCAAAATATCCGAACTTGAGGGTAAGAGGTACTATTTTTGGGCAAAGAGTGTCTATAATAATAGATAGTGGAGCAACTCATAATTTTATTGATGCTCAGCTGGTACAAAGGAGAGGGATTCACATGTAGGAGTTTGAGGGATTCTCAGTCTTGGTCCTAGGAGTTATGACCCTACAGTATGTCAAGTATGTTCTGGCACTATCCATTACCATGGGAACCTACACCTTGACAGATTACTTCTTTGTAGTAGATATTATAGACACCAATGTCATATTTCGAGTCTAGTGGTTGATCACTCTTGGGAGAGTTACCACTAATTGGAAAACTTTGGAGATGGAATGGACAGAAGAGAAGAGTGGTCAGTATCAGAAGATCAAGAGCATAAACACATACCCCCCTCAGGTGGTTTTAGCACACAGGATGAAAGAAGATCTATGCAGAGGAGATCTAGAATGGGCATTGGAGCTGCATATATCAGAAGTAGCAGGCAAGGATTCAACAGTGCATCTAGATGTTCAGTCTCTTTTGGATCGGTATTCTACAGTATTTGGAGACATCCCACCAGGGAGACCTCATGACGGAGGGTTTGAACACACTATTGAGTTGGAACAAGGGATCCAAGCAGTAATCACCACTCATTATAGGCACCCCAAGGCTAATAAGGATGATATTGAGAGGGCCATCCAAAAGCTACTTTCTCTAGGACACATCCGGCCTAGTACTAGTCCTTTTGCTTCTTCAGTGGTCTTGGTAAAGAAGAAGGATGGCACATTGAGGATGTGCATTGATTATAGAGCCTTGAACAAGAATACCATGAAGAAAAGGTACCTTATACCTAGGATCGATGAAATCATGGATGAGTTGAGGGGATCTAAATACTTCTCCAAGATTGATCTGAGATCCGGGTATCATTAGATTAAGGTAAGGGAGCAAGATATCCCAAGACAACGTTGAGATGTCACTATGGGAATTTGGAGTTTCTGGTGATGCCCTTTGGATTGACAAATGCCCTAGAAACTTTCCAATCTTGCATGAACCATATCTTCCACGGTCATTTGAGAAAGTTTGTATTGGTCTTCTTTGATGATATTATTATCTCCAACCGCACTTGGGAGGAGCACTTGCAGCATATTGAGACAGTTTTACATATCCTCAAGGAGAAAAAATTCTATGCCAAGCTCTCCAAATGTGAATTTGGCCTCACAAAGATGTTTTATTTGGGGCACATCATAGGAGTGGATGGAGTGAGGGTACATGAGGAAAATATCCACGCTATCAGAGATTGGCCTGAGCCTAGAAATGTCACAGAAATCCGAGGGTTTGTGGGCATATGCACTTATTACAGGAATTTTGTGAAAGGGTTTTCATAGCTAGCAACACCACTCACAGACTTGAAAAGGAAGGGAGCTTTCCATTGGACACCTATAGCGCAAAGGGCTTTTGATAAGCTCAAATAGGTAATGAGTAGTTTTCCTATTTTGGTTTTGCCTGATTTTTCTCAACCTTTTGTTCTAGAATGTGATGCATTAGGTGAAGGGATTGGAGCAGTCTTGATGCAAGGAGGGCATCCTATAGCCTTTGAGAGCAGGAATTTTCTTCCTTATGAAAGGTTATAACTCATATATGATAACGAAATGTTGGCTATCATGCACGCATTAGCCAAATTCTGGAAATACTTGGTGGGGAATAAGTTCAAAGTGAAGACTGACCATAACAGTCTTAGATTCTTCCTTGAACATAAGCAACTCCAGGAGAGACAACAGAAGTGGGTGAGAAAAGTCCAAGCATATGACTTTGACATAGAGTATGTCAAGGGGAAGAGCAATGTGGTAGCTGATGCTCTATCCAGAAGGCCTACAACGTTGTCTTTGAGGGGCATGGATGTAGATTGGAAGACTCAACTTTTAGTTGAGTATTCCAAAGATGACTTTGCATGTGAGATACTTGATGGGGTGGTATCAGATGAGAGGTATAGGGTGATGGATGAGATCATCTATTACCAGGACCAGATCTTCTTGGCTAAGAATTCCAAGCTCAAGGAGAAGATCTTACTAGCATCACATGGTTCCCCACTTGCAAGGCATCAAGGTTTCACAAAGACTTATAGGGCCATAAGAGATAGATTCTCATGGAAGGGTCTCAAAGAGGATGTGCTCCAACATGTCAAAGGGTGCACAATTTTCCATCAAAAAAATGAAGAACACACCCATCTTGCTGGGTTATTGCAACCACTACCTATTCTGGATGGGAAGTGGGAAAGAATCTCTATGGACTTCATCACCGGCCTACCGAAAGTACAGGGTAAGGATTGTATCTTTGTAGTTGTTGATAGACTAACAAATTACTCTCATTTCTTTGCCATTTCTGCACATTATACTTCTTCACAGGTAGCTGAACTCTTCTTTAGAGATGTATTTAGACTCCATGGTCTCCCAAGGACCATAGTGAGTGATTGGGACAACTGCTTCATGGGTGGTTTTTGGCAAGAACTTTTCTAGTTAGTGGGGATTGATTTGAATCCACGCACTAGCTATCACCCCCAAACCGATGGACAGACTGAGATAGTGAACAAGTGGCTGGAGGGCTACTTGAGGAACTATGTAGCAGGGCAAAATAGAGCTTGGCTACATTGGCTCCACTTGGGAGAGTATTGTTAAAACACTACTCACCATATGTCTATTGGCATGACTCCATTCCTAGCCTTATATGGGTATGATGCACTCTCACTTGCTGATGTTATGTTTGGGGCAAGTAAGGCTCCAATATCAAAGGAATGGATTCAAGAGAATCAGGAAATACTCAGAGCACTCAAAGACAACATTGCTACTGCCCAGAACCAACAAAAGATATATGTAGACCATGGTCAGATAGAGAGATAGTTAGAGGTGGGAGATCTAGTCTATCTACATATTCAGCCTTATAAATAGTCCACACTCAAGGATAAGGGAGCTGAGAAGCTCAAAACATGCTTCTATGGGCCATACAAGGTGATCAAGTGTGTCAGTAAGGTAGCATATGAGTTGGAGCTTCCTAAGGGAAGCAAGATCCACAATATATTCCATGTCTCTTGCATCAAAAAATCCATTGGAATGAATGTAGTTTCCAACATGGATCTCCCCCCCATTGATGATGAAGGCCACCTAATTTTGCAGCCAGAAGAAATCTTAGACGCAAGGGAGAGGCAACTAGGGAACAAAGTCATCAAGGAATATCTGATTTGCTGGAGGAATCTACCAGACAAGGATTCCAGTTGGGAGGGAGAGAAGATATTGCAACATCTTTCTTTACTATTTCTTATGGGAAAGCAACTTTTGAGTGGGGAGGACTGTAATATTCCTAATTAGGCACTGCCAGTGGAATACTATAATTGCTCCATTTTTTCAGTAGAAGAGTAAAAAGACAATAAAACAAATCCCAATGTGAAAAGGGATCAGGTTAGGAGGGAAAATAAAGCCACCTTGGTGTGAAAGAGGAACAATGCAGGTGAAATAGATCCAGTTGAACTAGTCAACAATGCTACTACAAGAGGGAAACCAATCAGGACAACACAATTTTGAAAGGGGAATCTTTTCTAGGAAGTCACCTCATCAATGAGTGGGGTCCGGGGTGAGGAGGCTCACCAAGGATAAGAAGAAGGAGATAGTAGCAAGGAAGGCATTCAATATTCATCTATGTTTTTTCTTTTGACTACTTTTAAGCTCCAGCTATTTAGCTATAGTTGCAGTACTATTTAGTGCAAAGAATTCTCACGCGGGAATTCCATCTTCACCTTTGGTTCAGCTTGATTAAGAGATCAAAAGGGAAGGTCCTGAGATTATTTTCCATCATCTGAATTGATTTCATTCAGTCTTCAACATATATAATGCATTCACTTCCATTAACTGTGTATTTTCTGGAGGAGCAGCAGTAGCAGGGTTAAACCCCTTGATTTTGTGCTTGTTTTGGAGGAGGAGGTGTCTATTTCTCTCTTAAAAGCCAATTAAGGAGGGAAAATGGAAATTTTCTATATTAATAATCTATTTACTGTATAATTCAGTCTTATTTAATACAAATTTGTAGTGGACTGCATTATTTCCTTCAATACTGCATTTTATATTGGTATTTTGCCGGAAACCCCTGCCGTGGTGATCTAATGACCATGTAAAAGAGGTCAAACCTCCCATTTTTTATTCTATGATTAATGAAAGCTCCAGATATGCATTGAATCATATTTTTCTGTAGAATCCATAATGAAAATTACGCTGTAGCAGTCTTCAGAAATTCTATTGTGTGGAGTCATGGGATTGGGGTGATTTTGAGCACATATGAGCTGGGGAGATCTGTTTAGTGTAGCTAGAATGATTTTTTTCTGATGCCATTTCATATTTAAGATACATAGAGCATATATAAGAGGATCCAAGTCCTGTTTTGTATTTTTTTTCGTGTTTTTCCTTATACAGTGTCCCCATTGAACATATTGCAGAAATTTCTGAAAAGGAATATTACAAAATTGGAGGAAAGAGGATGCTACTTCTGGAGAGGTAGTGGATGCTACTATCTGCAGACATTTATTTGGTTCACTTATGTATCTAGTGAACACTAGACCATACATTTTCTATGCAGTTAAACAACTGATTCAAGCTATGGTTAAGCCTACCAAGCTCTTTTGGAAGGTGTGGAAGCATGTCTTGAGATACCTGAAGGGCACATAAGAATATGGTATATGGTATAGATGGAAAAAGGGAGTGAATCTTCAAGGCTTCACAGATGTAGATTGAGTACACAGTCCATCAGACAGAAAGAGCACATCGGGAGGGATCTTCAACATAGGATCAATATCAATTTCCTAGTAAATCAGGAAACAAAAATCTGTGGAACTCATTTTAGCAGAAAAAAAATATATGGCAGAAAATAAAGCTGTATGTGAGGCTATATAGATCATAAATATCTTGGTTGGTTTGTTTGGTTCTCATATGGATCCGACTGTGATATATTGTGATAATCAGAGTTGCATTAAACTCTCAATTAATCCTGTGTTTTGTGATAGGAACAAGCACATAGATATCCTGTTCCATCATCTAGGAGATTATGTGTAGAGTATAATAAAGCTACTTCACTACATTACCACGGAAGACCGGGATACAGATATTTTGACGAAGGTGCTCACCAGGAGAAAATTCAAATACCATAGAGACATGATCGGGGTGAAGCATAATCCCTTTCTTGTTGAGAGGGAGTGTTGAGATTCAACAAGAAAATTTCAGTACCCATGCCTAGTGCATTAAGCACCTACACTAGGCTGGGGCCCACAGGTGCAAAAATTGGTGCATGTCTATTTCAGTTATCCCTTAATTAAGATGGACAACAAAATGTAATCTAGTCGCAAAATAACTTGTAATGGTTAACTATGAGTGATAAACTCAATTAGCTCATGAATTTTGATTTAGAGGTAGTTTGTAAGGCATGCAAAGTAATTCTAGTTGTAACAGAGTTCAAAGTGCAGTGGTGCATTAGTTAATGTAGGTTGTAATCAGTTTAACTTAGTCAAGTGAGTTAAAATTAGTTGTGCTAGTTGTAACTACTTGATACACTAGTGAGAGATCAAGTGAATTAAATATTAATTAATTCACAATCAGTGATCTCACATGAAACTAAGGATTTACTATTATTATATACATGCATGTCAGATCCTGTGGATACCCAGTTGAGATATAGGTGAAAGGGAAGTTGACTATCAGTTGTAGGATTATTGGGTTGCACCCATGCAACCAAACACCCATTGGAGTGCCCATGATACTTGTGCAGCTAAGGAAGGGAAAAATTCCTATTCTTTAGGGATTACATTCTTTAGGTATTGCGCAAGCAAGTCAGGTTGTCTGGAGGAAATAAATTGACTAGGTATTGGTTAGTTTTTGTATGACAGTGTGAGACAATTAGCTGAGTACAGGAGGGCTCTTGTGAGAAGAGTTGTATGTAATATTTTCATGATTCCATGTTGAATATACAACAGAAGATAGTGGGGTTTTGAGAAGCAAGCCTTCCCTGGGAAATTATTTGTGTTGTGTTTTATTTGATTATTCTTTGCTTCATGCGATTGGTGATTGTGTTTTTAATTCTGAAAAATATTTGTAGAAGAGATTCAGTATTTAACTTTAGTACATTGTTAGATCAGATTAAATCCAATATATACATGCTTGTTGTATAATTTCTACACCATCTTCCCAAACTTCTGTAGGAACTTGATCACATATTTTCCTTAACCAAGGTATATTTGATGAGGCTTCTGTCAGACTTCAAGTTCTTGGTCATAGTGCATTCGTCCAAGATTCTTCATATCGAATTCAATTACTAGATCCTTCTTAAATTTATGAATGAGATGTTCCACACTTTTTATTATTAAGTCATCCTCATATATAAATATGACCATAGGCTCATTCTTTACTACCTTTATGTAGAGGTTCGGATTTGAAGTACTTTTTTTGAAACCAAGACTTAAAAGATAAGCATATATTCAAGCATACTTTTTCGTGAGCCTTGGTATTGCACCAAGAGTGTTGCAACTCCCAAGGGATCCTCAACTCAAATTATCAACTCGGGGTTCATAAAAACTTAGAGATGGTAGTTCTATATGCACAATACGTTAGGTTCTACTCATGTCACCCTAATTCATGAAATTAGATCAAGGGGTTTAGAGAACATTCCTCCAAATTAACTATAGTGAAAAATTCTTATGAAAGCATATTTGAGCCTAATTCTAACTATGAAAGTGAAAAATTCATTCATTCAAATGTATATGCTAATTAACCTTGCATGAAAGATAAAGGGATAGTATAATTTTATAATTAAATCTACTCTATTTTTCACATTCAATAAAATCAGTAACCTGCTTTCATGTATCATTGATCTACCTTTACATTTTCTTGAAACTCAGAAATCTAACTTTTAGCATGCTTGTAAAAAAACCAATTTTAACTTTGTCTTGCAATGAGGAAAAGAGGATGCTGTAGTGGTCTAAGAGCTTCTCTTAATCATCAAATCACAAATTCGGGGTCATTTTTCATCTTGAATAAGCTAAGGTTGAAGTGTGGAGCAAAATAGGTGGAGGAAAGTAGTGTTGCAGGCCTGATACAGGTGCTGCTAAAAGATGTTTTATATTTCTACAAGAGGTTCCCTATTGCTACAGGAGGGGTTTTGAGAGCATTTTGAGGGTGGATATGGTGTCTTGAGGGAAGGAGAGTATGAATGAGGGTAGGAGGGAGTGAATGGATATTATTGAAGCCTCCTAGTTAAGCCAAGGACCTCTCAGAGGTAAGTCTATCACCAAGGTGGGTGCCCACAGTGTTCTTGACTTCCTAAATAGAACGACTGTGGAAACATAGCTTGGGAGAAGTGTGAGGTGTAAAGGAAGAATGTGGAAAGGTCCAAGTGGATATGGAAATATGTTCCCACCCCTACAAATCAACACAACCTTGCAGCTATCCAGATACATACATCAAATGACCAATAACACATTGAGATAAAATATTATGGAAAAGATGAGTTGAATTTGAATAACATCTATTTTATTCCACAACACTTCTTTAATCACTATAATAAATCCTAATTTGTAGAAAATAAACATGTAAAAGTATAAATAACATCTATCTATTTCCAAAAAATTTATAAACAAATGTTTTTGGATTGAGAATGTAAATCCTTCCAATCACTCTTCCCACAAGAGAGGTGATAGGGAAGCCTGCAATCACAAGTTTTTTATAGCTTAACATCTATTGAAACAAAAGAAAGACATGAAATGATTGGAAACAATAACAAGACAAAAATATAGAAGAGAGACTAAATCCTCTGGGTTAGGCCCAAACCCTAGAGTTTTATCCCTCTAAAACTAGCTCAGATGTAGCTCTATAACAAACTTGTCATTAGAAAAAAATAGTTGTCTCATACATCATATGAATGTTATCAATAAAAATGTCAAGAAATAGGCTCAATAGCTACTCTTAGTTGAATAAAAAATTCGAATCCTCATGAGCCTTTCAACTAGTTTATTTATACAAAAAGGTAGTTGATAGCAGCTCCCTTGAAAATAGTAGTGATTCCCTCCTCGATCTCGAAAATTGTGGATATAGTCCTTCTTGAGATTCACTTGCACTTGGAGTTACTTTATTGTTAGTGAATTCGAGCTTGTGAGTGAGGATTTGGTGATCTAAAGCCAAGTTAGAGAGTTAAGGAGGTGGAAAACCCCCCCTAGATTCTCTCATGGTTATCTCCATCAATCCTCTGCATAGTAAATGCCTAAAAAATGCTTCTTTTTCCTCCAATTTAATCACATTAGGCCACATACTATGAAAACCACCTTTTTAATCTTCTTACTAAGTGTATTATGATAAAAAATGTGAATTAATATGAGAAAAGGATAATTTTAAGGGCTAGAGGATAACATAATGAACTTCAAAATATACCTATTAATGGGACCCATCACCATGCACTAGGGGCTTATTTAAAGCAATATAGAGTCTTCTTCAACCTAAAAACATGGGGTATTTTCCATGGAGCTCAAATAATTGAGGTTGCTCAATGTATACTTCCTCATAAATTATGCCATTAAGGAAGGCAATTTTCCCATCTGTTTGATGTGTATTCCATCCCACAGAAGATGTAATAGAAATGAGAGATCTTATTATAGTGCACCTGGCTATAGAAGCTATAATAGAAATGAGAGATCTTATTATAGTGCACCTGGCTGTAGAAGCTGTAATAGAAATGAGAGATCTTATTATAGTGCACATGGTTGTAGGAGCAAAGGTTTCATCATAATTGACTCCTTCTTGTTGTGAAAATCCTTTTGCTACAAATTTTGCTTTGTACTTATCAATACTTCCATCAAATACATGCTTGATTTTGTACACCCATTTGGAAGTCACAATTGATATGTTCTTTGGTCTAGGAATTATTTACCAAACAACATTATTAATTATTGATTGGTATTACTCACACATTTAATTCTTCCATACTTGGTGTTCAACTACCTTTTTGTAAGATGTAGGTTTTGTTTCAATAAGTTTGGTCATTTACACTACATAAACAGAATATCTCTTATGTCTCTTAATATATCTAAATGTTCCTTTTATTGTTGCATGTTCTTTGGCTTCTTGTAGATTTGATATTAACCAAGATTTTTTTGAGTTTATGGAATGATGTTTGGCTATACATGTTCGCTTGGTTATTGTCATTCTTCATGATGGTAAATTTCTAGAGGATTGTCTTGCCTTGCACTCTCTTCATTGGGAAATAAAATTCCATATTCTTCATCAGATTCAATGGGGATATCATTGGGCTTCTTGTATGGAACACTTTCATCAAATGTAACATATTTTCTTACTTCATCACGTCTTAATTCCTTGATTTAAATTATATATCCATTGGATGAGGTGTTATAAACAACAAAGATTCCTTTCAAACTTGCAGGGTCCAATTTCTTCCTTTTGCCCTTAGGAATATGAATGTATACATGACATCCAAAATTTTTGAGATTCTCAAGATTCATGTTCTTTCCTATAAATTCTTCTTCTAGGGTCATGTTTTCAAGAATTATGTGAGTATTTATATTTTTTATTTAAACTATTGTCATAGAGGCTTCTTCGCATAATAATCTGGGAAGGTCTTGGTCGTGTAACATGGATCTAACACATTCTTCAATATATCTGTTATCACTAGAAAATCGGACAAGCAAAATGCCATTATCAAATTTCAAGCAGAAGGATTTACAGGGCTAAGAAACATTAGAGAATCTAGAAAATTTAAAAATATCTAAGGTCAAGAGGCAAAATGTCAAATTGCACACCAAAGACACATTCAAAATGTGCTTTTTGCACATTTTTCTTCGATAGGCGCACTGGTCTACGTGGATTTCCCTAAAAACTCCATGCGGTCCTAGGAGTGTTGGACGTCACCATCCAGGACCACTTGACACACTTCAAAATAAGATCCTCCACTTGAGGCCGCCTAAGGACAGCCACCTAGAGCCACCTTGAGACCTCAAGTGAGCACACAAAGTAATCAAGTGAGCACACAAAGGAATCAACCCCCACACTTCAGTCACTATCCACAAGTGTACCAAGAGAGGGAAGAAGGTTTCGAATTTTCCTATAAATTGCCACCATGAGAAGAAAAAAATGAGAACACATTGTTATGTTGGCCAAATTTCCCATGGGAAAACCAAAAGTGTGTGGTTTGGAGCAGTAATAGAGTTAGAGGATTCAGTTGTTGGCCACCCAAAAAATTCAATCCCTTAGGAGAAGAAAGAGGCCTTGCAGAACCAGCTCAAGGGTAAAGCCCTCCTTGCACTGGGTCTTAGAACTCCACAGTTCAAAATATCCTTTGGAAAGTGTGTAATGTTATACCTTTCTTACTAATAGAGGTAAATAAGAGGGTATTATTCCACCTTTTGTATCATTGTCTTGTTTGACTCATTTGAGCTTTTGTTTTTGTTTCATTATAATTTTGTTTCTTTTTCTTATTTACATCATTCTATATTCCATAATTTAGTGTGTTTTATATATTGGCATGTGTTCACTAACCTACTAACCATATTTTCTTCCTGTGACCATAGCTTGTAGGTTGCAACCAATCCTACCAAGCACTGATGGTTTAGCACACTCGTGCACCAAAACCACCACAACAGGATTGGAAACTCCACTTATCTTACCCTTTAGTAAAGTGATTTGGATTTTGCAGGCACTTCTCTTTGCTCAGGATTTCTTCTAGACCAACTATCCTCCTCCTCTTCTCCCCTCATTCACCCACTGTGAAGTGTTGCAGTTCAGGAGTTCCGAAATTTTTTATGCTGGAAAACCGCACGTAGTTTTGTTGTGCAGGAAAATACCCTCTACAGAAAGAGGAAATCCCTCTAGCCCTAGGGTGGGTATAACAACAAGGGAACATGTTGTTTTCTAAATTCCTAGTTCATAAATGAAGTGCGGATTGGAATAGATGTCCTACCTCAATCCAACACTCTTGATGTAGTATGTTGCAGTGATCCCTCGATATATGTCCTTCAAGCCTTGTGCTCCATCGGTAGTGATGTTTATGCACCTGCACAAAGATAAAAAAAATACTAAAATCATACAAGCATACATATTTATTTACAAGTATCCAACTAGTCAAGGAGAGTCAGAAACTTTGAATATTAACATGGACAAATATGGAACTAGAAATCAGTCATGTCATATTAATATGTATAAAAGGGAGTTTAAAACTCGTGCCTTGACGCTGTAGACCTCCTTTGACGAGTTCATTCGGGCACATCTGCAAGCATTCATTTGTCGATTGGTTCAAAGAGGCGAAAGTCTCAAACTCTCTCTCACAACTATGGACTATTCTTTGCTATCAGCTCTTGGTATATTCTAGCTAGCAGAATCAATGGGATGAAGAGGAATTTATAGGAGTGGATAAGAGCTTTGGGATCCACTTATGGGGGAGGAAAGTTCTATCTCTTTGGGAAGTTTCATTTTTATAGGAACTAGAAGGCCAAAGAGAGAAGCTCGATGACATCCAGTCGAACAAACATCCATGACTCTGCTCACAAAGCTGTTAGATCTTATAAGCTTCATTTCCATATTAAAAAACCTTCTAAAAGTAGCTCGGTGTGGGGGCTCCTTCATAGATAGAGAAACCATGGCACAGAGGTGATGAAAATTAGGCCATCAGTGAGAACATAACCACACTGCCGTGCTGACCCAAAAGTACATGTTTTTAAGAAGGTCTACTTTAGGAATAGTCAATAGATATTTTGTTCCTGGTGTTAGAGTGGGTCCTTCTGACCTCGCGTCCGGTGATCATTTCGTCTTTTGCATATTCATTCTTAGGTGTCTCGCTTGTTACCTTCGTTGCATTTATTTAGGAGCATGCCATTATTGTGAAGAAGTGCATTGTCTTATGTTTCCTCATGCTTACACTGCGGTGCTATTTTAAAAAATTCCTCAAAAATCACTCAAAATCATTGTCATTTCGATTATGGTCGTCAAATGTCAATAAGTGTACAGTCCTGGTGTGCAGGGTTTTCATGTCATTTGCATACATATCTGTAAGAAGCTGCGGGATGAGGATTGTTCCGCAAATTTTGATTTCATATTTTTATCCTTGACATTTTTAAAAACATTTCTAATTCAAAAACTATTTGTTTTGGAACTAGAAATTGTTCAATATTATTTTTGTAATAAATTGTATTTATTTCACCGAAGAAATTTCAAACGAGACCTGCGATCTTTCCTCGGCTAAAGAGCCATACTCTAAGAAGACAACAAAATCATCGATTTAAAACTCGGAAAAGCCAAAAAGAGGGTGTATTAAAAAGCCAAATGTGAAAACGCAAAAAACATTGTAATATGGGTTGTCAAATAGATTTGAATCAAAGTACGATTGTGAAAGATATTTACATCATATATAAAAGGCCAAACAAGTTTCATTTTCCAACGATCCACAACATAAAAATCGAAATCTCAGGTTTGAAGGCGAATTCGAGGTTTTGAAGCATCGTTCGGGGTTGGAGGTCGAAGCGACCACGAGCAAGCGACCCACTTGGGGAAAAGCGACCCACTTGGTAGTTTTTCACAGTCTGAAATATAACGAAGCGACCCACTTGGGGAAAAAGCGACCCACTTGCAATGAGTTCGGAAAAGTCGTTTGGCGTGAGTTTCATTTTAGATGCGCCTCCAACGGCCTTAAAACAAGTTCTTCTTGCGGTAGTTTTTAATATGTTGGTGGTATCATTGATGACTTCAAACATTTGAATGGAAGAGTAAAACCCTACGAGTCATGGCAGTTTTTGTTCCACGGGGGTTTTTAAATGTATATGGATGGTTTTATGAGTTTTTCTCCTACCTTATATCATTGATATATTCACCTTTGCATATATTATCAAAACTCCATTGTTTTCACACCCATTATACCATCGTGGTCATCATTATTGCTTTACCATTGTCAAGGCTTGTGTTCCATGGTGATTATGGTCATATTGTGTCTCATTTAACCCAATGATAAAAATGTTCTTATGCCCATTGACACTTATAACTTTCTTGTTTTCTTGCCCATTGACAAACACATTCATATGATGCATTGCTCCCTTTGAGAGGCAAGGTTTGCCCAATATTCTAAAGAAAGTTGCCTACTTCCTTTGGTCAAGTTTCACTTGCAATTAAAGCATTGTGTTTCTATTTGATCCACAAAAGCAGAGATATTATCATTGTTTTGTTTCCTTATGGTGCTTTGACGGTGGGGGATATTTGTTGGGTGTTAAAACACACATCATAGCTTTGTTTTCACTGCATTTATATCGGTATACATGGTACCAATATCTTGTTCGGAAGCCATGTCGGAGAGCAGAGTCGAGTATGAGCAAGGGTCGGTGATTCCATGGCTTGAAGGTAATGTGCCGGGGGTTTCATAGAGTTAGCGAGAAGTGGTAATCATCGCGGAGAGAGGAGCCTACTTCTTTGGCTCGGTTGCGAGGCATGTCCATTAGCAATGGATTGTTGAGTATTTGTCATGTTTCAGATTTTGTGAGATGATTGCACAAACCGTTCATCATGAATTAGCCCGTACATTTGTTATTTACGGGGATGGCAGGTAAATCTTGCCGGGAGTTGATTTCATTTGTCTGTATTATTGCTCAAACCCTTTGGCATACCAAACATAGGCGAGGAATGGAACAAACGTCGGCATTTAGAGAAATTCCACTATGAGCCATACATTAAAAGCGGATATATGAGTTACTTGGCGAGTTTTTCCATTCGAGGATTCTTGAGGGATGAGTATGCACCGTGATGACTCGTTCGGTATTTTAGTTGTGAGGGCAGGTATTATGTACATAATCTTTTTGCGTACCATATTCGTTTTTTGATGCACTTCACAAGAGTACGTATGATGAATATTCCGTACTTCATATATCGCAACATAGAGGATGGTGATGTTTGTACAAGAAGACAAGCCAGTCACGATAGTACGGGAGTATATACCATTAAGCTTTCAGTCGAGATCCTTAGTGTTGCATCGATTGGCGGAGCGGGGCATCACTTGGGAGAAGTTTCATTTCGAAGCTTTTTCGAGTGCCACGGCCGCCTCCGGGACGGTTCATGATGCGGGAGAGCCTTCCTGACGGACATGCACGAGGGTTCCAGGCATATTAGCACTCCTTTGGTTCGGACATCGGCGAGGCCACGGGGCCCCTTGTTTGCGACGACACGGCGAGTATTATCTCCACGTGAGGTGGAAGGGTCTTCTGCCCAGGCTTCATCAGTGACGAGCATTATCTCCACATGATGTGGAAGGAGTCTCACCTTCTTCTTTCGCCCAGCAGTACGGAGTGCAGACGGAGACGAGAGGCCCATGCATGATGAGGGCCCATCGAGGAGGCGGGACCACAGTTTCCACGATCAGCTGATGTTGGTCTTTGGGCTCTCCCGGCTTCGAAACGGGAGGAAGTCATCCAGGAGCAAATGGCCAGAATGACAAGGTGAAGATCAATTGCGAAGGCTCGGTGGGTGATTAAATATTTGGAAGCGAGCGCAACAAAGCGGCTTGAGGATGAGCTCACATATTATGAGTTGCGTCGAATCGTGAGGACCGGCACACGATGGAGATCGAAAAGACAGTGACATGACACAGTGGCGAGATCTGTGCTCACACATGTGAAAGTCCGCCACGGATAAATTGTTGGAAGGCCAATTGAGACAAATACATCGCCGTCACATGAAAGGCCATTATTGGGCTCGCATGCATGTCACAGCGAGAATGAAGATCATGAAGAGGAGGTTGCGCAAAGCACTAGGAAGACGGCGGAAAAGGCCTAATCCACTTTGGATTTTGGCCAGGAAGGCTTCATTGACTGGGCGAGGACCTGATGGAGGACCTCCGCTCCTAATTTGGGCAAATTCGGAGAAAATTTTGTCATTTTCAAATTTTTTGGGTCAAACGGGGTTTCGATTAAAAGCGGGTCGCGCGCACTCCTTCGCTCACTTTTTTTGGGACACTTGCTGGAGGGGAAATTTTTGCATTTTTGGATTTTTTCATGGTTAATTCTGCCCTCAGGAAATCAACTAAGCATTTCATCAAAAAATCTGGATGGTCAAAGATCTCAAAAACACCATGAAAACCACCTTCTTTGCCACCTTTGTACCAGCGGAAGCCTCCTGGGAGAATGAGGTTTTGGAGGGTCAAAGAAACTCCAAAATTCAGAAATTCCACTTGGGTTGGGTAGTAAACATCCAGGGCTTTCCAGCGAGCTATCATGGGCTGATTTGGATGCGGAAGTACCTCAAATTCAGGCTGGAAAAGCAGCGACCCACTTAAATTTTTGCTGAATTTTCAGGGCTTTGCCGGCTCGAGGATTTTCGCCTAGTATCGTTGATTTTAGCATGGATGGAATTTTTGGGTTTTTTTGATGTAATTCATATTTGACATGTAACTTTGGCTTATTTTTATCTAATACAGAAGATTCACTCTCCAAAAGGGTAAAAAATCATGTAATGGATCGGTTTCCACTCTTTTAGAAGCGAGTTGTTAGCATTGCTAGATTGTAGTTCCATGATTAGAATTGGTTGAAACTGATCCTGAAGGGGGAATTCGACCCCTAGAGGTGGGGAAAGGTGTTAGAGTGATCTATATATTGTAATTTCTGAGGCATTCTACAGGTTGGACTCTTGGGATACTTTTGATATCATTGTACATATTTTTCATATTTTGGCTAAGGAAAGATCGGGGGTTTTGCGGCACTTGTTGGGATCCTTGTGGTATTGTTCTTGATGGTGAAATTTCCTCTTTGTTTACTGGATTTCTTCATGTTTAATGTATGCCATCCTTTCATATTCTTACGAACTAAATTGAATGAGTAGTGAGGTTGAATCCATTGTTTACGATGCTTGGCCTTTGAATTCGGTTAGTTCTATATGTTTTGTTGTTTGGAGAGGATCCAAGTTCTTCTTTGCCCTCTTCGGCTCCTCTTGATCTAATCTGTACCTATCCAATCAAAAGCATCAGACATTCACTACCTCACCCCAACTTGAAATACGCAAAGGTGGGAGAAGCCTTATCCGGTTAAAATTTGTTTCCCATTTCTCCGGTAGCTCCAAAAAATCAAAAATCAAACATACCTATCTCTTTACTAGCCTAAATCAGTTCTTATGTAAAGTCATCTGCATCCTATTGCTCATTTTATCGAGATTGTGGAGAGAGAGCCATCTCTGTCCTCGTAGGGCTAGCTACGAGGCTAAGCGTGGTTTGATGTGGCCTTGATTTTTACTTCATTTCGGCTGAGGTAGATTTGAGTGCTAACATAGTGGCGACCATCTTTTGGGGGAAGATCTCAATGGTTTGCTTGTTGATGTGTTTGTTCCATGAGTCTTAGACGGAGTGCGATCACGCCCGAGGGTAGCTTTCGAAATGCTTTTGCTATGCATAAAGCGGTAGTAGATAAGCAGTTGCTTCGATCGATCTCACGCATTAGCTTGTGTGTGCGACACTCGATTTGTAAATCACGGTATACTTATTCGTTTCTAGACCCTTTGGATGATTGATTCTAGAAGTCGAAAGGCTGAAAATAATTAGTGTGTTCATGAAATTTATCCGAGAAGATCGATACATTGGCTTCAAGAAGGAATACTAGGCGAATCCTGACCACGATCCACCAACAATATTTGAAAATCCAAATATGATTCCTAGGACCCTTAGAAGACAAAGGAAGTCGAAAGTTACGAAAGAGAGAAGTCAAGTGAGTTTTGGGAGTCCCGGATTACTTACGGATCTGCATCACAGTCTGTGAAAATCATATATGTTGATGAAATTCCCTTTTGATGCACGGTTTGAAACATCCTTGTTTGTAAATTTTTCAGCGAATTGTCAAGATTAGTTCTAGATCCATTGTTTCTTTTGAAGATTTACGTATAGATTTGTTCACATTACGGATGAACGGTTACCAAAATTCCATTGTGGATACTAATACTCTGAATTCACTTGGTCCTTCTAAATTCTTGGACCATGCGAAATTGCATCTAGTTCACGGATCCCTACGAGCCTCCCTTTATCCCTACCATTAGGTTCGGCACGAGCTTTACGATCAGCAATCCATAGTAATTTCTCCCCGTCTCCACAAGACTCATCTCATGGAGACCCTCTTGCTCCTAGTCCTCCTGTGTCTCCTTGACAGTTAATAATAATCAAGAGCTATGAGTACTCGTTTGCACCTCTGTTACCACGGCGATTGAATGATATGCCTGCGGACTATGAGCAAGATCCCAATATTTGATGGCACTCCACGGAGTATTCTGCTGCGACATGTAGACAATATGGCAGATTTTTTTGATCGTTTTAGAGATTGATGAAGAGAATGTGAGTATGAGGCTTTTTGTACGAAAACTTTTGGAGGAGAGGTAAGAAAATAGTTTAGAGCCTTGCCGCAAAAAGAAGCATCACTACCATTGGCGAACTCCGAGGAGCGGTTTTAGATCGATGGGAGATGAAAAAGGATCCACTGAGATTACTTTAGAATATACAAACATCAAAGCGTAATCTGGTGAGTGCAGTGAGGGATTATATCATTAAGATTCAATAGGTGTATAATGCTGATCGAGATGACTTGAGACCATCTAAAAATTCTGCTCTCCTTAAATTCCCGGATGGCTTTGATCGGAGATTGGCGCTATTCCCTTAAGTGATAAGAGATCCACCTACTTTAGAAGATATGCGAGGAAAGGTCGGCTGATAGTGTTGAGCAAATACGAATGATAAAAGAGCACGGTTAAAGCGAGAAAAGAAGTGGCTATAAAGGAAGAGCCTTCCACTTCTACATACGAGTGACACTTGCTTAAGTGAGGTGGAAAAATTCTTCAAGGTGACACTTGACAAATCGAGACATGCGGATTACGTAATCCCAACTCGGGTAGCTGACCGGCGGCCACGATTCAGAGGCTAAGCAACGTGAAGCAGAGCTCAAGAGCCGACGGCCAACGAGTTAAGACACCTCTTTGCAGAATTTTGTGAGTCATGATTCGACGATGATGATGATGTTTGGGGTGAGCAAAATCATTCTTCCTCCCCGATGATTTGCTATCTATATCACTTGAGGATGAAGAATACGGAGAAAGTTAGGTTGTTCGGAAAGATGAGGATTTCATCTAACAAATGATGCGGTTGGGAAGAGTCGGATGAATACCAAAGAGGATATATATGGTGATGACCCACTCGAGCGAAGAGAAACAATATTCATTGAGAAATCGAAGTGTGCCCATAAATCCCATTCGGGAAAAGAAGGAAGCGACGCACCAAGACGGATTCAACGATTACACGACGAGAAGAGAGGAAAAGAAGCAAATTGATCCGCGGCTAGTAAGAAGTATCATCGAGCGAGAAGGTAAATCGATCGGAAACATAGTGAAAGACAAGGCTGAAAGAAGGAAGTTCCGGTCGAAGAGGTTGAGAAAGTTTCGACGTTGGTTTGGAAAATGAAATTTTGGAAACTGAAAATATCTTTTCCTTTGACGAAATCATGACGAACGCGAAGCTACGTTAGTCAAGTTTCCAAAATTCGAACTTTGATCTAATGATTGACAGAGTAAATGTTGAGGATGATCAGCGGAATTGATTTTTAAGACTGCATTAAATGGTGAGTCCCTTGTGAGGTAATGTTCCTCCTTTTTATCAGTTTGAGGGTTGCACGAATATATATTGCACAATGCTATACTCGATTCGGGTGCTTAGCACAATTTGATGCCAAAGGCGATCATGGAAAAAGTTGGGATTAGACATTACAAGAGAATATCATGATTTGTATTCATTTGATTCCAGCCGGGTAAAGTGTATGGGACTCTCGAAGATTTGGTGGTAAGCTTAGATCAAATCCCGTGAGAATGTTTTGATGGATGTGGTGGTTGCAGGCATTCCTCCACGGTTTCAAGGATGCTCCTTTTTAAGATCTTCAGGGGGCAAAGTTGAAAGGTACACTTCAGTTAGATTTCTCTTACGCTACAATTCAGGTCTTCGGTCAAATGAGAAAGTTATATCGAGAGCGAGAAGATGAAATACATGATAACTAACGAAAGCCAATCAGTATCCTGTAAATTATGTACATACGGAGCTTAGAGTACGTTTGTGTTTGTGTGATAGTTTTAATGATATAGAAATTCAATTAAGTTCGACGAGAGAAGATATACCAGAAATCAATGAGAATTTTGGGAATTTTTGCAAAAATAAAGAAGAGAAAAGCAAGTTGTTACGGAGCAATCAGTTTGAGGAGCAATGGGCGACGAGCAAAGCAGT
Source organism: Pinus albicaulis (assembly GCA_034641835.2). Taxonomy (NCBI): domain Eukaryota; kingdom Viridiplantae; phylum Streptophyta; class Pinopsida; order Pinales; family Pinaceae; genus Pinus; species Pinus albicaulis. The sequence goes on along the minus strand of CM076580.1, from coordinate 967,974,246 downwards.
GATGCCGTTTCGACATTTAGAGGGCCGATGAAGATGGTCTTTGGACCATGGATTTTGATGTTGTGAGTGAGGCGGCCCGATGGTCTTGGGATTGGTGTGTGGATTAAGTAGTCCATTTCATACGATAGAGTTAGAGCAATGTGAGAGTGTGTTCCTACAAGCTTGCATTTGATTGTTCTAATAATGAAGTGGAATATGAGGCTCTTATTCTTGGCCTTAAGATTCTGTAGAAGGTAGCGAAAAGGATGTGGTATGGTGATTCAGAATTGGTGATAAAGCGAGTTAAAGGTGAGTTTCGAGCTAAGCATCCTCGCATGAGGAACTTACTGTAATGCGATCTTAGACGTGCAGTTATTTCTGATCATACTTTGACATGTGTGCCCCTTTACAAAATGGGTATTCAGCTGATGGACTTGCTAAGAGCTGACAAGCAATCTTAAAATTCCAATGAATTCCAGCAACAAGTTAAAGAGATACATGTGAAGCACGGCCCACCGTTCGGTTGTCGAGCGATGTTGGCGAGTCTTCAGATGATGAGGAGATTAGTGAATTTCTGCGAGAATAAGGGTAAAGTTTAAGGATACCTCCATAGATACGAGAATTTGATGATGGCGGTGATGAAATACAAATAAATCAAATGGAAGTGCTGCAACTTAAAGATAACATCATTCCTAAGGGATTGATTCCTTTGGAAGAGTTGTTTGATCGAAGATGATGTAGCTGAAGCCGACATTGAGGCCAACGAGAGAAAAGGGTGTCGAAGAGGTAAATATTGGGACGGGAGAATCCCAGAATGGTAAAATTGTCAAAGTCATTATCACCGAGTAAAAAGCGAGAATATGTGGTGTTGTCTTAATTTTTAAGATGGTTTTTAGTAGGATTATTGGATCTAAAAACATATGATACCAACATCATTCAACATCTTATCCCCACATCGAACCAAATGAGAAACCTTTTCATCAAAAGTTAGAGGAGGATCAATCAAAAGGCTTGCTACCATCGATCGAAAAAGAGGTAAATAGGTTGTATAAATCAGAATCATTGTGCCTATTCGATTTTCAGATTGGATATCAAGCTTGGTGCCGTGAGAAAGAAAGCAGGTGAATAGTTTATGTATTGACTTGATCTGAATAAGGTATCATGAAAAGACAATTATCCATTTGCCAAAAATGGACCATATATTGCGTGGTAGTTCAGAACATCAAGGATGTCACTACCTAGAAACGGATACTCGAGGTTATAATCAGATTTTAGTGCGGGGAAGATGATCGTGATAAAGGCGAGGTTGCACTCAGCCGGGGAACATTTCATTATACAAAGATGTAGTTTGGTTTAAAAGAATGCGGGCGCTACCCCCAAGTACGATGGACATGACTTCCTTGAGGAAGATGTGTTTTTGGTTAATTTACCTTGATGATTTATTTGTGTTTTCCAATTAGATGAGGAACATTTATATCATTTGAAAATTGTCTTCAGTACGAGAAAATGTGGCATTTTGAATAGAAAAGAGCCTTTTTGCCATGGATGAGAGGGAAGCTCCTTGGCCACACCATATCGAAAATGGCATTCGAGTTGATCTGCACGTGTTGGAAGCCATACGTGATTGAACAGCCCGGAACAAAGAAAGAAAGAAATACGGTCATTTGTGGTAAAATAAATTTTTCTGCGTCGTTTCATTCCAAATCTTGTAACACCTTAGAGAAATGCAAACATCTTTGAAAAAGGGCCAGTCGGAGTAAGGTGTAGACAGGAAAGATGCGGTAAAGTCATTCAATTTGGTAAAGATAGCTCTTTCCTCGGCCCCTATTTTAATCGGCGGATTTTCTGGACTTCATTTTATTTTCTTTTGCTTGAGTACACATTGGCGAGTTTGTTTTGATGCAAAAAAAGGGATGGAGTTGAGAAGCCCATCGCTTTTTCGGTCGGATCATAAGAGATGGAGCATTGAGGTACAATATCATTGAGAAATGACACTTGCTTTGCAGCTTGTAAGGCATGAGAAAGATTTCCGTGTGTACATATTGCATTCCCACATTATAGCATACGTTCCTACTTACGGGGAAGTTAAAGATGTTACGAGTACGAGGCGAGGATCCGAAGGAGGAAGAAGGGGTAAGTGGATAGCTGCGTTGTTAGAATACGATGTGGAGATTAAACTAACTTGGTAGTGAAAAGGACAGGGCTCGCCAAGCTCTTGGCTGGGCTCGTCTGCATACTCTGTAGACATAAATTTGATTGCTGCCATGTCGATGAAGATGAGGAAAGTACGTCGATTCGGGTATCCGATATTTTTGTTTCTTCCCCTTGGTATCTTGAGCATTTATACATGCTTCGGAATTTGTCTCCACCGCCCGGGATGCCTAGAAATAAAGAGTAGAACATTAGTAGCAGTTAGGCACTAAATTACGTGGATGCATTCTTGGAAAGACCCTGGAGTATGTTGTTGAATTGTTTGGTAGAGGAGGAAGCTCAAAAAGTTTTGGAGGATTTTCTGAGGAGTATTGTGGAGGTCATTTGTTTTGGAAGACAAGCCCGAATAAGATTCTAAGGGAAGGGTATTATGGCCTTCATTGTTTTTCGATGTATTTAAGGCTGTTAAAAAATTATATTATGGAGATAATGGAATTTTCGAAGAAACTGAGAAACTACAGCCTTTGCCCTCTAAAACCAATTGAAGTTAGTGCTACATTCCTAGCGTTGGGGATTGGATTTTATCGGGGAAATCCACCGACATCTTAAAACGACATAGATGGATCTTGACGACTCACAGACTACTTCACGAAGTGGATTAGAGGCGATTCCCACTCGACGGACACGGATACGGTAATTATTTCTTTCTTGAAAACAATAATGTTAAGTACGTTTTGGTGTCCTAATGCTATAATCCTCAGATAATGCAGCGACCTTTAAGTCTAAAGAGGATGGTTGACTTTTTTGCTTTAATATTACCTTGGGGCATTCGACCGCCTACCATCCGGAAGGAAATGGCTTGGCGGAATCTTCAAATAAATCCTTGGTGAATATCATTAAGAAATTGCTTGGAATCAACAAAAAGAGCCACGAAGTTAGTGAATGCATTGTGGGCGATAGGGTAAGAATGAGAAAAAGTCTATTGGCATGTCTCCTTTCGAGGTTGGTGTATGGAGCAATGCGGTTTTTCCTACGCCACTTGCTGTGCAGTGGTCAAATTGCTTCGGGAGGCGGGGTGAGGAAGATCATGCGGCGGAGGATTAATCGGATGATTCATTTACGAGCGAGACACGAGGAGGTATTTCAAAATACTTTCAAGTCACGAAGCGCATAAAGAAGATCTCTGACAGAAAGGCGGCCCGAAGAAAGTAAAGATAGTTTCGATTGGATGAGGTAGTTTTGAAATGGGATGCTCGGAATGAAGAAAAGGAAAGCACGGCAAATTTGAAAATACGTGGAAGGGTCCTTTTTAAGATTGCGGCGTATCGGGGGTCAAAATGCATTCTTCTCAAGAAATGAATGGGGATGATTGTTACGGAGGGCAGGTCGATAATTCGATTCTTCGAAGAGATATTACTTACGGTATCTTACGCAGTCTCATTATCATTGTATATATCATTTTACTTTTGTTTCGTTGCAAGTGTGCAGCGATCTCTCATCATCTTCGGTTTGGGGCCGGAGCGAAGGCTATAATTTTGGAGTTTAGAGGTTGGTTGGTTTGAAATTGTCAAGTTCGATTTTTGCTCAGTCTTTTTAGTTTTAAAGTCATGTCAGTTTTGATCATATCGAGTTTTTGGTCAAATTGCGGTCGGTCTTTAGTCAAATGCGTAGTCAATAAAAATGTCCAAAGTTTGTTTATCGGTTGAAATAATGATTCCATCGCCCAATGGATGAAAGGCAACTGTCGCTCCCCGAGAGATCTGCCGTTCTTGGCATCTCCATGGAGCCACCATCCCATTGGAGCCCATGTTAGAGTCGGTCATACATTGCCCTCGCGTCGGTGATCATTTTAAGTCTTTTGCATATTCATTCTTAGGTGTCTCGCTTGTTACACTTACGTTGCATTTTCGCTAGGAGCATGCCATTGAGCGACGAAGGGAGTGCATTTGTCTTATGTTTCCTCATGCTTACACGGTGCTATTTTAAAAATTCCTCAAAAATCACTCAAAATCATTGTCATTTCGATTATGGTCATTAAATGTCAATAAGTGTACGAGTCTAGTGTCACAGGGTTTTCATGTCATTTGCATACATATCATAAAAGCACCTGCCCGGATGTGGATTGTTCCGCAAATTTTGATTTCATATTTTTATCATCTGACATTTTAAAAACATTTCTAGTCCAAAACTCTGTTTTGGAACTACGAGAATTGTTCAATATTATTTTGTAATAAATTGTATTTATTTCTGAGAAGAAATTTCAAAGCGGGACCTCTGATCTTTTTCCTCAGCTAAGGAAACCATACTCCTGTGAGAAGACAACAAAATCATCGATTTAAAACTCGAGAAAAATGAAGATTGTATTAAAAAAGCCAAATGTGAAAACGCAAAAAACATTGTAATATGGATTGTCAAATAGATTTGAATCAAATCGATTGTGAAAGAAGATATTTACATCATATAAAGGCCAAACGAGTTTCATTTCCAACGATCCACGACATACAAATCGAAATCTGGAGTTTGAAAGAAACGGTCGAGTTTGAAGCATCGTTAGCCAAGTTTGGAGGTCGGCATTACTTCGGGCAAACGACCCGCAGGAAGACGACCCACTTGAGAACGTTTTTCACCGGTCACAAAATATAACACGCGACGACCCCTTGAGGAAGCGACCACTTGGAGAAGCGACCCACTTGCCATCGAGTTAAATCGATTTGGCCTTGATTTGGTTGAATCGCCTCCAACGGCCTTAAACAGTTCTGTACTATTACTGCAGTAGTTTTTAATATGTTGGTGGTATCATTGATGACTTCAAACATTTGAATGGAAAGAGTAAAACTACGATCATGAGAGTTTGTTCCTCGGGGTTTTTAAATGTATATGGATGGTTTTATGAGTTTTTCTCTATATATATCATTGATATATTCACCTTTGCATATATTATCAAAACTCCCACTTGTTTTCCCCACCCCATTATACCATCGTGGTCATCTGTTATTGCTTTACCATTGTAAGGCTTGTCCATGGTGATTATGCATTATGTGTGTATCTTTGATAAAAAACGTTCTTATGCCCATTGTGACATATATCATTTTCTTGTGCCCATTGTCAAACACATTCATATGATGCATTGCTCCCTTTGGCAATAAGGTTTGCCCAATATTCTAAAGAGGTGCCTACTTCCTTTGGTCAAGTTTCACTTGCAATTAAAGCAGTGTGTTTCTATTTCAATCCACAAAGCAGAGATATTATCATTGTTTGTTTCCTTATGGTGCTTTGACGGTGGGGGATATTTGTTGGGTGTTAAAGCCTACATCATAACTTTGTTTTCTTTGCATTTATATCGAGTATACATAGTGCCAATATCTTGTTCGAGCCATCGAAACAGGAGTGGAAGTATGAAGCGAGGGTCGAGCGATGATTCCATGGTGAAGGTAATGTGCCACGGGGGTCTCATAGAGTTAGCGAAGTGGTAATCATCGCGAGAGAGGAGCCTACTTCTTTGGCTTGGTTGCGGGCATGTCCATTAGCGATGGATTGTTTTAGTGTTGTCATGTTTCAGATTTTGTGAGATGATTGCCTGAGCCGGCTTCATCTCATGAATTGGCCCGTCTGTTTTGTTCTACATTTACGGGATGGCCGGGTAAATCTTGCCGGGGTTGATTTCATTTTTGTCACCCATGACTGTACTCGAGAGCCAGCGGCATACCAAACGCCAGACGAGGAATGGAACAAACGTACGGCATTTGAAAATTCACTTATGAGCCATACATTAAATGGATATATGAGTTACTTGAGCGAGTTTTTCCATTCGATTCTTGAGGGATAGTATGCAAGCCATTAAACTCATCATTCGATATTTTAGTTGTGAGGGCAGGTATGCTCGTCTTTTGCGTACCATATTCGTTTGTTGATGCGCTTCACAAGGAGTCGTGAGAGTAGATATTCAGTACTTCATATGCAACGTAGAGAGGATATTGATGTTTGTGCAAGGAAAGACAAGCTTTAGTGCGGCGGTACGGGAGTATATGGCATTACGCTTTGATGAGATCATAGTGTTGCATCGATTCAGGGAAACGGGGGGCATCACTTGGGGAGAGATTTCATTTCTAGAGACTTTTCGAGTGCCACGGCCTCCCAAAAGAGGCAGTTCATGATGCGAAGCCTTCACCGACGGACATGCGAGGTTCAGGCATAACGGCCTCCTTTGGTTTAGACATATCGGCGAGGCCACGGGGCCTTGTTGCAGCGACACGAAAGGCGAGTATTATCTCCACGTGAGGTGGAAAGGGGTCTTGCCGACTTCATCGGCGGAGCGAGTATTATCTCCACATGATGTGGAAGGGTCTCGCCTTCTTCTTCGGGCGCAGTGCAGTGCGGGACGACGAGGAGCGAGCCCATGCATGATGGGAGGGCATCGGGAGGGGCGGGACACGGTTTCACGATCATTGATGTTGATCGAGCTCTCATTTCAACAGGAGAGTCATCCGGGGAGCAAATGGTGGGGAATGGCCAAGAAAGATCAATTGCGAAGGCTCGATGGGTGATTAACTATTTGGAGCAGCGCAACAAACAGCTTGAGGATGAGCTCACATATTATGAGTTGCGTCGAATCCGTGAGGAATGACGAGTGGAATCGAAAGAGACCGGTGACATGACACCGGCTGACCGAGATCTTTGTACTCACATGTGAACGATCATACGGAGGAAATTGTTGGCGAAGGCCAATCAAGACAAAGACATGCTTCATCACATGAAAGGCCATTGTTGGGCTTTCGCATGCATGTCTGTAGCGCGAGAATGAAGATCATGAAGAGGAGGTTGCGCAAGCACTAAGACGAGCGGAAAAGGCCTAATCCACTTCAGATTTTGGCCGGAAAACTAGTGGTAGCCAGGACACATGATGGAGGACCTCCGCTCACAGGAATTTGGGCAAATTCGGAGAGAAAATTTGTCATTTTCAAATTTTTGGGTCAAAAAACGGGTTTTTCGATTAAGCGAATTCGCGCACTCATGCGCTCACTGGGACACTTGCTGGAGGAAATTTTTGCATTTTTGGATTTTTCATGGATAGTTATGCATCCTCAGAAATCAACTAAGCATTTCATCAAAAATCTGGATAATTAAAAGAGCTCAAAAACACCATGAAAACCACCTTGCCACCTTTTGTACCAGCAGGAAGTACCTCTAGGAGAATGAGTTTTTGGAGGGTCGAGCAGGCTCGGAATTCAGAAAGTCGACTTGGGTTGGGTAGTAAACATCAGGGCTTTCCAACGAGCTATCACTTGAAGGCTCAATTTTGATGTCAGGAAGTACCTCAAATTCAGGCTGGAAAAGCGCGCGACCCTCGGCTCAAGCGGCCCACTTAAATTTTTGCTGAATTTTCATTTGCCGGCTCGAGATTTTCGCCTAGTATGGACCAGTTTTGCTTGTGGATGAAATTTTTGGGTTTTTATGATGTAAATTCATATTTGACATGTAACTTTGGCTTATTTTTATCTATTCTAGAAGATTCACTCTCAAAGGGTAAAAAATCATGTAATGGATCAGTTCCCTCTTTTAGAGCAAGTTGTTAGGCTGCCTAGATTGTAGTTCCATGATTAAAATTGGTGGGCGAGTCTCTAGAGAGGAATTCGACCCCTAGAGGGTGGGGAAAGGTGTTAGAGTGATGCATATATTGTAATTTACAGGGGCATTCTCACAGGTTGGACTCTTGGGATACTTTTGATATCATTGTACATATTTTTCATATTTTGGCTAAGGAAAGATCGGGGGTTTTGCGGCACTTGTTGGGATCCTTGTGGTGTTGTTCTTGATGGTGTTTCCTCTTTGTTTGTTTGTAAGTTTATTCATGTTTAATGTATGCCATCCTTTCATATGCTTAAATTAAATTGAATGAGTAAGTAGGGGTTGAATCCATTGTTCTGAGTGCTTGGCCTTTGAATTCGGTTAGTTCTATGTATTCCATTTGTTTGGAGAGGATCAGTTCTTCTTTGCCTATTCAGCTCCTCTTAGGGTATAATCTGTCCATATATCCAATAAAAGCATCGAAGACATTCACCTGCCTCGCTGACTTGGAAATCTGCAAGGTCGACCTTATCCACAGGACCTAAAATTTATTTTCCCATTTCTCGGCGAAAACCCAAAAAAATCAAAAATCAAACATACCTATCTCTTTAATAGCCTAAAATCAGTTCTTATTGTAAGTCATCGCATCCTATTGCTCATTTTTCGAGATTGACGGAGAGAGCCCTCTCCTGTCCTCGTAGGGCTAGCTACGAGGCTAAGCGTGGTTTGATGTAGCCTTGAGTTTTACTTCATTTCAGCCTGAGGTAGATTTGAGTGCTAACACCTGGCATGTTAAGGGATGAAATGAAATTAATTATGATGTGTGACAATACACAAGGGTCACTCTACTAGTCCATTAGTATTCAGAAATAGGGAATGCAGGGAAGGTGACAAAATACTATGTAACAAATGCACCCTAAAGCATGAAGTTCGAGAGAGAGAGAGGGTGAAATGCTTTATGAGAACATGCCCAAACAAAACAACACAACGTCGGAGGACAGAGAAAGATCAAAGTATGGCCCGATATCTATGATACGGGAGTATGAGGTATGAACGAGCATCCATAATAAAAAACATGTAATAAGATCCATGGTATGGAAAGATCCATCCGGTGAAAAGGATCATAAAATAGACTCGGGTATGGTTGTATCCATCAATCCAAAGATTCATGCATACGGTCTGATCGATCGTCCACTGCTTTTGGATTTCTGAATAAAGCCGGGTTTACATCCACATCTGACCCAAATACCTTACAAATTCGAGCATGTGAATGAATAAGCTGAAGTCAAACATGCAGAAAGTTGCCTAATTACACGACCAATAATGGAATTTATTCTTGAGGCATGAGAGAAACAACCAATAATTACAATGGTTCTCGGGGAAAATGTTAGTACAATTCAGGAATGTGAATAATGAACTAGAGTTAAACATGCGTAAAGAAATCGCTCGATCGAAGAACAATGATGAGAACCTATCGATGAATCACGAAGAACTTTCCAATGAGGCATGCAATCTCTAAGTTGCCGAAGGGAGTCTACAGATCGGCTTCACAGATAATGAGCTAAAGTCGGCCAGAGTTATCGGTGTAAGGAGGCCATAATGTTTCCCGGATCATTGACCTGAGGACGGAGGAATAAGATGATAGTGAATCAATTAAAAGAGGATCGGGGGGGTTGAAAAGCGTAGAAGGGACTTCTCTTGAACATATTGATAACACGACTCCCGAGAATTTGGCAATATTTGACATCGAAAGAGATCTAAGGTCATGGTGACGAGGCAAGAGAATATGAGAGGTAAAAATGGATAAACCAAACCCATGGAGGCAAAGGATGAATGTGGGATATCCCCAACCTAATACAAGCGAAGACAAGTGTCATGTTCAAGGGCGACATACGCAACAAAACGACAACTAGTTCCATTTTCCCCCACCATTTTAGAGAGTACGATTATTTTTGGAAACAAGCTTGAAGGGGATAGCATATGATTTTCATGTAAGTTTTTCCTTGAGAGAAAAATTCATCCTAGTACATTTCTGAGCCCTAGGAAGGAGGAACTCGGTAATGTTATGGTAAATAGCTCCAATGTCATTTAGATTTAAGAATTTTGACAAAGGAAAAATCAACATCTTTTCATGTTTTGAGAGTTTGAAAAGAGGAAAGAAAAAGAAAAAATCAAGTAGGTATCGAGATCGAAGGTAGAAAAAAATATCCGAGAGAACCTATTAGCCATGTTTGACTAAGGTATTCTTTTTTCGTAAATAATCTATCCCAAGCTAGAAAAAAAAGGAGTAAATGCATACTAGCGGACGACGTTTCTGACCTTTAGTGAGTTCAAAATGACAAAAGGGTCTTGGAAATATTTTCATATTTTGAGAGTCGGAAAAAGAGCTAAAAGATGACTCTGAGGTGACTTTTTCATGTTTTTTCGAGTTCGAAAAAGTAATAAAATACGACTCGTTTTCTCATCGTTTCCATTTTTTAGAACTTATTCTTTTTGCTTAAGAAACAAATGTAAAACCCATTTCGAAAAAAAATAATAAAAAATAATTGAAAATGTGTCTAAAAAATATAATTAGGGTTAGAAAAGGTTATAAAATAGCTCAAATAGTAAAAATAGTTTATTTTTTTTACCTTTTCACCTTCTTGTGAGCATTTTTACCGGTTTTCACTTGTGAACTTGGGAGGCGAAGCTACAAGAATCTAGAAGGCCATTGATGAATCCCCGATTCCTCTAGGTGACCATGAGCTTCACTGCCAATTTCATCAATTTTTTTATATATATTTTCATGTCTTGATGCATTTTGTGGGAGAGTCTTAAAAATTCATGCCCATGGCGGTCAACTTTTGTTCCAAGCATGGAGTCGTGCGACCTCCATGGTTTTTTGTACGGGGAAAGCACTATTCGACGCTATTATTTGAGAAAAAACAACCAGTGAATCTTTTGTGCCCAATTTTTTAAAGTTTTATCCAAAAATGCTTGGCCAAATTAATTCAATTTTTAAACGATGGTTTATAGAATCTTTGTATTGTTGTTTGTAGAAATGGGAATCATCAATTTTGCAATGGAATTGAATGGAAAGAGCAAGAGAATGGGAAGAGATGCTCGAGGCCCTAGGGAAAGATGCATGTTTGGATGCACCCTAAGGAAGCGTGGGCTCTTGAAATTTTCATGACCCCATTTACGGAAGCCCGAGTTAGAGCTACTTTCACAAATACTTTATTAGTGTATTGGAAATTGACCAAGAAAGATTCATCATTCATGAATAGGAATTGGAGATAGAAGTATCGATACCTACTTCATAAGCTAGTTTTCGTGGAGGAGAGCAACCACTAATGGCCAGGTTACTTAGATCCGTGGAGAGAGCATGAGCATGTTGATAGATAGGTCTTGTCGAAAGCAGAAAACACAGAGAGTGGCAAACTAGACATCCATATAGTGCACAGTTACATTTGAGGTAGTCTTGCATACCATTACTCGAGGGTTGCGAGATCTCGGGCTCCCCATGAAGCCACAAAGGCGCAACTCCAATTAGTCATACACTATTGCATGTCTACGAAAAATATTGATTGGGTGGGAAGTGTTAAACCAATCTGACATGAAACATCACACGACCAAGTGAAAAAAGCAGTGGCTAAAGTAGTTTGGGTATGGGTCCATCTTGATATTGTTCATCACAGAACTATTATGCATATTCCATCATCGGTAGATGATTGTCCTATGCCACCGGCACGAGTGCCACGAATGGTGTTTGTTGGGTTGTTTGATGCCTCGATCGGGGAGGTGGGCGGCCACATGTCATGGAGACAGAGTTATTTCAGCTAGTTGAGCCAAAAACTCATCATGGTTGAGGAATAGATGTATACCGAGTAAATATTTTAGGGGTGATATAGATCTTCCACTTCTAGAAGGGGACAACTAGGATGAGGATAGAGGAGAAAAAAGTCATTTTTTGTGGATTTTTTGAGTATTACATTTTTTTTGGTTTTTTTATATATATGTGTTCGAATGTTTTCTCATGTGTTGCGAGATGTTGGACCGAAGAGCCCCATGGGGATGTCTCCGGTCACTCGAAGGTTCCCCGAGAGATTTTGAAGTGGCCCCCTCATGGTGAGGGGAAGTGATGACGAGGGGAGGAATTGCACGTAACCTGGAGGGACCACGACGGGGATCGAGTACGTGATATTCAAGGACATTCCTCATGCTTACTAGTGGCACATACGAGTTTTATAACCATTAATCGACTCTTTTGAGATATGTCCATATGGGTAGTCGTGCTATCATGAGCACCATGTGGTTACTCCTAGGTTTCATTTCTACATTTTTTGAGAGACATGGCATCTCGGGATGTAAGCCGAAGAACATATATATTTTTTGAACTATGATGTACAAAATTTGAAGCAAAAAATCAATATATATATATATATATATATATATATATATATATATATTCTTACTTATTTTCCTATACAAAGGAAATCTTCTTTATGTGATGATGATTGCTTTTTACAAATTAAATGTACATCTAATACAATATTAGCTATTGCATCGGTTAACATATTCATTCTTAGAATATGTTGATATGTAATATAATAATCGAAATTCCTTTCTAACAAATGAACACGTAAATACATCCTTGAAATGCGAGTTTTATAACTTAATAACACCCATTGGTGGAGAACCACAGTGAGAGTGCAGGTTTACAATTAATTCACAAAACGGATAATAGGGAGCAATAACTTCAATTAGAAGTTTGATATTACCAATGTATTCAATGACATTGTTAGTCGTACATCTATACGAATGACTTAAATGTATACTAACTCCTTTGTTAGGATCATAAATTACAATATGCGAGAGGATAGTTTAAGTCTGCGGGAGAGTACCCGATAGAAAAGCCGGCACATAAGGGTAGCGGAGACATGTCATAGTAAGCAAAGACATAGTAAGTAGGAAAAATTTCTTACAAAGCACATTAAAAATGTAAAAAAATTAAAAGCACACTTATGTACGGAAAGAAATGAATGACAAAACTCATGCATAGTTTTTGAGATACAACCCATTTTAGGGCTGATCAGGGGTATAACCTTCATAATCAATAAACTCATAGGCCCCTTTTTTGTAGAGAACACGTTTGATGATGAAGGGCCCATTCCACATGGGTTTGAATTTACCTGCCCCCAACTTATCATGTGCTTGTTCATACAAAGAGGACTAAGTCTCCTTCTACAAAAGAGATACGAAGCTATGCAGTCAAAATAGGCTTTAACTTCCACTTTTTTGTGCTTTTATGACTAGAGAAGTAGGCAGTGAGTTTCATCGAAGCCTCTCCAAATATGAAGACGTTCTTCTCTGGTGAGGTATTCGGTAGTTTCGACAACTAGCATGAAGGAATTTCACATTCAATCATATAGGTAGCTTCTAGACCATAAAAAAGATGAAATTGTGTGAATTAGTTGCATCCTTCATCGAGTTCGGTAAGCCCGAGAGAGATGAGAACAACATGAGATGCGAATTGGACATGTGCATCCCAAAAAGTACGTTAAAGCATGGTGACTAAAAATTTATTCATGGCTTTGACTTGGCCATTGGCGTGGGGGGTAGTACGACGTTGAGCTATCGTGTGACGCGGACCTTGGAAATGAGTAGTCTAAGCTCAGCCATCATCCAATGGCGAAAATGGGAGCAATGGTCGGTAGAAAATGGCTTGAGGGACTCCAAACCCCATAATCACATGATTGAAGACAAATTGGGTGGTCATATTACCGAAGGCTGTGAGTGTAGGCATTGCTTTGGCCCATTTTTTGAAGTAGTCTATGGGTAAAATAATATAAGGGCGGAAACGTGAAGTTGGGTTACACTTTTGTGAGAATCGGGGTCGAAAAATTTTTTCGGCAATAGTTTGGCCGAAATTATTCTAAAGTTCGGTACGACTGACCCAGTTAGTTAATATTGACCACACATAGGCAGCGGGCCAATAAATTTTTT